>CM039516.1:36854480-37225071 GCA_022432975.1 Begonia masoniana
TTGTTACAACTCAATTCTAATTTTCTTCGTTCTTTTGTCTACAACTTTTCTTTCCTGCCGGCTTTTGAGCTGTTAAATTCTTTGTCATGCAGCAATCTTCCGCACATGTCTGTTGCACAATGTCAGGACCAATCAACTGTGCTTCTCCAACTTCATCCCAATACAATGGAGATCTGCACTTCCATCCATACAATGCCTCGTATGGTGCCATGCCTATTGTTGCCTGAAAACTGTTATTATAAGAGAACTCAACCAATGGTAAATACTTACTCCAAGAACCTTGAAATTCCAGCACACAAGCCCGAAGCATATCCTCCAACGTTTGGATAGTTCTCTCAGATTGGTCCATCGGTTTGAGGATGAAAGGCTGTGCTAAAACTAAGCTGTGTCCCCATAGCCTTGTGCAAACTTTTCCAAAACTTAGATGTAAATCTGGAGTCTCGGTCTGAAACTATGGTGCTTGGAACACCATGCAGTCTACAACTTCGTGCACATACAACTCAGCCAATTGGAGTATGTTATCTTCATTGGCAGAAAGTGAGCTGATTTGGTTAAACGATCAACTACTACCCAAATTGCATCGTGACCATTTACTGTTCTAGGTAACCCTATAACAAAATCCATAGTTATTTGTTCCCATTTCCATTCGGGAACTGGTAAAGGTTGTAATGTCCCAGCAGGCCTCTGATGTTCAGCTTTAAACTTGCTGGCAGACCAGACACGACTCCACATGCTCCTCCACACTTCTCTTCATACCTGGCCACCATAATGTTGCTTGAGATTTCTGTACATTTTCGTACCTCCAGGATGAACGGAAAGTCTGGAGGAAATGTGCCTCAGATAGGATTTCCCTTCTAAGTTCAGTATCAGCCGGAACAAACCATCTACTTCGAAACTTAAGAATTCCATCAGCTGAGCAGTTGAAATCCGACTTATCAGTAGAATCTATGCACAACTTATACTTATTACATCCAGCGTCATTCATTTGAACTTCCTTTATTTCTCCAAAATAGTTGGCCTCAAAGATATGGCCGAAGCGTGGCTGACACACTAGACACAGCTTCCAGGTTAAATCTTTGGAATTCTGTCTCTAAAGCTATTGGTATTTCTAGAATCAATGCAGAGACTGAAGGAGTCACTCTACTCAAAGCATCAGCCACTACATTCACCTTCCAGGGTGGTACTTAATCTCAAAATCATAATCTTTAACGACTCTAACCACCTACGTTGCCTCATATTCAATTCCTTTTGCGTGAAAATGTATTTCAGACTTTTATGATCCGAAATATCTCACAGGTTTGTCCATACAGGTAGTGCCTCCAAATCTTTAATGCAAAAACCACAGCAGCTAATTCTAAGTCATGTGTAGGGTAATTATTTTCGTGTACTTTTAACTGCCTAGAAGCATAAGCTATAACCTTTCCATCTTGCATTAACACACATCCAGACCAATCTTGGAAGCATCACAGTAATGCTAAACTTTCCACTCTCATCGGGTAGGGTCAATATAGGGGCATTGGTCAGTTTCTTTTTCAAGGTCTGGAAACTGGACTCACACTCCTCTGTCCAAGCATACTTGATATTTTTCCTAGTTAACTGAGTGAGGGGTGTTGCAATCTTTGAGAATCCTTCAATAAATTTTCTGTAATATCCTGCTAACCCGAGGAAACTTCGAATATCTGCAGCATTCTTCGGTTGGGGCCACTCCTTAACTGCTTGAACCTTGGCTGGATCGACAGATATCCCATCACCAAAGATCACATGACCAAGAAAGTGAACTCTGTCCAACCAAACTCACACTTGGAAAACTTAGCATAAAGTTGGTGCTGTCTAAGTACTCCTAACACCAAACTCAAATGCCTTGCATGCTTATCCTTAGTTCTAGAATAGATCAGAATGTCGTTTATGAATACTATGACAAACTTGTCCAAATACTTGTGAAACACCCTATTTATGAGATCCATGAAGGTTGCTGGTGCATTTGTCAAACCAAAAGACATAACTAAAAACTCATAATGTCCGTATCTTGTGCGAAGGCAGTCTTTGGGATATCTTCAGATTTAACCTTCAACTGGTAATAACCGAACCTAAGGTCAATCTTGGAGAAAACTCTTGCACCCCTAAGCTGGTCAAACAAGTCATCAATTCTCGGCAAAGGGTATTTGTTTTTGACAGTTAACTTATTCAATTCTCTATAGTCTATGCACATACGCATTGATCCATCCTTCTTTTTGACAAAAAGGACAGGTGCACCCCATGGTGAAAAGCTAGGGCGTATGAACCCCTTCTCCAACAAATCCTCTAACTGTTTCTTTAATTCCTTAAGTTCAGTTGGAGCTAATCTATATGGATTCTTAGACACAGGCTCGGCTCCGGGGTAAATATCTACAACAAATTCAATTTCCCTATCTGGTGGCAAACCAGGAAGGTCATCTAGGAATACTTCTAGAAAATCTTGGACAACTAAAACATTTTTGGGGCTTGATTTTCCTACTGTTTGTGTGTCTAAAGCACTGGCCAAAAAGCACAAATACTCTCTGCAAGGGGAGGGTCTTGTGTTAATAGAGGTCATCACAGACATTTCCTTACCTTTCTTTGAGGCTTGAAAGGTGTGTTTCAAACTACCAGGGGGTTGGAAGCTAACTATTCCAGTCCTACAATCTATTGTGGCATGATGCTTAAACAGCCAGTCCATTCCTAGGATTACATCAAATCCTAATATATCCATAATTATAAGGTCAGCAGGTAAGCTTACATTCCCTACTAATACTTCACTGCCAAGCATCACTCGGTTAGAGTGCATGCGTTCACCAGAAGACAATGTAACATTAAACACATGCATGGAAGGGGTAAACTGTACGTCTAACTTAACAGCAAAAGCAGAAGCTATAAATGAATGTGTGGCACCAGAATCTATTAAAGTAAAAGCAGGCACAGAGTTGATCAATATAGTACCTGACACCACAGCAGGCTGTTCCTCACCCGACTCCGTCATGGAGAATATTCTTGGCTTGATCATAGTAGGGCCACTCTTAGGAACCGGACAATCTCTGCTAATGTGGCCGACCTTGTTACAATTGTAACATCTGGTGATTCTAGGCTTCGAGCACTCTTTGAACGTGTGTCCAACCTCCTCACAGTTGAAACACTTTCCAAGGCCCAGTCTGCATTCCCTCGGATGGTTCTTCAAAGATTTGGGACACTGGGGAAATTTTCTGACATTCTGTACCTTTCCCCCTATTCCTTGGCTATTTTGGCCTTCACTTGGCCTCTTCGTTCCTCTCTGTTGGTGTGGTTGGTTAAACCTTTGTGGGACCTCCTTTGGTCTAGCACACTTTCCTTCAGCTTCTTCCACTTCCAGGGCAGTGGACACAACCTCACTGAAGGTCAAGCCCTTGATTCCACAGAATTTAACCCCTCGGTAAATTTCTGGCTTCAGTCCATGCATAAATTTAAACACCTTATCCTCATCCTTGTGAGTAAAATGCCCAGCAAACCTAGACAGGGACTCGAACTATCTACTATACTCGGCCACAGACCCTGTCTGCTTCAAGTTCAGGAACTCCAACTTCTTCGCGGTCTGGACAGTACTGTTAAAATACTTCCCATAGAAAATGTCCTTGAATTGTGACCAAGGCATTGTCAAAACATCTGTGGTGGTCTTAATTGTTTCCCACCAGAGTTGAGCTTCACCAGCTAAATGAAAGGTTGCCAACGTGACTTTTTCTCCTTCTCCAATGTTGGCACACCTAAACATGCTTTCAATCTTTCTAAGCCACCCTTCAGCCACAGCAGGATCAGATGACTGACCATCAAACGCGGGTGGTCTTAGTCTCCAGAATCTATCCCCGGAATGCTCATTGCTAGAACCCGAGTTGGCACTTCCTTGAACCTCTCGGTTCAGCAATACTCCTAGCTGATCGGATTGATGGCGCATTAATTCTACCTGCTGTCGCACTAGATCTGTCAACTGTCCGATTACACTAGAATCTTCTGTGCTTCCCGGAGTTGGTGTCTCTCTCTGCACTCTTGGCCTTCCCGGTCGTCTGGACATTTTTGCTATATTCCTGTACAGGGTCAACTATTTTTATAATATCTAATAACTGTACTTAACATAAACACTTACAGTTTTTGGAGTACTTCAATGCAATGATTGGCACTGATGAGTGATCTTTTGAACGGTTTAACTGAATGTCTCTGATACCACACTGTAACGCCCTGAGTTATCTAAACCCGGTTCGTCACACCATACCCGTACATGACTAAAATTTCAACCGTATTTATTTATTTATTTTGAAAAACTTGACATAAGCGGAATCTTCAAAACAATAATATTCGAAACTTGCAGCGGAAATCATTTAAGTAAAATGGAGTCCAACAAAACTATTGTACAAGGCTTGAATACTCAGTTAGAGTTTTTGGGAATAATCGACAAAAGGAATAAAGGATTAAATCACAGAACACTTTATAGGTTTCAAAAGTCAAACGCATCGCCCGCTGGACAAAGTCAACAAAAGGGGCTGAAACAGAAAATAGAAGACATCATCCGGTGGCAAAACGACAAAATACGCTCTACACCTTCCGGTGACGTCAGCCGGATGATCGACGCTATACAGCATCCACCGGTGGCTAGACGACAAAACACTTCTTACATCTTCCGGTAGATTATCATACGACATTCACCGGTCACAAAACGACAAAACATTTCCTACAACTTCCAGTGGATTAACACACGACATCCACGGTCACTAAACGACAAAACATTTCCTACATCTTCCGGTGGATTAACACACGACATCTACCGGTCACTAAACGACAAATTTCGTTCTATATCATCCGATGGCTTCCACTAAAGACATCTTCCGATAGACAACAGAACAACAACTCAACCTATAGAAAAGAATTTACTCACTTCACTAAAACCATTCGAAAATATTTCAAACCATCACATTACTAAAGTTCCAGTGGGTGCCAACATTAAATCCCAACAGAATACTATTAACAGGAAAATCTCAAAATTGTATTCAAAACATTGAAATCACTTCTGTAATGAAAATTCAACATACTTAAATTGAAATACTGTCAACTAAACTTTCACACCATCAGACAACAATTAACCCTCCTCATCAGTTTACCAGGCCGAGGCATGAATGTACTCCTCCAACCACATCTAATCATCTGTGCAATCAGGAAATTCACCTGCAGTATCCTCAACACCTACATCACAAAACTCATCTATTAGCCTAATGCTAAGTAAGTAAAGCTGTAATGAAATGAAACACTGAAATATATATAAATTCCTAATCATGCAATTTCTACTTTCTCAACTTAGTTGTTCATGTTTCGTTTCTGTTCAGATCCCCCTGTGAAATTGGAAGCTGGATCAACTCTCCCAAAGTATATACATCCACTGGCTCATTAAAGGGCGGATAAATTCCCTTAACAGCAAATCTGATTCACATGTTCAGATCCCCCTGTTAAATTGGAAGTTGGATCAACTCTCCCAAAGTATAAATATCCACTGTCTCATTAAGGGGCGGATTACTTCCCTTAACAGTGAAACTGATTCACACAGCTGTTTCAATATGTTCAATCCTCACTATGCCAACATGCATTCAAATTCATTTTCGTATACTTTTTTAAAAATATATGATGCATGACATACCAACACATTCCAGCATACAAACCCTAATGTTTTGTGATGTAGGCCCAAAGGCACAAGCAAACTTTACTTACCTGGTCTCCTGGAAAAACTTGGTTGCAAGCTACTTCGGGTATTACTCAAACCTAAAACCATAGACAAAGCATACATTATATTCCCTTTAATCTTCATTCTAAACCACTAGAAATCTAAGGGAAACTGTTTTGGGAACTCTAGTCATTGTGCATTCCCGATTTCAACTTAAACCGAAACCACCACTCGCTTACCGCCTTCTCAAAACCTCATTTATCATCCCTCCTACCAGCAATAGATACAATGTAACAAGAAATAGAAGCAAAACTCATCAAGTTCGGAGGAAATCGCTGGAGCAAGTCGAAGGGGTCTCCTATCGCGCTCTGCTAAGCTGAGGAGCTGAAAATGGAGAGGGAATGAAGTAAACAGTGGCGGCTACTTCATTAATAGTTTCCTTAAATACGTTATCCACCTTTAAATTTCTAATTACCCTTATGCCCTTGCCTAGTCATCCACTAAACCTACATTTAATATTGCCATATAAATTGTGCCACTAGTTTAAAAGAAATAGAGAAACGGTTTGATAGAACCAAGTATTACACCTTTGAACGACTTGACCATTTATGCTCTGATACAATCTTGTAACACCCCCGAACCTACCCTGACTCGGAGCGCTACTTGGCTCACTTTAACCCTCTATAAATTAAATAAAATCGAACATCGCAAAATTTAAAACTAAATCTCTCAAAGCTCTCTTACGTCATACCTAGCTGCCTAGACTCACTAATTTCTCTTAATCCTAACCGTTAAGCACCACGGCGTCCTTCCCGAAAATTTCGGCAAAGTAACGCCTAAAAATGGCGCCTCCAAAATGCTAGGTACCTGCAAAGAAATAAATCCCAACCAATCCAGAATACTCCTCATCAACTTATCCAGCATATGAAATCACCAAATAGTAGTAAAGAGGGAAACTAAAATACTAACATCCCTAAGTGAAGAAAGTCCACAGTACAAGGCGACACGTCACCCTTAACTAAGACTATATACAACAACGACAAATAGCTATACCGTAACTCTCAAAACATCAACCAAAAAGAAAGTTTCGCATTCTCATCATTTCTACAAACAGACATTTACGACAAACTACCAAAAGACAAGCCCCCATTCCCCCAAAGACCATGGTCGAGGCGCCCCGACAACTGCCCGCACCGGCATACAGCGTACATCAACGACTTCGTCCCAATCCTAGCTTTCCTCATAGCTCTAACCTGTACTCCTGTCGACCACAGAACACACACACACACGTAAGCTTAAGCTTAGCAAGTAGGGGATAACAAATACAATTTAAAAACCAAGCACTATGCACAACAACACATTACGGCCAAACAATGCAACACAACACCACAATGCAACTCAACAACTCGACTCATAGTTGCCCGCACCCCAAAGGTGCCTTACACATTGCCCGCACCGAAGTGCCTTACACATTGTCCGCACCGAAGTGCCTTACTCTTTAACAAACTATCGTTAACCCTCACAACGACAAACACACAACGACAAACACACAACGACAAACACACAACGACAAACCCACAACGACAAACACACAACGACAAACACACAACGACAAACTCACAACGACAAACACACAACGACAAACATGTAGCAATACGTATCTAGCGTGCTCTACATCATGATGCATGCTTCAAATAAATGAATTGCCACACCACACACCCCACAACTCAACGCCAAGCACAACGATAACACAACACTACACGAAGAAAAGCAATAACAAATAAAACCTACCGTTCTATGGTGTAGGCCCGAAGGCGAAAGAACATTACCCACTACTTACCTGTCATCCTAGCTCGCTGAGGATACTCGGTTACCTCTCTTCCTACGGCTCGACCTACGACAAATATTCAAACTTTATTAAAAACAAGACTACATTAACCAATGACTCTCAAACTACTATTTCTAGCCTAACCCAACGAAAACCTAACTAAACGGGTCACTAATTTGGGTTCGGTAAAAACCGACCCAAAACTTCGAACACGCGTAACTTTTGCGTCTGTTATCAGAATCGAACGATTCTAGCGGCCATGTACTCCTCTAATAACCTATTTTAACTTGCCAAAAGAAATTTTAAAACAAACGACTGTAGCTAGTTCAAAATCAGCAAAACCCGAACTGCCCTATAACCGGAAAATTTCCCCATTTCGATTTTCCATCAATTTTGGCCTAATTCCTCACCAATCGACCACCCACACCCTCAATTAGCATAAACAATCAAAATCTCGAGACTACACTTTACCAAACTCGAAATGCCCAAATCGGGCTTCTTTGAATTTCGCCCAAACGAAGCTCATCACGGCCAGGCGATGAAAGCCGGACCAAGGGTCTGCAAACCCACGCCGGAAACAACCACAAACCGCCGGTGATCAGAGCTCAAACTCGCTCCACACCCTCGGCGTTGAATAGAGCAAAAACAAGGCAAAAATGGCTTACCCGTCGGACTTGTGCGCAGAGACCGGCCGGAGTCTGCTCGTCGCCGTCGTCTAGCCAGAAAACCACGAAAATCGGCTGTGAACGGCCGTCGATCGCTCGCCCTAACCTCTCCCCTTCGCTACCCTGCCTTCGGCGTTCGTGAACGACAGAATGGCTTCGGCCATTCTGTCATTTTAATATATTTTTTTTAAATAATAATAATAATAATAAAACTAACCATTAATTAATCCTCATTTATAGTTTTGCCCTCCCGTGTTTTCGACCATTTCGAATTTCGTTAAATCTCGTTCTGAATTATAACCTCCAGCTTAATTTCATTGGGAATACCCGAACCTAAATTAAGAAACCATTTACTTTTCTTTTAAATTAATTAAAATAACCCACTTTATTATTCTTTTATTTTCTCTCCATTTTCCCTTAAAAAAAACCCGGGTGTTACAATTCCACAACTGGGCATTGTATTCCAAAAATTGTGTGTTCATCCTAGACCAAGTTATGATATACGCCAATCATGTTCTATCTACGCCTCACGCTACTGTAGTTATCATAGAAACTTGCCTCAAATGGCATCCATTCCATATCCTCAGCCAAGAAATCAAATTCTAAAAAAATTTCATCATCTTCTCAAAATGAAATATTCCAAAACCTATCCTGCGCTCTTGAGACATATCAAAGACATTTACATCTCTAGCCATCACTTAAAGTCATTTCCTATGAGCTGATAAATCTACTTCATCCTCACACATTAGCAAATTCAAACGTTTAAATAAACACATGCAATAAGTCTTAGGGTCTTGTACCACTTCCTTTTTAGGCTAATTCGGTGGCCAACTCCTAAAGATAAAATTTAACCAATAGACACTCTCTCTTTTGACACTTTGATAACACATGAAATCACATAAGGTATTGGGACAAACGTAGCTATGCATATAATACTAAAAGTATCTTAAATACTATTACACTATTTATCTTAGTGATATCACTTTTAAGATGTTAAACTTGGCTCTAATACCTAAGTTTCAATCACGACCAGAAAGTCAGCCCTCGATAGAAACGAGAGACAATCTGACCCTCAAGAAAATCAAATAACCTAATCCTCAATTGAGTACACTTGTAGCGGAAGTCCTTATAGTCAAAGATAGATATAAAGACAGGACCTAAAAGCATTAGGATAAAACCTGGTCCAATAAAAACTTCACAAATAGCATAATAGTGGATGTTTTAATGGCTGTGCATAAAATTAAGCACCAGGATACTAAATTCAAGGTCTGAAGAAATAAATAAAAATAAAAGTAATGTCTCACCAAAGAATGCTCTCAAAGTGAAAAAACAAAACTAAAGAAATGTCGAATTAGTCCAACATTGGTAGCTCCTAATCTCTCTAACTATAACCTGAATGAGAGAGTAATTTGGGGTGAATTGACTAAACTTAATAAACAATCTAAGTGTTATACCTGGTATTTTAAAAATAAAAGAGTGCATGAATTGAGAAAATCCAAGTCAAAAATAGGGATAAATGTTATCTGAAAACAGATTGCGAAGAACCATCAGTAGGTCAAAGTAACAGAATAGTATACTATAATGTTGTCAATAATAAAATATGACACTACTTTTCAATGTAAAAACAATAGTGAAAAAGCGTCATTCAAGGACTTTGAGCACCCAATGCCGTAAGTATAAAACAACTTTGATCAGGTTTCAGAATTTACATAGAGATACACAATATAGTTAGTTGTCTGATGTGCCTAGGATTAGGGTTCAAGCACTCAACAAATGCAACACAAAAACTAAGCACAAATGCTCCTCGGATTTACACCAAATCTTGTGGCCGAAGGAGACTTCAAAACAAAAGAATATATTCTTCAATTTAAGTCCAAATAAACTGAAAATTTAACACAACCTTGCCACAAATATGTTTAACAAGCTCCTAAAATTTCAGCCTCAAACTCGTTTTGGTTCAAAAGTAACGCACGAAACAAAATTGTAAAAACTGCGCGGTTTGATTCTGCATAGACCCGAGAATAGGGTATCTTCAATAGAGTATATCTCTGGCTATGAAACTCCAAAGAACATTTAACACAAACTACCTGAGGGTGTAGATAGAGATCCTGAAAATTTCAGAACAAATGATGAATGAACGAGTGAGTTGTGGCAAGACAACCGTTGTTGGTCTGAGATGGTGGCAGATCTGCACCACCAGCAAAGTCACCTCCACAAGTGAAGGAAAACTCCAACAAGGCAGCAGGTTTTCCACTCTTTTCTTATGGATCCAACCCCTGGTTTGGCTGGAGAAAGAAGGTGTTACTAAGAGTCACCAAGTAACCTTAAACTTTATAAACAATTTATAGTGACCAAAGCCCGGATATGACACACCGAGAAGATGAAACTTTTGATCCAAAGATCACCAATTTTGTCAATAGCAAAATTCAAGTTTTCATTCAATATTCAATTGCTATTACAATCTAGAAATGATGCTTAAATATGGCCCCAAATGAGCAGCTAGGGTTCAACTCAAAAGGGATGAAGAAAGCTCTAGAAGGGATGGAGGTGCTTGGCCCTCATTGGTCGAGTACAATGTACCCTCTCCTCCTCTTTCCCACAACCATGATGTCTATTTCACCCCTCAAATGTTGCCCTAATACTACTTAAAATATCCAGCCATGCATGCATGAAAAGAAATAAAACTAAGTGTTTGTGCAAGAAATTAAAAAGCACTCCTCGGTTATATTAGTTGTTTTAAAGGAGGACAAACTCCTTCATTTAAGGTGACCGAGTGCATGCTCCAAGCTATTGCTTGGTAGGGGGCTTTCCACTTCTATGAGGCTTGGATTCTCCTTTTAGTCCTTAGCTAAGTGAACCACCTATACAAAGAGTAGACATGTTCAGTATAAAAGGGTTTGTGGTTAAGCCCTCAACTTGGAGTTGAGCCAAGGGTCCCCATGGCATATCATTGTCCGAGTACTTTATTTGTAGATCAAACAAGCACATTCTCAAACGATTGAATGTGTCTAGTAAAATAGTGACCTCACTTTGGCCCATCAATCCATGTGCACATGATTGATATGATCATCAATGAAAATAAATATAATGCACAAAATAAAGGTGCAGGTAAGATCTCTACCTCACCGATGTACCATACTATTATGATGATCAAAATCAAATATCCAAGAAAGTAGTCAATACCTATTACAAGACACTTTTCAATAGGTTTTCGAAATTCTCAAAATAACTGTTGAGTCCAATAACCCGACCAACTTGGAGATTAGTTGGGCTAATCTCATAAATGGGTTTAAAAAAGGCCTTACGCCCAAGAGCATTACATATCCAGTTTTGTTGAAAAACTCGATCTTGCCTGATTTTCATAATACCATACGATGTTATACCCTATTGAGAATAATATTACATCCTTTTCATGCATAAATCATTAATTCTAAATCTTTATATCATAATTTATTTATTTTATAAGTATTTTAAATATCAGAAAAATGGCCTAAAACTTAATTACCATTAAGGTTCCTCCAATTTTCAACGCCCTTAGTTGTTGAACTAATTTTCAAATATTTATATTACATATTTGCAAAAGAATTTATTAATTAAATTCATCAATTTTTAATTCAAAAATCTGACTTTCCTATGTTTTTATTCGCATTGATTATACAAAATAACATCTAAGATAATTAACAACATTTTCGTGCAAAAATTAGATTCATAATCTATAAAATCTTTAACTTTCTATATTAAATTCAAATTTTCTCTAAAACTAGGAATGTTACAAATTTAAGGGGTCCATAATACCTTTGAGGTTTACTGATTTCCTTAGCAACATATGCCTCAACAACGTTAAGAACCCAGGGAGATTGGAAACTCGAGTCGGTCGATATGCAGATGAGGAAGAAGATGATGAGAATGGCAGTGTGGAGAGAAAAGAGAGATTGTCAAGAAAATGATTTCTTCTTGTATTGATCACTGTCAACTGATGTTTTACATATATCCTGTATAAAGTGAAATGATGAGAAATAGTAACTAAACAATACAAACTGAACTACACCTCAACCATAAACAGTAGATAGATTATCCTCTCCCCTCAAGATCAAGACCAGAGGCCGAAAATCTTGGATATAAAAAGCTGAAACTTGGAAGGAGGAAGGGGCTTTGTTAATTAATTGGCTAGTTGGTTGTCAGATGGTGTAAATTGGACATGTAGCAATTTTTTTTGTACTTTCTCCCAAACAAAATGATAATCAATCTCGACATGCTTAGATTTTGAGTGAAATATTGGATTAGGAGCCAAGTACGTGACACTCAAATTGTCACAGAGAATGAGAGGTACCGATGGGGATGTAATATCCAACTCACTTAATAAAGATTGGAGCCAAATTACCTCAGCGGCGCCGTTTGCTACACTACAGTATTTTAATTCTGTGCTTGAATGTGAGATCACTTTTTGTTTGGCCAAAGACCATGAAATTAAATTTGTGCCCATAAAAATGTAGAATCCATCTATACTCTTTCGATTATCTGGACAAGAATCCTAATCAGCATCTGTATAACAAGTCAAATTGCAACTATCAGAGGGTAAAAAAGAGATAACTATAGACGAAGTTCCTTGAAGATATCTAAAAATTAGCTTGACAGCTTGCCAGTGAATATCTAATGGCGCATGCATAAACTGAGAAACTTTGTTGACAACAAAGGCAATATCTGGTCTAGTCAAACAAAAGTATTGTAACCCACCTACAATGCTTCGATAGAGATAGCCATCACGTAAGGGTGTACCATATTTTTGTGATAATACAGGTCCGGCGGCCATTGGAGGAGGGCCTAGTTTGCATGATTTTATATTTGCCCTGTGAAGTAAGTCTGATATGTATCTGGATCGTGAGAAGCTCATACCTATGGGAGTACAAGTAACTGAAATTCTTAAGAAGAATGATAGTGGTCCAAGGTCACTGACTTTAAATTGAGAGTGTAGGTAATTGAGTAGCTGATCGATGTGAACATGTGAGTTGCCTGTCAGGATGATCTCATCGACATAAACTAGCATAATCATGATGAAGGAGCTCGTATGATAGAAAAATAAGGAAGAATCAGATTTGGAAGCAGAAAAATCCCATGATATGAGAGCATTATAGAGCTTGGTATACCATGCTTGAGGAGATTGCTTCAAACCGTATAGAGTCTTACGTAGGAGATAGACAGCCGATGGATGAGCTGGACTTAGAAAACCAGGAGGTTGCTAAATAAAAACTGTCTCAGTTAACTCCCCATGTAGAAAGGCGTTGCTTATGTCAAGTTGTTGGATATTCCAACCATAAGAGATGGCTAAGGGTAGAGTTGTGTGAATCGAGGTTGGTTTGACAACCAGACTAAAAGTCTCTTCATAATCTATCTCTTCTATCTGATTATACCCTTTAGCTACTAACCAAGCCTTATACCTGCTAACTGTACCATCAGAGTTGAGTTTGACCTTGAAACCCCATTTATAGCCAATAAATTTTGCTCCCAGAGGAAGATGAACTAAAGTACAAGTGTGTGTTTCATGGAGCGCTGATATTTCTTCTTGCATAGCAGTTAACCATTGTGGGTGTTTTGAGGCTTGGAGGAAAGTTTTGGGCTCAATAAAACTTTGAACAGAAACGGCCTTGGATCAGAAGATACCATCTTTGGCTCGAGTTCTCAGGGGGTGTTCATTTATTGGAGGTTGTCGCATGGCAGTGACTGGTAAGGTCACTTGAAGAGTAGGAGGGGTTGTGGTTGTGAACGGATATGTGTATTTACTTGAGAAGGCCTTGGTTGAGCTGTGAAGAAAGATGAAGGAGAAAAAGAGGGAATGAATAGGGAAAATGGGGGTTGTGATAAGCTGGATTTGGAAGAGGGAGAAAAAAGGAAGTTGGACTCTATGAAAGTGATGTGCCAAGAAATATAGATTTTTTTGGAGTGAGGGTCTAAACAGACGTAACCATTATGATGGTAGCTGGGTCCTAGATAGACGCAAGAAAGGGAACGAGGCTAAAACTTATGTTTGTTGAACGGTCGAAGTAAATGAAAACACGGACAACCAAACACAAGGAGCGATGAATATTCAAGAGTAGACTGGAAAATACATTCAAAAGATAAATTGTGTGCTAGAATAGGTTTAGGTAATAAATTGATTAGGGTAGTGGCTGTTGCAACGGTATAAAGCAAGAAATGTTGATGAACTGAAGAATGAAATAATAGTGCAAGTCCAGTCTCAATAACATAAAGATTTTTTCTTTCAACATGACCATTTTGAATTGGAGTATATGGACATGATATACGATTATGAATTCTAAGAGATTGAAACAAAAGAGATAGAGATTGGAATTCTCCGCCCCCATCAGAGTGAACAATTTTGATGTTAATTCCAAATTGAGGGAGAACAAATTTATGAAAATGAATAAAAGTTTGGTAAACTTCACTTTTTAATTATAATGGAAATAACCAAGTGAACCGAGTACAATCATCCACAAAAAGAATAAAATAACGTGCACTAGTAATAGAATTTACAGGAACGTCACTATGTACAATATCAAAAGGGAAATTTGCATGTGAACTTGAAGTTTGAAAAGGTAAACGATGAGCTTTACTCATCGAACATGAAACTCAGAATTGTGACATATGTGAATGTGACGGTGGAAGATTACACGATTGTAAGACACACTGCAAAATAGGAGACGATGGATGTCCTAATCGGTAATGCCAAAACATGGAAAGGTTACTGGCCGAAGGAGGGCACTGAGCATGTAGAGCCCGAACTAGATAAGAAGATGGAACGTGGTAGAGCCCATTAGTGAGGGAACCCCATAACAGAATCTGGTGAGATTGTTGATCCTTGACACAGAAAAAAATTAGGTGAAATTTGACATACACATAATTGCCTTTGCACAATTTTTAAACACTAATCAGATTATGAGATATAAAAGGAGAGTGGTAGACATTATTTAGTTCTAGAGGTCGAGAAGTAGCTGGAATAATGACAGAATCAATATGAGAGATTGGAAGTAAATTACTGTCGACAGTGGCAATTTGTGATGTTCCAGTTTAGGGCTAAGGATGATGGAGGAAAAATGCATGAGGTGTGAGGTGGCGGGTGGCACTGGAATCCATCAGGCACGGAGCGACAGAGTGATTTGGGGTCAGTGTTGGAAGAATCTCGGTATAATACCCAGCTTTACGATATATTAATATTATATTATATGATGGCATTTTTGTAAATATATCAAATCATGTCTGTTTTACAAAAAGAAGGCGTTATTAGAATCCTAACGATTGATAGGAATTTTAAGAAATTTACGAGAATTTTTGGAGTAATAACGCTATATTTCGAGTAATTACGTTTCTCGTAATATAAAAGATGTTTTAGTAAAAATAGTAAACGAGGTCCGATTTGCGAACGGATAGTTTTAATAAATCTCAAATAATAAGTTGGACTTATTGGTGAAATAAGGAGATTTGGAGAAACCGAATAGTTAGCCAATTAATGAAACGAAGGACGAAACAAATAGAAAATCAAAAGAAGGGCAAAATGGTAATTTGCCAAACCAAAATTATAAAAATATTAGAAATCCCTTTTCTCCCTCATTTCTTCTTCTCTATTTTCACGAAAACGCCAGAGGCGATTTCTCTTCTCTGCCATTCGACGATTCCTCCACGCCGAACTCCGATTCGTCCTCTGATCGTCTCGTTGTCTCCGTGTTTTCTCCTCCTCTTGCAACCCTAGGTATGAATCTATGATTCTAGAGCGTTAGTTTTCAATTTTTGAGCCGATTTAATGTTAGGGTTTCGTTAGGGTTTAGGTTAAAAATGCGATTTTGGGTTTAAAAATCAATAGGTTATCGTAGTTTATGAATGTATAGAACTCATTGAGCGTTATTGGACGAAACTAGATTAATTTGTGGAAAATATTAAAATTCGAGAAATTTCAAGATTTAAGGAAACTTCGTAATTTGAGATTTGAGTTGCCGAGCGTGTATTGCTCGATGAAATAGCTCAATGAATTGGATTAAAGCTTTAGGAAATTCCTTTAGTCAAGGTTTCGTTAAATTTGGATGTTTAGTTGCTTAAACTTGTTTTAATGACAAATGTCGTGTTTTGTCTCAGGCGAACGACTCTCGTGGACAGAGCTCAAAGTTCAGCGTGCTCAAGGTAAGTTCTCGTGACTTACTCTGGCCGATTGGCCTACACCGTACATCAATGTCACGTCGAGAATCTTGGAGAACTGTTTGTTTAATATGCGTTGGTTGGGTAGATAGGTTTAGTTGTTTTATAGCTTATGCATTATAATCTTGATGGTACGCATGATGGTTGTTTATTTTGTGTTTATAAACTGTTCATGCATCTCGTATTTTAAAATAGCATGAAAAACGGATTTCTGCACGTGTTTAAAAAAAATGAAATGAACTAATGAAAAGAAAATACGTAATCTATTATCTGTTATCTGGTCATGGGAGGTGGGGCTCAGGCATGGCTGTACGGGTTGTAAGCATGCACCCCCCCCCCTAAACGTGGAAAGTGTTGTCCAACCGCTGGAATAGCACTCTCCATTTAGTTGGCTGAGACCTCAGTGAAATCTCTGTTATCTGTATCGGAATGATCTGTCATGTTAAGTAATCTGTATCTGTAATCTGCATGATTTCTGAAATTCATACGCACAGCACGCATCTGCATTTACGAAACTTGCTGAGTCTTTAGCTCATAATGTGTCTGTATGGTGTAGGTGACATTAAGGCAGGTGAGGACGACGTTCCTCCTCCTGACGTATGATGCAGTTGATGGAGAATGGCCCGTGGGAGTGTGCTGAGCAGTAGGTGCGTTTTGACCCATGGGGATGTATGTACGTATTTTGAGAGTACTGGGTTAATATTGGGCAAAATATGTGTAAAGTTAGAACATAGTAGGATGCTTAGGATCTGGCTAGATGTTAGGTTCATGTTTTGAGGTTTTAAACGTTCTTAAAAACCTGTTTTATAAACTGTGTTTTTATAGTGTTTCATTGGAACTGCTTGGAATTTAAAACAGGAGGATTTGTCGATTTTTAAACGTATCCACACAGTTCGTTTTTATGAAAGTTTAACGTGCGTTTAGTTCGTTTAATTGGGAGGAATAGAATGTTGGTGTTTGCTCTCTGGAACTTCGAATTCCAGAGAGCACTTGTATAAAAAAAAAAGAGAGAGAAGAAAGAAAAGTTGAGAGAAAAGAATGAAGGAATGTGGAAGGCGACTGATCGCCATTGTGAGGGGCGACCAATCGCTCTTCCATGCCTTGTGTTCGGCGATCGATCTCCTGCATTTTTGGAGATCGATCGCCCCTCACTTGGTTACACATTGGCGATCGATCTCCTGCAATTTTGGAGATCGATCACCCCTCCCATTTAGCAACTCGGCGATCGATCTCCTGAATTTGGAGATCGATCGCCCCTCTCTGTTGGTCGCGGCTTTGACCCTTCTGGCCTTCCCCTTTAATTGTTTTGTTTTAATTAATTTTAAGTGTTTTATTAATTGTTTTAAATTGTTTAAGTTTATAAATGGTTTAAAACGTAGAATTCAATTCTGATTCCGGTTTAAATTCCGCTTAGAGTTTATTTAAAGTATAAGGATAAAAAAATTATGTATGGGAAAATGGGTACAGTATTAGGGTCGCTACACTCGGTGGTGGAGAGTTGAGTATAATCGCCGGTGGTGAAGAAAGGAGATTAAGCGTAAAGGGCTTGAGACTGTATTTCAGACGATCTGTGGAGTAGGGGTTGAGGATGGGTTGGGTGGTAGAATAAAAAGGGGGTTGGGTTGGGTTGGGTTACAAGTCTGTTGGGCCAGATGAGCTGCTGGAGATGTGAAGTGACGTGGGTTATAAATTTGTTGGGCCAGGACAGTGGGTCTGTGCACAGTATTAAGCCTTTGATAACATGTCAGTGCAGAATGACCTATTTTTTGGCATATATGGCACCGGGCTTTGAACTGTTTGTTCGGCTTAGGTCCACACCAGTGGTAGGATCCTTGGGTGTTCTGGTGAAAACCAGACGGTGGTGGCCGAGAGTTCCATTCTGGGCAAGAAGGAAGAAAGTTTGCAGCGTTCACTTCTATTTGGCTCGGCGAACGGAGAAGAACAGTAGAATTTTGTTTTTTCAGTGGCGGTTGGTTTGGCCAATTTGTGATAGAAACAACGAAATTGTCATACTCGCTTCCAAGTCCGCCTAAAAAGTATATCACCCGATCCCGGTAAGACACTTGCTCTCCAATTTCTGCCATTGTATCATATAAATTTGTAACTTTCTGGATATACGTTGTAGCTGAAAAACCCTCTTTTGAAACAAAGTCTAACTGGCTTTGCAGTTCTGTGATTCTCGCCAGCGAGGAAGAAGCAAAGATACGAGCTAGAGCGCCCCAGGCTTCACTTGTTGTGTTGAAGGACACGATTTGTGGGAGCAAATCTTCAGAGATAGATGCGAAATCCAACTCAGAACAAGCGAATTATACCTCTCCTAGGTACTAAAATCTAGATTAAACTGAGACGAGGGTGAGTCGAGGAACTGGGGAGGTGAGGAAAAAGAACCGTCTAGAAGTTTGTTGATGTCATTCGCAGTAGCGACATGGAGAAGCTGGGCTTTCCAGATGAGATAGTTGTTGTTTTTGAGTTTGATGGTTAATGTTTGATTTGCAGAGGGAAATGGAGGTAACGAGAAGAAGAGAAGTGCTGAAGGGAAAGAGAGAATAGTGGAGCTGGAAGATGGCATCTATTTGGCTCTGATACCACATTAAGAACCCAGTGAGATTGGAAACTCGAGTCGGTCGATATGCAAATGAGGAAGAAGACGATGAGAATGACAGTGAGGAGAGAGAAGAGAGAGAGAGAGAGAGAGATTGTCAAGAAAATGATTTATTCTTGTATTGAACTGTCAACTGATGTTTTAAATATATCCTGTAAAAAATGAAATGATGAGAAAGAGTAACTAAACATTACAAACTAAACTACAATTCAACCATAAATAGTAGATACATTAACAAAAAACACATAATATTGTTGATTCGTTAAAATTATAATTTGAATAAAAAATTCACATTATAATCAGAATCTCAAATGTTTCAAAATTAGTGATGTAATTGCTTTCCCTCCATGAGATTCTTTGATTCTCCACTCCACCTTGACCAAAATTCATTTTTCTAAGCCAAACAGAATAAAAAATTAGATTATTGGTGTTTCGGTCAAGATACAATGTAAAGAAACTTGATCATCAACTTACCTTTGATTTTCAAAACTATTTGTCACTCTTAGAATGTTGACTTATGACCAAAATTGCATAAAATTGTTTTTTTGGCATTCCTCCTCTTTCTATGTTAGTTGTTTCTCTTTTGGGATGGTGAGTAAAATTTTTAGTTTTTGGTTGCATTTAGATTAATTGTGTACTTTAAAATCCTTGCCATCAAAACTAAACTCACACCACAAATGTTGATGAAAAATTAATTATGTTTAAGACAAGAAATAAATCAACATGTTACTTTTTTCACACATAATGATTTTAAATGTTTCATTTTACAGAAATTATTTGTTCCTCCACACAGAGTATAAGTCTGACTCGATTACTGGTCAAGTGTTATACATTGAATTATTCGAGTTTGACCTATTCTAAAGGAACTAATATCTAATGTAACGACCCCTCATCCCAGCAAGATATTGTCCGCTCCGGGGATTGGGCCGCAGCCCAATATCCTCCCCTCACGGCTTTGTTTGGCGAGAGCACTTCCCGGAAGGTCACCCAACCTGGAATTACTCTCGCCGGAGTACGCTTAACTTCGGAGTTCTTATGGGATCCGTTGTCAATTGTGCTCCAAAACGCGTCTTACTATCTTGGGAGGGATCTCTTACATATGTTTCATTTCCACATACTTCCCCAAGCGCTGTGGGATTGTGACGACCCCCTCTTTACGACCTGTCACCTTCCGGCTCGCCCGCGCGGACGTACCGCCATCCTGGTTCCGGTTCGTGCAGCCATCGTACCAATACAGATTCAGGACTTACAGATTCGGGTCATCACAATCACCCCCCTTGGGGGCCCAACGTCCTCGTTGGCCACAATTCCGGTTGGGTACAGGCTTTGATACCATTTGTAACGACCCCCTCATCCCAGCAAAATATTGTCCACTCCGGGGATTGGGCCGCAGCCCAATATCCTCCCCTCACGGCTTTGTTTGGCGAAAGCACTTCCCGGAAGGTCACCCAACCTGGAATTACTCTCGCCGGAGTACGCTTAACTTCGGAGTTCTTATGGGATCCGTTGTCAATTGTGCTCCAAAACGCGTCTTACTATCTTGGGAGGGATCTCTTACATATGTTTCATTTCCACATACTTCCCCAAGCGCTGTGGGATTGTGACGACCCCCTCTTTACGACCTGTCACCTTCCGGCTCGCCCGCGCGGACGTACCGCCATCTGGGTTCCGGTTCGTGCATCCATCGTACCAGTACAGATTCAGGACTTACAGATTCGGGTCATCACATCTAACCTGTTAGACTTGATTGTGTTAATCAAATTCCAAAAATCCAAAGACAGTATTAATCAAGTTAGAAACATAAAGATAAATAGTTGTCGAATGTCCATGAATCCATTAAATTACCTTAATTATTAGTTTACGTAAATGGTTGACCGTGTTTTTCTGTGATAGAAAACATGGTTTATATACTTAGTTGCATTGTATAAATGGTATATATATATATATATATATATATATATATATATATATATATATATATATATATAGATGATTTTTTCACGTTTATTTATAAAGGGCATGGTATTCTATTTTTTTGGTGATATACTTAGAAGGATGAATTCTCTTGATGCTTTGAGTGGTTTCAATATCAAAGCAACAAGAGGCTATCCTCATGCACCTTGTAACACCCAAGAATTTTCCTTTAATATACGTAGCTCTTAGACTAGATGTTTGATGGGAGGTTAATGTTCATTTTAGGGTTATTCATCATATAAGTATTAAAAAGAAAGGAAAGTGTAATTTAGAGAGGGATTTGAGAGAAAATGCTAAAGTTGGAGTGGTTAGTGATTATTGTGATTTAATTTACTAGAAGTGAATTTAATAAATGAGAGAAAAGTGAAGATAGGATAACCTCCACGTTGGCCTGCATGAAGATAAAAAAAAAATGTGTTGTAAAGCTAAGCAAAGTCATAGATGAATAAAAGAAAAGAATAAAGTCAAAGGAAAGGTGGGCCAATAGAAAAGAAATAAAGAAGGGGGGGAAAATAAATAACAAAAAGGAGAGAAAGAGAAATTCTTTCACGTGAGGGTGGGGGGGGGGGGGGGGGGGGTGAGTGGTGGTGTGGAGTTTTGGAATTTATTAAAGTTGGTGGTTAATTTGTAAAAGGTGAAAGTTAGGTTTTAAAAAGGGTAAAGTAAAAGGGTGAAAAATCAACATTTTGTCTCCTCCTTCTTCTCCATTTCGTGGCAGCCATGGATGAGTATCTCCTTCCTCCATTCTTCAATTTTCTCCAAGATTGAGGTGAGCTTTTAGTGGGGTTTTTCAACCTATGCAAGCCTTTGGTAGTTTTTGATGTTTTTAGTGGTGTTTATTGGGGTTTTGGAAGGGTTTTGGGAAACCCTAAAATGAAGTCCGAAAATTCCATTTCATGTTTGTGTTTTCTTGTAATTTGGTTGTTTAAACCTTAGATAGGATGATTTAGGTTGTTTTTAGGGTTAGATTAAAGAATGGGTGAAGGTTGGTGAAAAACCGGTTTGTGGAGTCAATGATGCCCGATTCTGTTTTGGTGTTTTCGGTCTTGTCAAGTTGTTTGGTTGCCAAATTTGATGGTATTATTGGATTGTATACGTGTAGAGGTTTACGGAATGGGGTGGCACGTCTAAATCCGATGAAAAACAAAGGAGTTATGGCCGATTGAAGTTCGGACAACGAAATGAGGGAAAAATCGGGTTTTAGAGTTTTGTTGTGAGTTAGGTTGATTTATTGGTTTGTTTTGATTAGAAAATCTTTATGAATTTATTAGTGGCCTTCTAAGAGATGTTTCCTTATTTGCTAGGTTATCGAGCGGATAATTTAATCGAACGAAGTGAGCAATTACGAACCGAGCAGCCAGGTAAGTAGTGGATTGCTTGTGTTTTGCCTTCGGGCCTACACCATGGAACGGTAGGGAATTGTTTGCTTGATTGGTTTATTTTTGTCTTGTGTTGTGCATTGTATGTGACACGCATCATTGCTTGCAAACTACGAAACGAACGTGTTTTAAAGCATGGTTTTTAATGGTGAGCTTGTAACGTAAGGGGTTGTGTGAGTTGAAACGTAATGTGGTTGTGTTTGGAGTCACCCAGTCGCGTTAGAGTAACACCTGCGAGGAACTCTAGTAGAGTTTCCCAGTCGCGTTAAGGTGGTACCTGGGAGGGACTCGTAGAGTTGAGTCACCCAATCGCGTTAGGATAACACCTGCGAGGAACTCTAGTAGAGTTTTCCAGTCACGTTAAGGTGGTACCTACGAGGGACTCGTAGAGTTGAGTCACCCAGTCGCGTTAGGGTAACACCTGCGAGGAACTCTAGTAGAGTTTTCCAGTCGCGTTAAGGTGGTACCTGCGAGGGACTCGTATAGTTGAGTCACCCAGTCGCGTTAAGGTAACACCTGCGAGGAACTCTAGTAGAGTTTTTCAGTCGCGTTAAAGTGGTACCTGCGAGGGACTACTAGCGTTCCAGTTTATCACTTGTGATGAGTTCCGTTCTGTGAATGAGCAATGAGCAACGAGCAACGAGCAACGAAATGCAAACGAAACCAAAGCAACTGAGGGAGTAGAAACTGCATGTGTTAGGTGTTGTGTTGCATTATGTTTTTGGTATGCATTATTCCCTACTTACTAAGCATTAGGCTTATGTTTTGTGTTCTATGGTGTAGGTAACGTCAGGAGTTAAGGTGAGCTAGATGATGGAGCCCAGAAGTAGGGGCAGTCGGTGATTTACAAGGCACGCCGGTGCAGGCACTTGTCGGGGCGTCTCAACCATGGTCTTCGGGATGTGTGGTTTGTGTTTGGGGTTTGATATTTTGTGGTGGTTTTGTTAAATTTGATTTGGTGTAAATATTTATGGTTTTGGCACAATTGTGAACTTGGGTTAGATGTTTTATATATATATTTACAGGTTTTGGGTTTAGGAAATTATAGGCATTATGCCGCTCGTTTTGGTTTTAAAATAAATAACGTCGGGTTTACTTTCTCTATTTTTTTATTAACGTTCTAAGTCGATTTTTCGAGATTTTTACGAGGCACGGAGTGGGGAGTGTCGGGAATGTGTGGTTAAATTTTCAGGTGATTTGGAGGTGTTTGGCTCGATGAAAATTGAAGAAAAGTGGAAACAGTCGAAAAAAGGGCATTTTTGGCCAAAATGACCCGAGGAGGCCCGATCGATCGGGCGCTGGGCGCCGATCGATCGGCCACGGGGCGCGCCCGGCACCATTTTTTTTAATTTTTTTTTAATTTCTTATTTCTACTATGTTTTCACCCGATATTTTCCGACATATTTAAAACGTATTTTGGGCACGTTTTCCAACTTTTTTCGAGGGTTCGAGAAACCCTAAAATCGAGTCAAAAATTTATCGAACATTAGTTGAAACGCTGTTGTAAACGCAGGATAGCTTAGCAAAGTAACGAACCGAGCCAGGGTGGGTTCGGGGGCGATCGGCCACGGGGCGTGCGGTGCGCGCCCAGCGCGCGCCTGTCGCCATTTTTTTTTTAATTTTTTTAATTTCTTATTTCTACTATGTTTTAACTCGATATTTTCTGAAATATTTTAAACGTATTTTGGGCACATTTTCCAACCTTTTTCGAGGGTTCGAGAAACCCAAAAATCGAGTCAAAAATTTATCGAGCATTAGTTTAAACGTCGGTGTAAACGCGAGATAGCTTAGCAAAGTAACGAACTGAGCCGGGGCAGGTTCGGGGACGTTACACACCTTTTAGAGCGTGAATGTTGTATTGTTTGCATGTATAAAAAACAGTTACAGGGCGGTGATGATGTGCTCATTGAGTTTTGAATTCTTAAACCTTACCATGGTAATGTTTTTTCCATGATGGTGTCATGGCAAACTTTTGATCATCGACGATTCTGTTGTGCGTTGTATTAGTGGTGTCGTGGTAGACTTTTGCTCCCTAACCATTCTAGTGACGCGATCTTTGAATTGTCGTCATGGTTTCCTTTCGATCTCACGAGGTGTTGTTGGATCTCTGGATCACCATCTTTCTTTTGTCTATGCCAAAGGGCTCCTTGAGTCACATTCCTTTTCAACTAGAGATGTTTTCTTTGGAAAACATTGAAATTTATTTTCGATGTATACTCACCTATGTAAGTGGTAATGTTTTATAACTACCTCGCTGAAGGCTCATGGAGTTGGTGTTTGAGTAAAAAAATGGAAAGAGGTTTCCTGAATTGTTTTATAAACTCATGCATGATTTGAATTCAAATAATGGTCTAAAATTTAACATTTATTTGAAAGAAATGATAAATTGTTTTTTCACTTGACTAGATTCAGTATAACATTTATGCTGAGTTAATCACTCACCCTAACGACCCCTTCTAATCCAGTTAAAGTGAAGAGCAGTTAGCTCCAATAGAGTTTGGAGGGTTGCTTGTGTTTATCATCTTGTAAAACTTGTTTACTATTTCCCTGGGTCTGTAAATTTAACTCATGAAGTAGATTTCTTTACTTTCCTACATGGAAAATTACTTTTAAATTTATGTATTGTACTATTTGTTTTAGGATTTGAATATGTGGACATAAGCCCATTCATGTGTCGACTTTGACTTTGTATTTACCTGAAGAACATTCATGGAAAACTTAGCATTGGGCTAGGTGATCGGGTTTCTCTTTGGAATATAGGTCGCCCGACCCAATTAAGCTAAAATATTGAATTGCAAGTTGGAACACGTGTGAATGTAAATTCGATAATTATTATGATGCTTAGATAATTTTGAAAATTTACGATGTTAAATTAGACACATAAATGAAGAAAATTGCTTTTGAATGAGAGGATTAAGATGTATGCAAGCTTAAAATTAGTTGATCTATATTTGATATTAAATTACACTGTTTTGGAAAATGACTCCAAATTACATTATAGAGTGAGAATTTGGAGAAAGTTACTGAAGAAAAAATGTTCCTAGAATCTTAAAGCATGTGGCCATTTAATATATTTGATGAATAATGAGGTGGTGCCACATGTCTCATAAGAATTAGTGATCAAGTACGTGATCAAAGTATAGTTAAAGGATAATTAAAGTTAACTAATCATGATTAATTAAGTCTATCTGGATAATTACCTTAAGGCTAGTCATGATTAGTTAGTTTATGCTAAATATATGTAAAAGAGATGATCATCAAAGTATTTTTATATTATTTATGTATGGAAGGGTAAAATAGTAAAATCTTAAAGACAAAAGGGATGAAATGATAATTTTGCCCAAGAACTCTCTAGAAAATGGATGAGAAGGCTGAATAATTAGCCATTTTTTCGTCCCTTAAAGCTTAAGGAAAGAAAAAGAGAAGAGAGAAAAGAAAAAGATAAAGAAGAGGAAGAGAAGAAAAGAGGGAGAAAATGGAGGAATCGATATCCAAGCACTCAAGGGAAATTGTTCATCTCTCCAAAAGTAACTATGGACCTAAGATTCAAAAATTGAAGGTGAAGAAAAAAGATACATCAAAAGGTAAAAGTCTCTCATCTTAGTGATTTCTAAACTATGTTTAAATTACATTATTTAGGCGAAGACAATAGTGATTTTGGGAATGTTGTAAACTTTTGATGATATGAGATTAATTTGATTTAAAAGGATTAACGAAGATTGATACTAAAAGGAGTTTATGATATTGATTGGAAAGCACAACTATAGATCATTTTTATCATTAGAATGATGATTTTGATAATAGATTAATCATGTATGTTTATTATGCACTTTAAAAATTATTAATGAAATAAATGCTGGATTTTAATCATGTCAGAGTAAAATTGTCTAATTGAGGAATTATACATTATGATTATGATTTTGAAGAACTTTATATGTGTCTATGACATGACTAATGTGTTAAAATTATGAGAAAATAAGAGTAGGTGAAAGAGAGGTCGACCTGCTCTATAGAGCAAACGACCTAAAGAATGGCAAAACACCCAAAATGCTATTGGGTGGCCTAGAGGTCAACCTATAAGAAGGGCGGTCGGATGGACCACTAGTAATATTAACATTTTTTACTTAAAAGGCTCTCGAAAATGTTGGAGGTTGACTAGGTGATTATAGTGGTCGGCTAGTGAAGGACAAATGCTGAAAATTCACAAAAATTTCATTACAACTAACCCTTTTAGCTTTCTTTTAGACATGGTTTGGGAAATAGATAGAATATGTTTAAAAAGATATGTGATCATGTTTATGCATCATTTTTCTTGTCATATAAACAACATTTGTATACTCATATAACAGGCATTATTAGTAAATCATATGCATTCAATGTATGCATAGTGAGAATGTTCAAATCATCCATCATGAATTTGTAACACCCGGTTCTATCAAACCGATTCCCTTTTCTTTTTTTAAATTAATGGCACACTTTATATGATAATAATAAAGGTAGGGTTAATGGATTTCTAGGCAAGGGCATAAGGGTAATTAGAAATTTGAAACTGGATAACGTATTTAAGGAAAGGAGTTTTGGGTTTAATGCATTGTAGCCGCCACTATTTCCTATTTTTCCCTCTCGGCCTTCAGCTCTCCAGCAAGAACCTCTGGGCGATTTCTTTCTTGCTCGACTCTCTTTCAACTTAGGTACGTTTTTCCTCATTCTCTTGCATTTTAGCAGTTAGATAACAGAGGGAGTACAATGTGAGGATTTCAAGGATGCTGTAGATGAGAGTAGGTTTGGGTTTTTGGGGATAAATGGAAATGTGCAAGCAGTAGAGTTCCAAACTGGTTTCCTTATTCTTCTGGTTAATTTTTGGTAAAGTTTAGTGAAAGTTTGATTGATGTTCTGTTATTAACTTAGGTGAGCGAGCTTCTAAAGTAGCTTACAGCCTAGCGATTTCCAGGAGAGCCAGATAAGTAGAGTATGCTTGTGCATTCGGGCCTACATCACAAAATAGTAGGGTTGTGCATGCTTGAATGTGTTTGTATGCCATACATCATATTTTGAAAATTATGCGAAAATGAATTTACATGAAATGGCATGGTAAGGAATGAACAGACTGTAACAGTTGTTAAACGAACTAATCCGCCCCTTAACCAAGAGAGAGGATGTATGACTTTGGGGGAAGTGATCCAAACCCCAATTTCACAGGGGGATCTGAACAGTTGTTAAGGGAACTAATCCGCCCCTTAATCAAGAGAGAGGATGTATGACTTTGGGAAGAAGTGATCCAACTCCCAATTTCACAGGGGGATCAGATCAGAACGAATGCATATGCAACTGAGATGGGAAAGTAGAAACTGCATGATTAGGAATTTATGTTTCAGCATTCCATTTCATTATTGCTTTACTTACTTAGCAATAGGCTAATAGATTGTAACGCCCCGAGTTATCTGAACCCGGTTCGTCACACAATGCTCGTACATGACTAAAAATTTCAACCATATTTTTTTTAAAACTTGCAGCGGAAATCATTTAAGCAAAAATAGAATTAGACAAGGCCATAAAAACAATGTTAAAATAATCGTTGGAAATGTTAAGGAGTAATCGGCCAATGGGAAATGGAAGTTTAAATTGAAATACTTGAGATACTACGGAGGTCAAACGGATCTACCGATTAATAAAGTCAACGGAAGAAGCAGAAACAGGAAATAGAAGGCTTCTGCCGATGTCGTCAGCCAAATGAAAACAAAGGACATCTCTCGATAGACTGTATCTACCGGTGACTAAACGACAAAATACACTCTACATCTTCCGATGACGTCAGCCAGATGATTTCCTTCATCCGATCGGCTTTGTTCTACATCCACCGGTGACAAAACGACAAAAGTCCTCCTACATCTACCGATGACGTCAGCACGCATCTGCCGATGAGTTTACTGAGACATCATCCGATAGACTTAACTACACCTTCCGATTGGGTAAGCTGCATACGTCGGTCACTAACGACAAATTCTCTACTCATATCCTCCGATAGACACATAACTATAACCCGACATCTACCGATAGACTTCATCTTCCGATAGTGGACAAAACAACATCTTCGGATAAAACAAACTACACATACCGATCACTGAACGACATATTTCGTTCTACATCATCCGATGGCTTCTACTGAAGACATCTTCCGATAGACAACAGACAACAACTCAACCTTCAGAAAAGAATTTACTCACTTCACAGAAACCATTCAAAAACATTTCAAACCATCGCATTACTAAAATCCAGTGAGTGTCATCATTAAATTCCAACAGAATACTATTAACAGGAAATTCTCGAAATCATATTCAAAACACTGAAAACACTACTGTCATAAAAACTCAACATACTTAAATTGAAACACTGTCAACTAAACTATCACACCAACAGACATCAGTTAATCCGCTTCATCAGTATACCAGTTCGAGACAGAGAAGTGCTCCTCCAACCCCATCTATTAGACAGTAAACTCATGGAATTCACCTGCAGTATCCTCAACACCTACATCACAAAACTCATCTATTAGCCTAATGCTAAGTAAGTAAAGCAGTAATGAAATGAATTGCTGAAACATAAATTCCTAAACATGCAATTTCTATTTTCTCATCTCAGTTGCATACACATACGTTCATAACTGATCTGATCCCTTGGTTCCCTTGGGAGTGGGATCAATTCTCCCAATGTCATACATCCTCTACTCAATTAAGGGGCGGATGAATTCCCTTAATAGCTGATCTGATCCCTTGGTTCCCTTGGGAGTGGGATCAATTCTCCCAATGTCATACATCCTCTACTCGATTAAGGGGCAGATTAGTTCCCTTAATAGTTTGTCTGTTATAATCAGTTCATACCTTACCATTCTTACATGGAAATTCATTTTCGTAATCTTTCAAAAACATGTTGCATGACATACAAAATCATTCACAAGATACATAACCCTACTGTTTTGTGATGTAGGCCCGAAGGCACATGCATACTTTACTTACCTGGCTCTCCTGGAAATACTCGGTTAAAACTACTCCAGAAGCTCGCTCACCTAGGGTCATGACAGTACATTAATCCAACTCTTACTAAACTTTACCAAAAATCAATAATATGTTTAAGGAAATCGATTTGAAACGCTGCTACCCGTGCATTCCCATTTATCACCAAGAACCTAAACCCACCCTCAATCACAAAAACCTCGAAATCTTCACATTGTATTCTCTCAGTAAACTAATCGCTAAAAAGTAAGAAAACAAGACTTACCTAGGTTGAAGAAGAATCGGGCGAGAGAATCGCCTAGAGAGTTCTACTGTTCGAGCTGAAAACCGAAAGAGGGAAATAGGGAATAGTGGCGGCTACTCTCACTGGACTTTTCCTTAAATAGGTTATCCACTATGTAAAATTCTAATTACCATCATGCCCTCGCCTGATCATTTATTAACCTAATCAATAACTCCCCCAACCCTTCTATAAAAGTACATCATTAATAATAAATTAAATTTTTTGGTTCACTAGAACCGGGTGCTACATAGATGAGTTTTGTGATGTAGGTGAAGAAGCAATAGAAGGTGTGTTCTCTGAACATGTTGAGGATTAGGCTGTTGAAGGAGCACTTCAATGCCACGGATTGGTCATTCTGATGAGGCGGTTTAACTGATGTCAGTAGATGTGAAGGTTTAGTGAACTATGATTTATTTTAAGTTTTGTTGAGTTTTCTAATAACAGAAATGGTTTTAATGTTTTTGAATACGTTGGTGAGACTTTTCTGATAATGATACTCTGTTGGATTTAATAATGGAGTTTACTAAAGTTTGGAGCAACATACGGATTTAAATAGTTTGAAAGATTTTTAGTAAAATGCTCAAACTCTTTTGGTAATCGGGGTTTTCTTTGTTAGAGTGAAAATGTTGCTATGCTGTTTCGTTGAGTATTTTTGATCTATTGGTAGATGAAGTTTATCGGCAGATGTAGGGTTGTTGTTCTGTTGTCTATCGGAAGATGTCTTCAGTGAAGTCATCGGATGATGTCTTCAGTAGAAGCCATCGGAAGATATAAGAGAAAATTTATCGTTTTGTAACCGGATGATGTCGAGTATTTTATCCATCGGATGATGAAGGTAAAAGTCTTTTGTCGTTTAGTGATCGGTGGATGTCGGGTATTGAACCTATCGGATGATGTAGTAGAAGTTTTGTCGTTTAGTGATCAGTATACACAGTTTTGTTCTTTCGGAAGACGTGAGTAAAAGATTTGTCGTCTTGTGATCGGCAGAGGCTGGATGAACGAATCATCCAGCTACGTCATCGGTAGATGCAAGTAGCAAAACTTGTCATTTTGCGATCGGCAGAGGTTGGATGAACGATTCATCCGGCTGACGTCATCGGTGGAAACCTTCGGTTTTATTTCTGCCTTTTGTTGACTTCGTTCAGCGGATGATGTGTTTGACTTTTATGAACTTTAAGTATTTCACGCGTAAGCCTTCATCTCTTTCGACCAAACTCTTTTCCTAATATTTTAACTGATTATTCGAACACTATTTTATAGTTTTGTTTAACTTTGCTTTGCTCAAAGATTTTCCGCTGCAGTTTTTGTGTTTTTAGCAAACGTTCATGTAATGCCCCCAAACCCAACTTGGCTCGGAGCGCTACTTTGCTAACTAATCCCACGCTAAAACCTAATTAAAAAAAATAAAATTAACACCGTAGGATTTAAACTAAATCTCCTAAAACTCTTTTAGGTCATACCTAGTTGCCTAGACTCCTTTAATCCTAACCTTTAAGCACCACGGCGTCCTTCCCGAAAATTTCGGCAAAGTAACGCCTAAAAATGGCGCCTCCAAAATGCTATATACCTGCATACAATCAAATCCCAAACAATCCAGAATAATCTTACTTCACTAACCAGCTATCCACTCAAGAATCCCATATATAAAAAACCCCCAAATACAGGGACGACACATCACCCTTAACCTAACTATATACAACAAATACAATTAGTTACGCTTTCCCATCATTTCTACAAACAGACATCTAAAATAAACTATCAAATATAAAGCCCCACATCTCCCGAAGACCATGGTGGAGTCGCCCCGACAACTGCCTGCACCGGCACGCCCCGTGCATCTCCGACTGCTCCCAAGTCTTGGCTGACTCACATAGCTCACCTGTACACCTGTCGTTACCTACACCACAGAACACACACACACACGTAAGCTTACGCTTAGCAAGTAGGGGATAACAAAGATAAACATGCACAATGCACCACAACTCTCATGCAGTCTTAACACAACAACACAACACCACTCCACACGACAACGCAACACATCACGAATAAGACTGCCTGCATCGAAAGATGCCAAACCACCACCCTACTAGTCCCTCGCAGGTACCACCTTAACGCGACTGGGCGAATCCCTTGGAGTCCCTCGCAGGTGCTACCCTAACGCGACTGGGCGACTCAACAATAGTCCCTCGCAGGTACCACCCTAACGCGACTAGGCAACTCCCCTGGAGTACCTCGCAGGTGCTACCCTAACGCGACTAGGCGACTCAACAATAGTCCCTCGCAGGTACCACCCTAACGCGACTAGGAAACTCCCCTGGAGTCCCTCGCAGGTGCTACCCTAACGCGACTAGGCGACTCAACAATAGTCCCTCGCAGGTACCACCCTAACGCAACTAGGCAACTCCCCTGGAGTCCCTAGCAAGTGCTACCCTAACGCGACTAGGCGACTCAACAATAGTCCCTCGCAGGTACCACCCTAACGCGACTAGGCAACTCCCCTGGAGTCCCTCGCAGGTGCTACCCTAACGCGACTAGGCGACTCAACAATAGTCCCTCGCAGGTACCACCCTAACGCGACTAGGCGACTCAACAATAGTCCCTCGCAGGTACCACCCTAACGCGACTAGGCGACTCAACAATAGTCCCTCGCAGGTACCACCCTAACGCGACTAGGCGACTCAACAATAGTCCCTCGCAGGTACCACCCTAACGCGACTAGGCGACTCAACAATAGTCCCTCGCAGGTACCACCCTAACGCGACTAGGCGACTCAACAATAGTCCCTCGCAGGTGCTACCCTAACGCGACTAGGCGACTCAACAATAGTCCCTCGCAGGTACCACCCTAACGCGACTAGGCGACTCAACAATAGTCCCTCGCAGGTACCACCCTAACGCGACTAGGCGACTCAACAATAGTCCCTCGCAGGTGCTACCCTAACGCGACTAGGCGACTCAACAATAGTCCCTCGCAGGTACCACCCTAACGCGACTAGGCGACTCAACAATAGTCCCTCGCAGGTACCACCCTAACGCGACTAGGCGACTCAACAATAGTCCCTCGCAGGTACCACCCTAACGCGACTAGGCGACTCAACAATAGTCCCTCGCAGGTACCACCCTAACGCGACTAGGCGACTCAACAATAGTCCCTCGCAGGTACCACCCTAACGCGACTAGGCGACTCAACAATAGTCCCTCGCAGGTACCACCCTAACGCGACTAGGCGACTCAACAATAGTCCCTCGCAGGTGCTACCCTAACGCGACTAGGCGACTCAACAATAGTCCCTCGCAGGTGCTACCCTAACGCGACTAGGCGACTCAACAATAGTCCCTCGCAGGTGCTACCCTAACGCGACTAGGCGACTCAACAATAGTCCCTCGCAGGTACCACCCTAACGCGACTAGGCGACTCAACAATAGTCCGTCCTCGCAGGTGCTACCCTAACGTAACTAGGAGACTCCGACACAAACCACCTTACGATTCAACTCACACCATCCCTTACGGTTCAAGCTCACCATACAAAACCATGTTAGAAACTCAGTGGGGTTCGTAGTTCGAAAACACTGAAATGCCACACCCACATGCTTAACCATTATTCAACCGAAACATAACAATCAAACAACAAACAAGGCCCTACCGTACCATAACTCAGAATGAAGCAAAGCAACCCAGCAACAATTAATTCTCTACCATACTGTAACTTAAAACGAAACAAAGCAGCCAAAAAACACAAACAATAAACAAACAATAAACAACTAACAAGGCTTAACCAACGAAGAAGACAACCAACCAACAGACAACAAACAACAAACAACTAACAACCAACAACAAACAATCAACAAAATAAATCCTACCGTTCCGTGGTGTAGGCCCGAAGGCAAAACACAAACGTCCTCTACTTACCTGGTTGCCTGATACAATCTCGTTCACTTCGTCCAACCAAATCACACGTCCGTTTTCCTAAAATAAAGAAAACTCAACTTAGTAACACACTAAAGGATTCTATGGAAATCAACTAACCAAACTAACAACACATAATCCAATTTCTTACTCTCAAGCTCTAAAACCCGAATTTATGCATAAATAACAACGTCCAACTTCAAACTTCATTAAATCAAGCTTACATTCACCAATTTATTCTCAAACTCCTATTTCTAACTCAATCCAATTAAAATCTAACTAAATGGGCCACTAATTTGGGTTCGGTAAAAACCGACCCGAAACTTCAAACGCGTGTAACTTTTGCGTCGATTATCGGAATCGAACGATTCCAGTGGCCACGTACTCCTCTAATAACCTATTTTATCCTGCCAAAAAGAATTTTAAAACAAACGACCGTAGCAAGTTCAAAAATGGCAAAACCCGAACTGCCCTAAGCCGGAAATTTTCCGCTTTTCGGTTTTTCATCAATTCCCATCAATTTCCTCACCAATCCATCACCCTCACACCCAATTAGCCTAAACTAATCAAAATTCTGAGCTACACACACCAAAACCCGAAATCTCTAAATCGGGTTCTCTGATTTTTCACTCAATTCGGGCTCATCACAGCCAGGCGATGGAAGTCGGTCCAAGGGTTGGCAAACCCACGCCGAAAGTAGCCCATTTCGGCCGGCGATCGGAGCTCAAAGTCGCTCCTCACCCTCGGCCACGACCGAACCGAAACAGGGCACAAAAGAGACTTACCGTTCAATTCGTGCGCGAAGAAGGGCCGGAGTCTGCTCGTCGCCGTCGTCTGGCCGGAAAACATCGAAAGTTGGCGGTGATTGCTCCGCCGATCGTCGCCAGTGCCTCGTCTCTCCCCTGCTTCCTCTCGGCGTCGGGCACGAACGAGAACAACAGAATGGCAAAGCCATTCTGTTGTTTTATTTTATTTAATAATAATAATAACCTTTTAGTTAACCAAATTTATTCACTTTTAATTATTTTACCTTTTTATTATTTTTCCTTTTTTTATTATTTTCTCCAATTCTTTAGATAAATTCTAAAATCCATTGAGGAAAAATTCTCAGGTGTTACAGTTCAAATTTGACTTTCGAGTGAAGTTTTAAATTTGGTCTGAAATTTTCTAGTTATGTTCGAGTCTATGAGTAACGAACTGAGTTTAGAAACTCGAGGCGTTACAGAATTGCTTACATGTAGAATTGAATTGCAGAGGATATTATTGATCACATTTGAACCCAGTAGATATATCGTTGGCTATGGAAGGTGTAAAATAAATAATTCCTATTAAAACATTAATAAGCATCATTACCGTTTTGCCCTCCCGTGTTTTCGACCATTTCGAATTTTGTTAAATCTCGTTCTTAAAGTCTAACTTTTCGTAAATTTACGCTCATCCCGTACCCGGCTTAAGTTCTCCAATTAATAAACCTTTTAGTTTAACCAAATTTATTCACTTTTAATTATTTTACCTTTTTATTATTTTTCCTTCTTTTTATTATTTTCTCCAATTCTTTAGATAAATTCTAAAATCCATTGAGGAAAAATTCTCAGGTGTTACAGTTCAAATTTGACTTTCGAGTGAAGTTTTAAATTTGGTCTGAAATTTTCTAGTTATGTTCGAGTCTATGAGTAACGAACTGAGTTTAGAAACTCGAGGCGTTACAGAATTGCTTACATGTAGAATTGAATTGCAGAGGATATTATTGATCACATTTGAACCCAGTAGATATATCGTTGGCTATGGAAGGTGTAACGTTTGCAAAGTCAAATAACAAAAGGGGAGAGACTATGAGTCTCCGTTGGATTGCAAATCCTTAGCACTCTACAGGTATTTATGTGATAGTGCAACGCTGTTGTGAAACAGTCGGTAGGATGTACGTATGTGTGCGACTTTACATATAAGGGTTATCGATAATGCATATTAGCATTCACATATATGTTAATATGGATTGCATATTAACATTCACATAACATGTTACAACCCAGAGGTGGGCCTAACAGAATGCTGGGTCAGACAATCAGATTTTTGGAGATGACCTGATCGTCTATCCCAAGGCTTAGTTCGCAGTGAAAAACTTGAACACAAATCAAAACCCAAAAGTACACACGTTGATTAAAGACATAATAGTGTGATAATTAAACAATTGTACAATAAAGATCTAAATGTTCAAGTTCATATCCAAATGGTCTTATACAAGCCCAAATACAAAATAAGTCCTCAACAAAAAACTAATAAAAACTCTAATAAAAATAAGGTAAATAAGAAGTAGTGGATCGCCACCAAACTCAAGCTACTGATTACTCTTATCCTTGTCTAGAACGAGAGATGGTTGTTTAGGATGTATGACTAACTTTGTAACGACCCGAATTATATAAACCCGGCTCGTTACTCATAATACATAACCATACTATAACATTCTGAGGAAAACTTAAAATTTCACTCGACGGTTACAATTTGATCCTTAAACGTAAAAACATGCAGCAGGAAAATTTTTGTATAAAACGACATTCATTAAATATTTAGAACAATAAAGACTGTTGGTTGAAAGAAGACAAAAGAAAATAGAAAAGCATCTACCGCCGAATAGTTCTAGCCATTTTATTAGAACATAGATGAGTTTTGTGATGTAGGTGAAGAAGAAACAGAAGGTGTGTTCTCTGAACATGTTGAGGATTAGGATGTTGAAGGAGTACTTCAATGCCACGGATTTGTCATTCTGATGAGGCGGTTTAACTGATGTCAGTAGATGTGAAGGTTTAGTGAACTATGATTTATTTTAAGTTTTGTTGAGTTTTCTAATAACAGAAATGGTTTTAATGTTTTTGAATACGTTGGTGAGACTTTTGTGATAATGATACTCTGTTGGATTTAATAATGGAGTTTACTAAAGTTTGGAGCAATATACGGATTTAAATAGTTTGAACGATTTTTAGTAAAATGCTCAAACTCTTTTGGTAATCGGGGTTTTCTTTGTTAGAGTGAAAATGTTACTATGCTGTTTCGTTGAGTATTTTTGATCTATTGGTAGATGAAGTTTATCGGCAGATGTAGGGTTGTTGTTCTGTTGTCTATCGGAAGATGTCTTCAGTGAAGTCATCGGATGATGTCTTCAGTAGAAGCCATCGGAAGATATAAGAGAAAATTTGTCGTTTTGTAACCGGATGATGTCGAGTATTTTATCCATCGGATGATGAAGGTAAAAGTCTTTTGTCGTTTAGTGATCGGTGGATGTCGGGTATTGAACCTATCGGATGATGTAGTAGAAGTTTTGTCGTTTAGTGATCAGTATACACAGTTTTGTTCTTTCGGAAGACGTGAGTAAAAGATTTGTTGTCTTGTGATCGGCAGAGGCTGGATGAACGAATCATCCAGCTACGTCATCGGTAGATGCAAGTAGCAAAACTTGTCATTTTGCGATCGGCAGAGGTTGGATGAACGATTCATCCGGCTGACGTCATCGGTGGAAACCTTTGGTTTTATTTCTGCCTTTTGTTGACTTCGTTCAGCAGATGATGTGTTTGACTTTTATGAACTTTAAGTATTTCACGCGTAAGCCTTCATCTCTTCCGACCAAACTCTTTTCCTAATATTTTAACTGATTATTCGAACACTATTTTATAGTTTTGTTTAACTTTGCTTTGCTCAAAGATTTTCCGCTGCAGTTTTTGTGTTTTTAGCAAACGTTCAAATTTGACTTTCGAGTGAAGTTTTAAATTTGGTCCAAAATTTTCTAGTTATGTTCGAGTCTATGAGTAACGAACTGAGTTTAGAAACTCGAGGCGTTACAGAATTGCTTACATGTAGAATTGAATTGCAGAGGATATTATTGATCACATTCGAACCCAATAGATATATCGTTGGCTATGGAAGGTGTAACGTTTGCAAAGTCAAATAACAAAAGGGGAGAGACTATGAGTCTCCGTTGGATTGCAAATCCTTAGCACTCTACAGGTATTTATGTGATAGTGCAACGCTGTTGTGAAACAGTCGGTAGGATGTACGTATGTGTGCGACTTTACATATAAGGGTTATCGATAATGCATATTAGCATTCACATATATGTTAATATGGATTGCATATTAACATTCACATAACATGTTACAACTCAGAGGTGGGCCTAAGAGAATGCTGGGTCAGACAATCAGATTTTTGGAGATGACCTGATCGTCTATCCCAAGGCTTAGTTCGCAGTGAAAAACTTGAACACAAATCAAAACCCAAAAGTCCACACGTTGATTAAAGACATAATAGTGTGATAATTAAACAATTGTACAATAAAGATCTAATTGTTCAAGTTCAAATCCAAATGGTCTTATACAAGCCCAAATACAAAATATGTCCTCAACAAAAAACTAATAAAAACTCTAATAAAAATAAGGTAAATAAGAAGTAGTGGATCGCCACCAAACTCAAGCTACTGATTACTCTTATCCTTGTCTAGAACGAGAGATGGTTGTTTAGGATGTATGACTAACTTTGTAACGCCCCGAATTATATAAACCCGGCTCGTTACTCATAATACATAACCATACTATAACATTCTGAGGAAAACTTAAAATTTCACTCGACGGTTACAATTTGATCCTTAAACGTAAAAACATGCAGCGGATAATTTTTGTATAAAACGACATTCATTAAATATTTAGAACAATAAAGATTGTTGGTTGAAAGAAGACAAAAGAAAATAGAAAAATATCTACCGCCGAATAGTTCTAGCGGTATTATTGGAGACAAAATAGTCTCGACGGTAGAAGCAGGAATAGAAGATATCCACCGCTAAACAGTGTCGGCGGTAGAAGTGGAAACAAAAGGCTCCTTCTGCTACCAACGTCCACCACTCATGTTAGCCGAACGACACGTCGACTTCACACACGTCCACCGGTCACGTCAGTCGAACGACGCGTCGACTACACACGTCCACCGGTCATAAAACGACAAACTCTATTTCTCACATCTACGCTCACATCCACTGGTCATAAAACGAGAAAAAGCCTAATATTCCCATCCACCGATCACAAACGACAAAATCTATTACGCGCATCCACCTATCACAAAACGACAAAACCTATTACACACATCCACCGATAGACTACATCCACCGATAGACTACATCTACCGATAGATTACCTCCACCGATAGACTACATCCACCAATAAACAAAACACTCAACATAACAGCATAACAATCATTTTCACTCTAAACAAAGAAAACTCCGACTACCAAAAGAGCTTGAGCATTTTACTAAAAATCGTTCAAAACAACATAAGTCCACAACTTTCTAGAAATATCCAGCAAAGCAACTACCTCTAAACCAAATCATGTTTTTCATGCTCAGAATAAGAAAACCATAAAGTTGTTAAAAACATCAGAACTATTAATGTTATTAAAACTCTCTGCATACTTCCACAAGACACTTAATCACTGAAACTTCATAAATAGACAATAGTTAAACCGCCTCATCAGAACATCAAACTGTGGCATTGAAGTGCTCCCCCAACCAGCCTAGTCCTCAACTTGCTCAGAGAACACACCTTCTGAGGCTTCTTCACCTACATCACAAAACTCATCTATTAGCCTAATGCTAAGTAAGTAAAGCAATAATAACATGATATGCTGAAACATAAAACCTAGTCATGTAGTTTCTACTTTCACATCTCAGTTGCATTCACGTTCTTTATCTGATCTGATCCCTCGGTTCCATTGGGAGTTGGATCATTTTTCCCAAGGTCATACATCCTCTTCATAAATTAAGGGGCAGATTAGTTCCCTTAACAGCTGATCTCATCCTAAATTCCATTGGGAAGCGGATTAATTTTCTCATAGTCATACATCCTCTTCATAAGTTAAGGGGCGGATTAGTTCCCTTAATAGTTTATCTGTTGCAACCTGTTCATTTCTTACCATACCAATACATGTAAATTCATTTTTGTATTGTTTCAAAAATATGATGCATGACATACAGACAATGTCACGCCCCCAATAGGGACGAGACCGATTCATACTTTCTTGGATCATTTTTATTAAGATTACTCTCTATGTATATATATTTTTTTCTTAAATAAAACAGATCAGTACTCAAGACATGGACATGTCCGAACAAATCTGAACTCTTCGAAAATTGAACATCTACAAAAGGCTGTCGACATAAACAGTCACAGAGTCGAGCGACAAGCCTCAGACATCAGTTTCATAATGTGATCAGAACGAGAAAGTTCCCTCAAAACGCTCGACTCATCACTAAAACTGTCGGCATAACTAGTCGCAGAGTAGAGCGACTAAACTCAGACATTGATTTCATGATACGATCGGGCAGAAGGGAGGCGCCCTCAGACCTCACGACTTCATCGTTCGCGGGGTTGCATGGATTTGCAGAAATCCACCGATCAACATGTGTATCCCACGTGCCACATTAAACTAAATCCGATCGCTAACGACAAAACTTATATACACTCATCCGATAGAATAGACAACATCATCCGATAGGATAAACAACATCATCCGATTGACATGTGTATCTCACGTGACACATTAAGATTTCATCCAATCGCTAGACGAAAAAAACTTATATACACTCATCCGATAGAATAGACAACATCATCCGATAGGATAAACAACATCATCCGATTGACACGCGTATCTCACGTGACACATTAAGACTTCATCCGATCGCTAGACGATAAAAACTTATATACACTCATCCGATGAAATAAACAGCATCATCTAATTATAAGACGACATAGTTTAAATTACTCCTACCGATGACATCAGCCAGATGATTTACTCATCCGATCAAAACAACACTACTCACATCATCCGATTACTCATCTTTACTCACATCATCCGATCACAAAACGACAAGGTTTAGACTACTCCAGCCGATGACGTCAGCCGGATGGTTTACTCATCCGATCAAAATAACACTACTCACATCATCCGATTACTCATCTTTATTCACATCATCCGATCACAAAATGACGAAGTTTAAACTACTCCTGCTCTGTCTTAGACTTGAACTCAATCTGAGTATACATAGCGGAAGACTTCATTAAAACAGACCATCACATATATATAAATCCTCAAAATCATTCTCGAGCTCAGAAGCTAAAACAGGTAAATGACACTCTTAAGAGAAATCTCATCCTACTTAGAAATTATATCAGTCATATACTAATATCTAATGACATGAGAAAACTCATCCTACTTTAACCTCAGTTTTTGTAATTCTTACTGACATCACATGGGCAGTATCCACGAGTCATAATCGCCTTTTTCAGACACGCACTGTCACCCTGAGCTCCATCCAGCAACCAGCCTTAGACTTCCTCATTGAACTTGGAATCATCACCTGTTAATTCTTCACCTACATCATAAGGTTTACACTATAAGCCTAATGCTTAGTAGGAAATGCAATGCTAACACATATGTATGAATGCACAGTTTAAAGAAACGCATGCTCATGAATCTTTTCTTGTTCTTGTTCTTGTTCATATTCATGTTCATATTTATCATTCATATTCATCATTCATATTCATCATTTACATTGTATGGATTAAGAGAGAATTTTTGCCGAAAAAGGGGGTTCGACAGTGAAAGTGTACATAGTCCCTCGCGGGTCGTATTCTTGGTCCCTCTTTTGGACAGTAACATACACCAAACCGCCCTCAACCCTCTCATAATCCATGTTGTATAGGTTTCATATACGTATCTTGTTCATGAAAGAAAACATGCACTTAAAACACTTTCATATGCTTGAGAAACATTCGTGATGCATGAATAGGGATACTCTTAGTTCATCATTCTACTGAACAAGTCATACATCTAACAATGATCATTCTTACAGTTCAAGTATCGTAACTAACGGACAAAAGCTCATATAATCTTTAAACATCAAAAATCAGCTTCTAACTAGTACCCTTGTGATGTAGGGCCCTAATGGCCGGGTATCCTACACATTCACTTACCTGGTTTTCTTAGCAAATGGAGCACCTCTCTGCAATCTTCTTCACCTAGAATATTCAACATTGTAAAGTTAAGACAACATCCTAAAAGTCCTAATCAAGAGTCACCCTAGAATCTAACGTATATCATGCATAAGTCCTTTAGCCAAGCACTCTGTTTGCATAGTCTAAATTTCCAGGATCAAAATAGCCAGATTTGGTCTAGAACTAATCCCAATCAGTTATAATAAAGTCCAGAATCGAATCGGAGATGCCTTTATTAAACTCGGGTTATAACGTTACTACCATTATTCTGTCATTGAGAAATCCGAAATCCCAGCTCCAGCAGAAAACAGAGCTCAATGTAAACAACCAGTAACTACATTGCCAAATTCTTACCAAGAGTGTGGATTGTCGAGGTAGAGGCTAAAGAATCAGTCGCCGATGAGAGAGTCGCTGGCAGAGGGAGTCAGCTCGAGGAATGAGAGAACGCAGAAGGGAATGTTGGCTACAGTGAGATTTTGGTGAGGTTTAAGAGTTTTCACTTTCTATTTATATTAATCCAATCATCCTTAATTACAATTTTGCCACCCAACCTAGATTTTCAACACAAGCAATTAATTAAGTCTTGGCATAAATTCCAAACCGAAAAGGTCAAAATAAACATGACCGTTAAAACAGTTAAAATCACCTAGTCAAACTTGTCGGGTGTTACAGACAAATTCAAACATACATAGTCCTACTATTTTGTGATGTAGGCCCGAAGGCACATGCATACTCCACTTACCTGGTCTCCTGGGGATTGTTTGGTTGTAAGCTACTTCATGAGTTTGCTCACCTAAAATCATAAACAGAGCATTAATTCAATCTTCACTATATCTCATTCTAAACCATTCGGAAACCTAAGGTAGCTAACTTGGAACTCTAATAATCGTGCATTCCCAGTTTATCATAAAAAAGAATCCTGAACCTATTCTCATTCACAGCGTTCCCAAAACACACACATTGCACTCTCCCTGCTATCTAGTCACTAAAACTCATGGAAAACAAAGGAAAACTCACTTAGATTGGGGAATGGAAATCGGAGAGAAAACTGCCTGGAGAACTCTGCTAGCTTGAGCTGAATACCGAAAGAGAAAATGAGAAACAGTGGCGGCTAAACCTCATAAAACTCTTCCTTAAATACCTTATCCATTACTAAATCTCCAAATTACAGTTCTACCCTTATTTAATCACTCATTAACCTAATCACTAGTTTCTCCCAATTTCATCCCTAAAATGCACATCATAAGTTGATAGAATAATTTTGATTCAACGGAACCGGGTGTTACAATCTACCCTCCTTAAAAGAATTTTGTCCTCAAAATTCAATACCTGAATAATTCTGGATATTGGTTCATCATGTCCTGCTAGCGCTCCCAAGTTTTCTCCTCTATGTTCTGGTTATGCCATAAGACTTTCACCAGTAGGACTTCTTTGTTGCGCAACACCTTCACATCATAGTCTAGGATTCTTACTAGTTTCTCCTCATAAGTAAGAGTGTGATGAACTTCAATACTCTGCCGTTCCACCACTTGAGATGGATCCCTCAAGCACTTCTTCAGCATAGAGACATGGAACACATTGTGAATCCCTTCCATAGAGGCTGATAACTCTAACTGATATGTTGTTTTTCCAATTCTCTTCAAGATTGGAAAAGGTCCAATAAATCTGGGATTCAACTTGCTTCTCTTTCTAAATCTCACAACTCCTTTGAATGGTGATACCTTAAGAAAAACCTCATCACCTAGTTTGAATTCCAATTCTCTACGTCTGCAGTCAGCATAACTTTTCTGTCAGCTCTGAGTTGTCAAGATTCTCTGTCGGATGAGAGCAATCTTCTCAACTGTTTGTTGTACAATGTCAGGACCAAGCAACCGTGCTTCCCCAACTTCATCCCAATACAAAGGAGATCTGCATTTTCGTCCATACAACGCTTCATACGGTGCCATACCTATGGTTACCTGAAAACTGTGGTTATAAGAAAACTCCACCAAAAATAAACATTTACTCCAAGATCCTTGAAAATCTAATATGCATGCACGAAGTATATCTTCTAAGGTCTGAATAGTTCTCTCGGATTGTCCATCTATTTGAGGGTGAAAAACTGTACTAAAACTAAGCTGCGTACCCATAGCCTTGTGTAAACTCTTCCAGAACTTAGATGTAAATCTAGAGTCTCGGCCTGAAACTATAGTGCTTGGAACTCCATGCAATCTAACAATCTCTTACACATACAACACAGCAAGCTGATCCATCGAGTATGTCATCCTCATAGGCAGAAAGTGGGCTGATTTGGTTAATCGATCCACTATTACCCAGATTGCATCATGTCCCTTTGATGTCCTAGGCAATCCCACAACAAAGTTCAACGTTATTTGCTCCCATTTCCATTCGGGAATTGGTATTGGTTGCAATGCTCCTGCAGGCCTCTGATGTTCAGCTTTAACTTGTTGACAAACTAAACACAATCCTACGTACTCTGCCACACTTCTTTTCATATTTGGCCACCAATAATGTTGCTTAAGGTCTCTGTACATTTTTGTATTTCTAGGATGAACAGAGAGTCTAGAAGAATGTGCCTCCGAAAGAATCTCATTCTGAAGTTCTATATTGGCAGGAACAAACCTTCTATTCCTAAACTTAATGACTCCATCATCTGAACAATTGAAATATGATTTACCAGCAGACTCTATGCTTGATTTGTACTTGTTGCACTCCGCATCATTTGTCTGAGATTCCTTTATCCTATCCAACAGTGTAGGCTTCAAAGATATGGCTGAAAGTATAGTTGATACACTGGACACAGCCTCTAAGTTAAATCTTTGGAATTCAGACTCTAATGCTAACGGCATGTCAAGAATCAATGCAGAGACTGATGTTGACACTCTACTCAAAGCATCTGTGATGACCCGAATGTGCAAGTATGTGTACGATGACTGCACGAACCGGAACCCAGATGGCGGTACGTCCGCGCGGGAGAACCGGAAGGTGACAGGTCATAAAAAGGGGGTCGTCACAATCCCACATCGCTTGGGGAAGTATATGGAAATGAAACATATGTAAAGAGACCCTCCTAACATAGCAAGACGCGTTTTGGAGCACAATTGGCAACGGATCCCATAAGAACTCCGAAGTTAAAAGTGCTTCGGCGAGAGCAATTCCAGGTTGGGTGACCTTCCGGGAAGTTCTCGCCAAACAAAGCCGTGAGTGGAGGATATTGGGTTACGGCCCAATCCCCAGAGCGGACAATATCTTGCTGGGAAAAAGGGTCGTTACAAATGGTATCAGAGTCTGTACCCAACCGAAAATGTGGCCAACGAGGACGTTGGGCCCCTGAGGGGGGGTGATTGTGATGACTCGAATGTGCAAGTATGTGTACGATGGCTGGACGAACCGGAACCCGAATGACGGTACGTCCGCGCGGGAGAACCGGAAGGTGATAGGTCATAAAAAGGAGGTCGTCACAATCCCACATCGCTTGGGGAAGTATATGGAAATGAAACATATGTAAAGAGACCCTCCTAACATAGCAAGACGCGTTTTGGAGCACAATTGGCAACGGATCCCATAAGAACTCCGAAGTTAAAAGTGCTTCGGCGAGAGCAATTCCAGGTTGGGTGACCTTCCGGGAAGTTCTTGCCAAACAAAGCCGTGAGGGGAGGATATTGGGTTACAGCCCAATCTCCAGAGCGGACAATATCTTGCTGGGAAAAAGGGTCGTTACAGCATAAGCTACTACATTCGCTTTGCCGGGGTGGTATTTAATCTCAAAATCATAATCCTTCACAAACTCCAACCATCTACGTTGCCTCATATTTAATTCTTTCTGTGTGAAAATATACTTCAGACTTTTATGGTCCAAAAATATCTCACAAGACTGTCCATATAAGTAATGCCTCCAAATCTTTAGTACAAAAACCACTGCAGCTAGTTCTAAGTCGTGTGTAGGGTAATTTTTCTCGTGTGTTTTCAACTGTCTAGAAGCATAGGCTATTACTTTTCCATCTTGCATCAACACACAACTTAGTCCAACCTTGGAAGCGTCACAATAAATGCTGAACTTTCCATTTTCAACAAGGAGTGTTAATATTGGAGCATTGGTCAACTTTTGTTTCAAAGTCTGAAAACTATTCTCACATTCTTCTGTCCAAGCATACTTAATGTTTTTCCTAGTTAACCGAGTGAGAGGTGTTGCAATCTTCGAGAATCCTTCAATAAATTTCTTGTAATATCCCGCTAATCCAAGGAAACTCCGAATATCAGTGGCATTCATTGGTTGGGGCCATTCCTTAACTGCTTGAGCCTTGGCTGGATCGACAGATATTCCATCACCCGAGATCACATGACCAAGAAAGTGAACTCTGTCCAACCAAAACTCACACTTGGAAAACTTAGCATAAAGTTGATGTTGCCTTAGTACTCCTAATACCAGGTTCAATTGTCTTGTATGCTCCTCCTTAGTACGTGAATAGATTAGTATATCATCAATAAATACTATAACAAACTTGTCCAAGTACTCATGAAACACTCTATTCATAAGATCCATGAAAGCAGCTGGTGCATTTGTCAATCCAAAAGACATAACCAAAAACTCATAATGTCCATACCTTGTGCGAAAAGCAGTCTTAGGAATATCTTCTTATTTGACTTTCAATTGGTAATAACCGGACCTTAGGTCAATCTTAGAGAAAACACGTGCACCCTTAAGCTGGTCGAACAAATCATCAATCCTTGGCAATGGATACTTGTTCTTGATAGTTAACTTATTCAATTCCCGATAATCAACGCACATACGCGTTAATCCATCCTTCTTCTTAACAAAAAGACTGGTGCACCCCACAGTGAAAAGCTTGGGCGTATAAATCCTTTATCCAATAGTTCCTCCAACTATTTATTTAATTCCTTAAGCTCCGTAGGTGCTAACCTATAGGGATTCTTAGATACAGGTTCAGCGCCTAGGTAAACATCTACAACAAACTCAATGTCCCTATCTGGCGGCAAGCCAGGAAGGTCATCTAAAAATACTTCTGAAAAGTCTTGGACAACTAAGACATTTTGAGGACTTGTTTTTCCTACAAACTGTGTGTCTATAACACTGGCCAGAAAGCATAAATACTCTCTGCATGAAGAGGGTCTAGCGTTGATAGAAGTCATAACAGACATTCCCTTACTCTTCTTCGAAGCTTGAAAGGTATGCTTCAAACCACCAGGAGGTTGAAAACTAACTACCCCAGTCCTACAATCAATTGTGGCATAATGCTTGAACAACCAATCCATTCCTAAGATTACATCAAATCTCATTATATCCATAATAATGAGATCAGCAGGTAAATTCTTGTTTCCTACCAACACGACGCTATCAAACATCACTTGGTTAGAGTGGATGCGTTCACCAGAGGGTAACGCGACATTAAATACGTGCTCAGTAAGGGTAAACTGTATATCTAACTTGACAGCAAACGCATACGCTATAAACGAGTGTGTTGCACCAGAATCTATTAAAGTAAAAGCAGGTATAGAGTTGATCAAAATGGTACCTGACACTACGGCAGGTTGTTCATCATTGCCCGACTCCAACATAGAGAATATCCTCGGCTTAATCTTAGCAGGGCCACCCTTCAGAGCTGGACAGTCTCTGATAATAAGGTCGACCTTGTTACAGTTGAAGCATCGAGTAATTCTGGGATTTGGGCAATCCCTGTATGTGTGTCCAACTTCCTCATAGTTGAAATACTTTCTCATCCAAAATCTGCACTCGCCCAGATGACCTTTCAAACATTTCAGGCACTGAGGAAACTTCCTGGCATCTTGCACCTTCTTTCCTATTCCCTGGTTATTCTGGCCTTCACTTGGCCTCTTTATTCCTCTCTGCGGGTGTGGCTGGATAAACTTTCGTGGGGCTTCCTTTGGCCCAGCACACTTCATCTCCGCTTCTTCCACCTCCAACGCCGTGGACACAACTTCACTGAAGGACAAACCTTTAATACCACAAAATTTGACTCCTCTGTAGATTTCAGGCTTCAGTCCATGCACAAACTGAAACACCTTATCCTCATTCTTGTGAACAAAATGTCCAGCAAACCTGGACAGGGTCTCGAATTGCCTACTGTACTTAGCCACAGACCCTGTCTGCTTCAAGTTCAAAAACTCTACTTTCTTTGCAGCCTGGACTGTGCTGTTAAAATATTTCTCATAGAAAATCTTCTTGAACTGTGACCATGACATAGCCAGAACATCTGTGGTGGTCTCTATGGTTTCCCACCAAAGTTGAGCGTCCCCAGCCAAATGGAACGTTGCTAGAGTGACTTTGTCTCCTTCTCCGACGTTGGCACATCTGAACATGCTCTCGATTTTCCTAAGTCATTCCTCAGTAATAATCGGATTGGACGAATTTCCATCAAATGTGGGCGGCTGTAGCCTCCAGAATCGGTCTCCTGAATGCTCACTACTGGAACTCGAGTTGGCACTTCCTTGTACTTCTCGGTTCAGCAATACTCCTAACTGATCGGATTGTTGACGAACCAAATCTGTCTGTTGGCACACCAAGTCTGTCACCTGCCTAATTACACTAGGGTGCTCCTCACTTCTCAAATTTGGCATCTCTTTCGGTACCCTCGGTCTTCTTGGTCATCTAGCCATTTTGCTATATTCCTGGACAAGGTTAATTTCTCTCATAAATATATAATAGCTAAGGTTAACATAAACACTTACAGTTGTTGAAGTACTTCCATGCAACGATTGGCGCTGATGAGTAATCTTTTGAACGGTTTAACTGAATGTCTCTGATACCATACTGTAACGCCCCGAATTATATAAACCCGGCTCGTTACTTATAACATAACCATAATATAACATTCTGAGGAAAACTTAAAATTTCACTCGACGGTTAAAATTTGATCCTTAAACGTAAAAACTTGCAGCGAAAAATTTTTGTATAAAACGACAATCATTAAATATTTAGAACAATAAAGACTGTTGGTTCAAAGAAGACAAAAGAAAACAGAAAAACATCTACCGCCGAATAGTTCTAGCGGTATTATTAGAGACAGAATAGTCTCGACGGTAGAAGCAGGAATAAAAGACATCCACCGCTAAACAGTGTCGGCGGTAGAGGCAGAAACAAAAGGCTCCTTCTGCTACCAACGTCCACCGCTCACGTCAGCCGAACGACAGGTCGACTTCACACACGTCCACCGGTCACGTCAGTCAAACGACGCATCGACTACACACGTCCAACGGTCACAAAACGACAAACTCTATTTCTCACATCTACGCTCACATCAATCGGTCATGAAACGAGAAAAAGCCTAATACTCACATCCACCGATCACAAACGACAAAATCTATTATGCGCATCCACCGATCACAAAATGACAAAACCTATTACACACATCCACCGATAGACTACATCCACCGATAGATTACATCCATTGATAGATTACCTTCACCGATAGACTATATCCACCGATAGACAAAGCACTCAACATAACAGCATAACAATCATTTTCACTCTAAACAAAGAAAACTCCGACTACCAAAAGAGCTTGAGCATTTTACTAAAAATCGTTCAAAACAACATAAGTCCACAACTTTCTAGAAATATCCATCAAAGCAACTACCTCTAAACCAAATCATGTTTTTCATGCTCAGAACAAGAAAACCATAAAGTTGTTAAAACATCAGAACTATTAATGTTATTAAAACTCTCTGCATACTTCCACAAGACACTTAACCACTGAAATTTCATAAATAAACAATAGTTAAACCGCCTCATCAGAACACCAAACCGTGGCATTAAAGTGCTCCCCCAACCAGCCTAGTCCTCAACTTGCTCAGAGAACACACCTTCTGAGGCTTCTTCACCTATATCACAAAACTCATCTATTAGCCTAATGCTAAGTAAGTAAAGCAATAATGACATGATATGCTGAAACATAAAACCTAGTCATGCAGTTTCTACTTTCACATCTCAGTTGCATTCACGTTCTTTCTCTGATCTGATCCCTCTGTTCCATTGGAAGTTGGATCATTTTTTCCAAAGTCATACATCATTTTCATAAATTAAAGAGCGGATTAGTTCGCTTAACAGCTGATCTGATCCTAAATTCCATTGGGAAGCGGATCAATTTTCTCAAAGTCGTACATCATCTTCATAAGTTAAGAGGCAGATTAGTTCCCTTAATAGTTTATCTGTTACAACCTGTTCATTTCTTACCATACCAATACATGTAAATTCATTTTCGTATTCTTTCAAAAATATGATGCATGACATACAGACAAATTCAAACATACATAGTCCTACTGTTTTGTGATGTAGGCCCGAAGGCACATATATACTCCACTTACCTGGTCTCCTCGGGATTGTTTGGTTGTAAGCTACTTCGGGAGTTTGCTCACCTAAAATCATAAACAGAGCATTAATTCAATCTTCATTATACCTCATTCTAAACTATTCAGAAACCTAAGGTAGCTAACTAGGAACTCTAATAATCGTGCATTCCCGGTTTATCATAAAAAAGAAACCTGAACCTATTCTCATTCACAGCGTTCCCAAAACACAAACATTGCACTCTTCCTGCTATCTAGTCAATAAAACTCAAGGAAAACAAAGGAAAACTCACTTAGATTGGGGAATGGAAATTGGAGAGAAAATTGCCTGGAGAACTCTACTGAGCTTGAGCTGAATACCGAAAGATGAAATGGGAAACAGTGGCGGCTAAACCTCACAAAACCTTTCCTTAAATACGTTATCCACTACTAAATCTCCAAATTACAGTTCTACCCTTATTTAATCACTCATTAACCTAATCACTAGTTTCTCCCAATTTCATCTATAAAATGCACATCATAAGTTGATAAAATAATTTTGATTCAACGGAACCGGTTGGTACAAACTTGGTAGGAAAGTTATACTTTTCATCTCAAAACATGATTAGATTGCAAATGGTTTTCAAACATCATTCCAGAAAATGCATTTTCGTCATTTTAAGAAAACATGTTCCTCGAGCCACTGATGAGATAATGATCATTGTTGTATACATAGGCAATTATATAAAAATAAGTCATCAAGGCCGGCGTTCGGCTGCCGACGATCGAGTCAACTCGACGGTGGGCCGAGTAAACTCGGGCACTGGCCCGAGTTGACTCAGGCCCAAGGCCAAGTTGGGCCTTGGATTGGGTTAGGCAAAGTTGGGCCTGGGTTGGGTCAGGCCAAGCCCGATTTGAATTTGGGGTGGGTCCGACCCAATCCCAGCTGAGATGGGTTTGTCCGGATCCGAACTTATCCGACTCAAACCAACCCGAACCAATTCGGTTAGATCCGACCCGAATCGGCCAGATCCGAACCAGATCCGACCAGACCGATTTGGGTTCAACTCGACCCGAACTGGTCTGACCAACCCGAACCGGTCCGGTCTGATCAGTCAACGTTGACCGTTGATCCGAAAGACGAAGAACTACGGAAGCACATCTTATCGGAAGCCCATTCGTCTTCTTTCTCTGTGCATCCTGGAAACACGAAGATGTATCAAGACTTGAAGCTTCACTTCTGGTGGCCAAATATGAAGAATGATGTGGCCAAGTATGTGGAGTCTTGCCTGATATGTCAACAGGTCAAAGCTGAACATCAACGACCAAGTGGAACGCTTCAGCCTCTTCCGATTCCCGAATGGAAGTGGGAGAACATTACAATGGACTTTGTCGTTGGCCTTCCAAGAACAGCCAAAGGCCACAATAGTATATGGGTCATAGTGGACAAATTGACGAAGTCGGCCCACTTTCTACCTGTGAAGACGACATTCTCTATGGACCAGTATGCAGAGTTATACATTGGTGAGATTGTCAAGTTGCATGGTATTCCGGTGTCAATTGTTTCGGACCGGGATCCTAGATTCACTTCCTGGTTTTGGAAAGGTTTGCAAAGCTCCTTGGGTACAAGGCTGGATTTCAGCACGGCGTTTGACCCACAGACAGATGGACAATCTGAGAGAACAATTCAGATATTGGAGGACATGTTAAGGTCGTGCGTGTTGGAACTTCATGCTCCTTGGAGTAGATATTTGCCGTTAATTGAATTCGCTTATAATAACAGCTACCAGGCTACATCGGCATGGCTCCATATGAAGGCCTCTATGGCAGAAAATGTAGATCTCCGTTATGTTGGGATGAAGTTGGAGAGTCCAGACTTGTCGGCCCTGAGATATTACAGCAGATGTCTGAGGTGATTGCTGTTATCAAACAACGAATCAACACTGCTATGAGTCGACAGAAAAGTTACGCAGATCGGAGACGGAGAGACTTGGAGTTTGCTGAAGGTGACGAAGTATTTCTGAAGGTATCGCCTTTCAAAGGTGTAATGAGATTTGGCAAGAAAGGGAAGCTCAGCCCACGGTTCATTGGACATTTTCCCATTCTAAAGCGTGTGGGAAGCGTGGCTTACAAGCTACAGTTGCCAGCGTCTATGGATGGAGTTCACAATGTTTTCCATGTGTCAATGCTGAGAAAGTGCGTACGAGATCCAACCCAGATAGTAGAACATGTGGACTTTGATATCATGCCGACGCTGACCTATGAGGAAAGGCCTATACAGATATTGGATATGTCGCTCAAAGTGTTGCGCAATCGAGTGGTCCCGTTGGTGAAAGTTTTATGGCGTAATCACAATGTGGAGGAAGCCACATGGGAAAGACAAGCGGATGTTAGAGCCCAATATCCGGACCTCTTTGCTTAGACAAATTTTGAGGACAAAATTTCTGTTAAGGTGGGTGGAATGTAACACCCGGCATTTTTGCCATGTAATAGTTTTCCCGGGTCATTTAATCGCGATTAATATTATATTAATACAATGTATGTTTTAGTTGAAATGATGGAATGTTTAAGGGAAAACCAACCTAAGTGTAATCAAAACAAGTCAATTAGGTTAAAAGCTAATGGAAGGGTAAATGTGGAAGTAATTAAGGTAGGTGGAAGCAAACCAATGGATGAGTGCCAAGTGGCAACTTGTTGAAGAAGATATGTCTTCTCTTCCTCCTACGTGAAGCTCACTTCTACCTCCCCTTTCTATTTTCTCTTTTCCAGGCGACCAGCAACGATTTTAACCTCAATCCTTTTCTTGATTTCTTTCTGTCTCTCCAGCAAAGGTAATCATCTACTAAGGTTATCGATTTTGGACAAGTTTAATGCGGGTTTTCACTGAGGTTTAGGATTATTGTTTCTGTGAAAACCCACTGTTTAGGACGAAAATACGTTAGTGTGTTTTCCTAAAATGTTGAAATGAGCTTGCTGCATATTCTACAAGTTATTTGTTAGCATTTGCAGCTTGTTTAATTTCACTACATTGCAGCAAACAGGTTCGAGCAGTTCCGAGACTTTCCAGCTGTCTGCATCGAGGAAAACAGGTAAGTTCATACGTATAGGTTTGGCCCTTAAGGCCCTACAATACGGAGGTACTAGGTTTTATGTTGTCGGGATTTCTGTTGGGTAGTTAAGCCAAGGTTATGTTCTAGGTTAAGTGTGTTCTGTTTTATATTCTGCTTATTATTCTGTTGCCTGTCTATAAATGTCCATGCATACACGTTTTTCTCTAAAAGTCATGAAAAGGTTTTCTGCACACGGTTTGAAGTTAAGTAAGATAAAACCTGTAATGTAATGTATGGTTAAGTGTGGACGAGGACTGGCATCCTGTCATGTACTCCTGTTATGTCCTGTTGTGGCATGTACTCCTGTTGCGCCAGTTCCTCTTCCCACTTATACCTTCCTGTCGAGTGAAATGTAATGTAATGTTCATGTATTTGAAAAAGATCCATGCATAGCACGTTCATCACTCTGCATTGTATGTTCTTACTGAGCTCTAGGCTCATAGATGAACTCCCCGTTGTAGGTACGGATCCTCCAGATGAGGAGCTTGAGCCTCAAACTGATGAGTTGATGTAGTTGGCGGGAGGAGCTCACGGGATGGTTGCTGCAGTCAGACAAATGTCATTTCTGTGAGAATGTGTTTTATGTAAAGTTATGTCAAGTTTTGTACAAGTTGTTTTGGGGTTTTTTTTAAACGTTTGAAGTGTATGTCAAGTTCTGTAAAATTTTTGGGATCTTCAAAACGAGGTATAAAATCTGTGTTGATGTTTTTCTTTAAAACTTCTGTCTGACAGTTAAATGTATATTTTGAAATATTCTAGAACTGCCTTGAGTTTTCTCTGTTAGTGTGTGCATGGATTGTCTCGAGTTTTAGAGCTATCCATGCAGTTTGTTTTCTCGAATCTCTGTCATGTTGTCAAATATGTTGTTTTAAAACTATGTTTTGAAATCGGGTTTTAATAAATTTTGAAGTTTTATGCCTTCTGTTGTTATGTCATCTGTTGACCTGTTAAATGTTGTCAATTCAGTCATCCGCCCAGTCAAAGTCAATTTAGTCATCCGCCCCAGTCAAAGTCAATTCAGTCATCCGCCAAGTTATATGCCTTAGTCATCCGCCCAAGTCAAAGTCAATTTAGTCATCTGCCCCAGTCAAAGTCAATTCAGTCATCCGCCCAGTTTAAAACCCCGTCTTCCGGTTGACGTCACCCAAGTCTTCCGCTCAGTGTAAATATGTCTTTCGGCTGACGTCATCCCAGTTTTCCGCCAGTATAATGCTTATATCTTCCGGTTGACGTCATCCATCTTCCGGCTGACGTCATCTCCTCATCCGATTTCAGTTACCGTCTGTGTCTTCTGCTTGACGTCACTCGTCTTCCGGTTGACGTCACCACCTCTTCTGCCCAGTTTTATCCAGTCTCTTCCGCTGAACCCTGTTCACATTTTTAATCCACCGGTCACTGTTCACATTTTGATCCACCGGTCACTGTTCAATTTTGTCTTATTTGAATTCACCGCTGCCCCTCTTAAACTAAGTCTTCCGCCAGTTTATTTATTTCTGCTTCCTACTTTATCCTGTAATTCCGTCATTTATTTCTGAAGCCGTCTTTCCCTTCCTCTAAAAAGATTAAAAGTTTACTTTAAAAGCTCGGTGTGTTATGTTCAAAAAAAAAATATGTGCCCGTTTTCCGTTAAATGACCCGGTGTGACGGCTCTCGAACCCCGATCGGGTTTGGGGTCGTCACATTTGCTGACGGTCTGTATTGAGATTTGTCATGAGATTATCATGTTTGGCATGCAGATGGGTTCGTATATGCATTAGACTTTACTCATGCATTTTCTGCTGTGTCATTTGGAGTTGGATACTGGAGGTAACTGTCTGGCACTCTTAGTTGGGGCCTTATGTTAAGAGTATCAGGGGGTTTTGCCCAGTTGTTGTGGTACTCCCCCACGCTTGTTTGGGAAGGATTCATCCACTGCTAATAGGTGAAGGGTACACCCCCTGCTAATAGGTGGAGTGAAGGGTACACCCATTGCTGATAGGTGAAGGGTACACCCCCTGCTAATAGGTGAAGGGTTCACCCCCTGCTAATAGGTGAAGGGTACGCCCCTGCTAATAGGTAAAGGGCTCACCCCCTGCTAATAGGTGAAGGGTACATCCCCTGCTAATAGATGAATGGTTCACCCCCAGCTAATAGGTGAAGGGTACGCCCCCTGCTAATAGGTGGAGTGAAGGGTACACCCCCTGCTAATAGGTAGAATGTGCGGTACGCCCCACGAATGACGAGAGGGACTCTGAGCTATGCTAGTCCTATTAGCTGATCTGGCCAGTGTCTGGTCGTCGCTAGCACCATCAATCGTTCTAAATGGAAAATGAGAAGATAACTAATACTACTGAAACTGGCATGCATGTTTTGATAGTAGTATGTGTACCATCTCATATTGAGTTTGTCACTCACTCAATGACCTTTTTTATTCTTTTCGGGTAAAGGAAAGAAGGGTAAGAAGTGAACCTGATCTGAGTCGGATTTTCCTTGGGTCGCATCTTTGTGTTCCCTCTACTTTGTATTCTTATGTAAGAACCTATTCGAGATTGAACAGTACTTTGACATGTAAATAATTTAGATTCATCTGGTATTTTGCTATTGTTTGTACTCTCATATTTGTCATTGTGAGGAGGTTCCTGGATTGGTGTTAAAGATTTCCGCTAATAGCCTTAGGTTAGACGGTGAACATCCCAGAGGTTGATCATTTAGCTTGGCGTTTTTGTTAGGCCCCGTCTCGGGTCGTGACACTTCATGACTAAAAAACATAGCATCTAAGTATCGTGGGAGTTTCTCCATGGTGATGGAGCTTTATGGTTAAGCAAACTTATTTATTCATGACAAATATACTTAATAGCTATGGAAGCAACAAAAAATTTGACTTTACATCTAATATTTCTCCCATTTAAAGTCACCCTATTTTCCTTCTTTCCATGTTGCTTACATTTATGCTAGGCTAATATAGGATCGACACCATATATACTTATCAGTGTTGATCGGCTTTGTTAGAACATCTGCTGGGTTTTCTTCTAAAGGAATCTTTTTCAATTCCACACTTCGTCGAATAAATTGATACTAGACTCGAACATGTTTTCACTTGAATAAAATAATGGCTTCTTCTGTAACACCCCTAGTTCCGTACCCGTATTTCCCGTATTATTATTATTATTTTTTTTTTTTAAACATTAAACTTATACATAAGCGGAAACTCAATCAGAATTTAAAACGGAATTGAAATCGGACCTCTAAAACATTTAAAACAAAACGTTTAATAATTAAATAAAGCTTAAAACATTTAATTATTAAACAATTAAAACAATCAAAAGAAGGGAGGGCAGAATCGGAATTCTGCCCTCTTGAATGGGGCAGCGCACGGTCGCTGCCCTATGCAGCGACCAGGCGCTGGTCGCTGCATTGTGTGCAGCTACCAGTCGCTGCACACAGCAGCGACCAGGCGCTGGTCGCTGCACACAGCAGCGACTTCGCTCTCTGGAATCCGGTTTTCAGAGAGCAAATATTCACACAACACCTCTCTGGAATCCAATTCCAGAGAGCAAATATACACATTTTAACATCCCATTCATTTTACTCATCACTATTCACAATCAATTCACGAATTCAATCCCTCATAAACGTGTTTTAAACTCGATAGTATGGCGGCGGACTTGGCGAAGTCCAACTGCGTGGATAGCTCTAAAAACCGAGCTATCCGTAACAACCTACAAACAATATTTCAAAACATTTTCATTTAACTTAAACATTTAAACCAAAACATTTCATAACGTTTATCAAAACAGTTTATACCAAAACATTTTACATACAATTACCAAAACGTTATCTAACCCCTATCCAGATCCAAACAACCTAAATATTCTATACAATTATCAGATCAAAACACCTCAAAATAACCCCAGAGTCCATACATACATCCCCACGGGTCATATCGCGCCTCGACTGCTCAGCGCACTCCCACGGCCATCATCCATCAGCTGCTCCTACATCAGGAGGAGGAATATCATCCTCACCTGGGTCAACGTCACCTATCAGATCACCTACACCATACAGACACATATGAGATATTGAAATCTCAGTAAGCTACGTAAATGCAGATGCATGCGTGCGTATGCCATTCAGAAATCATGCTCAGATTCAGATTACAGATACAGAATTACAGATTACATATTCATTACGTCACAGACAGACAGAATTGTCACCGAAACCTCTACCCACTAAGCTGAGAGGGCCCATCCAGCGGTCGGACTACCCTTTCCACCTAGAGAGGGGGGGTACACGCTTGCAACACGCACAGCCGTGCCTGAGCCCCATCCCGCGTGACCAGAAACAGACAGATTACGTTTATTCATTCAGATTTCGTTACAGATTTCATTTCAGATATACGTTCCTTTTCTTAAAAACACGTGCAGAAATTCATTTTCATGACTTTCGAAAACCGTGATGCATGAACAGTTCATATCGGCAGAAAGTAAACAAACAGTTCATATCAGCAGACAATATAACATAACCTATAAACAACTAACCTAACTACCCAACCTAAACAACGTAAAACAAGGAACCCTCAAGGATTCTTGATATGACGACGAAGTATGGTGTAGACCTTTCGGTCAAGCAAGTCACGAGAACTTACCTTGAGCGCGCTGGATCTCAAACTTCAGTCCACGGGAGTCGTGTCTGAGACAAAACACGATATTTGTCGTTAAAACCAATTTAAACGATTAAATGTCCAAACTAATAAAGTCCTTAATCTAACAAATCGAAGCTTTTAAACAACGACATAACGCTTGATAAATCTGGAAATCCATATTACGAGTTATTTCCAAAAACCCGAAAATTCTATAATTTATACTTTTTCACAAATTGGTTTATCTTCGTCCAATAACGTCCAATACGTTCGATACATGCTTAATCATGGCTAACCTATTAATTACGACCCCTAAATCGCGTTTTTCGTCGAAACCCTAATTGTAACCCTAACCCTAAATCGAACCGAAAACTCGAAATAAACGCTTAGAGGCCAAAGCTACATACCGAGGGTAGCGAGAGGAGAAGAAATGACGAGGAACGGAGGAAAAACGGAGGAGAACGGAGGTCGGATTCGTCGGAAACCCTCGGCTGGCAGAGAGAGATCATGAGGGAGGGAGTCTCTGGAAATCGATTTCAGTTAATGAAATCGATTAAGGCTTTTTGCCTTATTTAAATAATAACAATTAAATGCTCAAATGACGATTTTGCCCTTCTTTAGTTTTTATATTGATTTCGTCTTTCGGTTCGTTAATCGTCCAACTATTCGGATTCTCGAAAGTTCCATATTTTGCCAATAACTTTTATTCATTGCCAGGGATTTATTAAAACTGTCCGTTCGCGATTCGGACCTCGTTTCCTATTTTTACGAGAACGTCTTTTACACAACAAAAGGTGTATTTACTCGGAATATAGTGTTTGATCTCCGAAAATTCCCATAAATTCTTTAAAATTCTTATTATTCGTTAGAATCGTAATGACGCTTTCTTTTTGTAAAACGGACCTGATTTGACATATTTACCGAAAATGCCATTAAATAATGAAATAATAATATAACATAATATATCCAAAAATCCGTACAAGCCGGATATTACATTCTACCCTCCTTATTCAGAATTTTGTCCACAAAATTAAATTATGCAAACAAATCAGGATACTTAGTCATCATATCCTGCTGTCGCTCCCACGTAGCTTCTTCCACCTCGTGGTTCCGCCATAGGACTTTGACTAGCGGAATCTCTTTGTTGCGCAAAATCTTGATGGAAGTCTCCAAAACACGTACCGGCCTCACCTCATAGCTCAAGGTAGGCTGTACCTCGATCTCTGTAGCCTCCACAATATGCGATGGGTCACGTAGACATCTCCGAAGCATAGATACGTGGAACACATCGTGGATACCCTCCATAGAAGCTGGAAGCTGCAGTCTGTACGCCCACTTCCCGATCCTCTTCAGAATAGGAAAGGGCCCCACATATCGAGGGTTTAGCTTACCCCTCCTTCCAAATCTCGCAACGCCTTTGAACGGCGAAACTTTAAGATAGACCTCATCGCCTTCTTCAAACTCTAGCTCTCGCCGTCTCGTGTCAGCATAGCTCTTCTGTCTGCTCTGAGCTACCTCGATGCGCTGTCGAATAATGGCAATCTTCTCTGCCATTTGCTGCAGAATCTCAGGTCCAACGACGCTGGCCTCGCCAACCTCGTCCCAATACAGCGGAGATCTGCACTTTCGACCATATAAGGCTTCATACGGAGCCATACCGATAGTAGCCTGGAAGCTGTTGTTGTACGAGAACTCGATTAGTGGCAAATACCTGCTCCACGATCCTTGAAACTCAAGCACACACGCTCTGAGCATATCCTCCAAAATCTGATTCGTCCTCTCTGTCTGACCATCAGTCTGAGGATGAAACGCTGTGCTGAAGTTAAGCTGAGTCCCCATAGCTCTATGCAAACTCTTCCAGAACTTCGATGTAAACCTCGGATCTCGATCCGAGACAATAGAAACCGGCACTCCGTGTAACTTCACAATCTCCTGTACATAGAGCTCTGCGAGCTGATCCATAGAAGACGCCATCTTCACAGGCAAAAAGTGAGCCGACTTTGTCAATCGGTCCACAATAACCCAAATGCCGTCATGGCCTCTCGTAGTCCTCGGGAGCCCCACAATGAAATCCATGGGGATCTGCTCCCACTTCCACTCCGGAATCGGCAGTGGTAACAGTGTTCCAGCGGGTCTCTGGTGCTCAGCCTTTACCTGCTGACATACTAGGCAGGTCTCAACATACTTGGCAACCTCCCTCTTCATGTTCGGCCACCAGAAGTGTTGTCTCAAATCCCGGTACATCTTGGTACTCCCCGGGTGCACAGAATATGCCGAAGAATGTGCCTCGGCCAATATCTCCTTCTTTAGATCCTCGTCACTAGGCACGTACCACCTATGCCTGAACTTCAGAATACCATCCTCCGACAAATGGAAATCCGACGAGTCTCCCAATGTCATACTAGATCGAAGCTCCATACACTCCGAATCATTCTGCTGAGCCTCGCGTATACGATCTAGAATGGTCGGCCTGAGAGAGATACTAGTGAGCATGCTGGACAACTCTGCCACTATCTCCACGTCGAATCTCTCAATCTCAGACCGCAGCGTAACTGACATCGCTGCTAATGAAGGCTGACTCGCAGAAGGCACTCTACTCAAGGCATCAGCAACTTTGTTCGCCTTTCCTGGATGGTACTTGATGTCGAAATCGTAATCTTTGACAAACTCAAGCCATCGTCTCCGCCGCATGTTCAGCTCCTTCTGCGTAAATAAGTACTTCAGGCTCTTGTGGTCGGAAAATATCTCGCACTGCTGCCCATATAAATAATGCCTCCATATCTTCAGTGCGAAAACCACAGCTGCTAACTCGAGGTCATGCGTGGGGTAATTCTGCTCGTACGGCTTCAACTGCCGAGAAGCATAAGAAATAACTCTACCCTCCTGCATCAATACACAACCGAGTCCCACTCCCGATGCATCACAATAAACACTGTATCTGACACCTTCATCAGGTAGCGCCAATACTGGGGCAGTGGTCAATCTCTGCTTTAACTCCATAAAGCTGTCATCACAAGCAGACGACCATACAAACTTCTCGTTCTTCCGAGTCAATCGCGTAAGAGGAAGTGCGATCTTCGAGAATCCCTCTATAAACTTCCGATAATAACCGGCCAATCCGAGAAATCCACGCACCTCACGTACGTTCTTCAGCTGTGGCCAATCCCTGACCACCTGAATCTTGCTCGGATCCACAGAAACTCCGTCCTGTGATATAATATGGCCCAGAAAACTCACTCTGTCAAGCCAGAATTCGCACTTAGAAAACTTCGGATATAGATGATGTTGACATAACGTGCTCAGAACTATCCTCAGATGGTCCTCGTGCTCTTCCTTCGTCTTAGAGTAAATCAAGATGTCGTCGATAAACACCACAACGAACTTATCCAGATACTCTTATCTTCGCACGAACCCCCAATATATGAATTCTACTGGTACTCTTTCATCTATTTAAACACACTCCATACATTATAACAATCTAGGGTATCCCTTTTATAGGTTTATTTCTAAACTTTCATCTTTCTCGACTAGCCGTATTTTAATATTCCTAAAGGTTGTCAATTAGACACAATCCCTACCTACTAAAAACCCATATCTCATAGGGTGTATTCCTCTAATTGTTACTAAACCCTAGATGCGCAAACGCCGTTGATTAAATCGAACTAATCCTACTAATGTATAACTATATTTCTATATGGGGTTTATTGTTATATGTGTATCCTATTATCTTCTCTTCGAGGTTCGCCTAGTAATCCTTCTTACTCACCAATTATTCTCTTCCTTACTAATTTCAGATCTAAATATTTTATCTATCATATGCATATCGTTGCACAGGTAATTAAAATAATACCTGCAATTGTAGAAGGTTGGGCTCCATCGTCGGCGCTGTCAAGCTCGATGAATGCAAAGACTCTCGGTACAACTTTTCTTTGATCTCTGCTATGTTGATCTCGACCCTGATTCGGACAGTCTTTAACAAAATGGCCTGGTTCTCCACACCAATAGCACACGTTCGTACCTACTCTGCACTGTCCCCTGTGCTCTCTCTGGCATTTAGGACAAAGAGGCAACTGAGAAGCCCCTTGTACCAGCTTGCCTTTCCCTCGATCGTTGCCTGGTTGATTTCGGTTCAATAATGGACAATTCATGATATAGTGGCCAGCTTCCCCACATCGATAACACCTATTGGTACGCGTCAGACAATCACCGTAGTGCTTCTTCTGGCATTCGGGACACAGAGGCTTCTGATAAGTTCCTTGTACGCGCTTGTGTCGGCTTTGTTTAGTTTCCTCCCTGCTCATCCTCTTCGTACCACGATTATTGGGAGTGACCACACCTTGGGTCCTTAGGCTTTCCCGGTTTGTCAATATCTCGATCTGATGAGATTGCCTAGCTATAAGTTGAGCTTGTAGGTCTATATGATGGGCCTGACGGTCCAGAAATTTCGTAAATCGATCTAGCGCGTCATCTCTCGGATCCCTTCCTCGAGTCATAATGTATAAAGCCTAAAACAAATTAAACAGATAATCCTAAGAAACAAAATCAAATAAAGCTATAAACAGACTTACAGTTGATGAAGGATGTCCGCGTAGTGGCTGTGCAGTCGAGCAGTCTACAGAATCGATTTTAAAACCCGGGGGCTCTGATACCATAAATGTAACACCCCTAGTTCCGTACCCATATTTCCCGTATTATTATTATTATTTTTTTTATTTTTTTTATTTTTTAAACATTAAACTTATACTTAAGCGGAAACTCAATCAGAATTTAAAACGGAATTGAAATCGGACCTCTAAAACATTTAAAACAAAACGTTTAATAATTAAATAAAGCTTAAAACATTTAATTATTAAACAATTAAAACAATCAAAAGAAGGGAGGGCAGAATCGGAATTCTGCCCTCGTGAATGGGGCAGCGCACGGTCGCTGCCCTATGCAGCGACCAGGCGCTGGTCGCTGCACAGTGTGCAGCGACTTCGCTGCACACAGCAGCGACTTCGCTCTCTGGAATCCGGTTTTCAGAGAGCAAATATTCACACAACACCTCTCTGGAATCCAATTCCAGAGAGCAAATATACACATTTTAACATCCCATTCATTTTACTCATCACTATTCACAATCAATTCACGAATTCAATCCCTCATAAACGTGTTTTAAACTCGATAGTATGGCGGCAGACTTGGCGAAGTCCAACTGCGTGGATAGCTCTAAAAACCGAGCTATCCGTAACAACCTACAAACAATATTTCAAAACATTTTCATTTAACTTAAACATTTAAACCAAAACATTTCATAACGTTTATCAAAACAGTTTATACCAAAACATTTTACATACAATTACCAAAACGTTATCTAACCCCTATCCAGATCCAAACAACCTAAATATTCTATACAATTATCAGATCAAAACACCCCAAAATAACCCCAGAGTCCATACATACATCCCCACGGGTCATATCGCGCCTCGACTGCTCAGCGCACTCCCACGGCCATCATCCATCAGCTGCTCCTACATCAGGAGGAGGAATATCATCCTCACCTGGGTCAACGTCACCTATCAGATCACCTACACCATACAGACACATATGAGATATTGAAATCTCAGTAAGCTACGTAAATGCAGATGCATGCGTGCGTATGCCATTCAGAAATCATGCTCAGATTCATATTACAGATACAGAATTACAGATTACAGATTCATTACGTCACAGACAGACAGAATTGTCACCGAAACCTCTACCCACTAAGCGGAGAGGGCCCATCCAGCGGTCGGACTACCCTTTCCACCTAGAGAGGGGGGGTACACGCTTGCAACACGCACAGCCGTGCCTGAGCCCCATCCCGCGTGACCAGAAACAGACAGATTACGTTTATTCATTCAGATTTCGTTACAGATTTCATTTCAGATATACGTTCCTTTTCTTAAAAACACGTGCAGAAATTCATTTTCATGACTTTCGAAAACCGTGATGCATGAACAGTTCATATCGGCAGAAAGTAAACAAACAGTTCATATCAGCAGACAATATAACATAACCTATAAACAACTAACCTAACTACCCAACCTAAACAACGTAAAATAAGGAACCCTCAAGGATCCTTGATACGACGACGAAGTATGGTGTAGACCTTTCGGTCAAGCAAGTCACGAGAACTTACCTTGAGCGCGCTGGATCTCAAACTTCGTCCACGGGAGTCGTGTCTGAGACAAAACACGATATTTGTCGTTAAAACCAATTTAAACGATTAAATGTCCAAACTAATAAAGTCCTTAATCTAACAAATCGAAGCTTTTAAACAACGACATAACGCTTGATAAATCTGGAAATCCATATTACGAGTTATTTCCAAAAACCCGAAAATTCTATAATTTATACTTTTTCACAAATTGGTTTATCTTCGTCCAATAACGTCCAATACGTTCGATACATGCTTAATCATGGCTAACCTATTAATTACGACCCCTAAATCGCGTTTTTCGTCGAAACCCTAATTGTAACCCTAACCCTAAATCGAACCGAAAACTCGAAATAAACGCTTAGAGGCCGAAGCTACATACCGAGGGTAGCGAGAGGAGAAGAAATGACGAGGAACGGAGGAAAAACGGAGGAGAACGGAGGTCGGATTCGTCGGAAACCCTCGGCTGGCAGAGAGAGATCGTGAGGGAGGGAGTCTCTGGAAATCGATTTCAGTTAATGAAATCGATTAAGGCTTTTTGCCTTATTTAAATAATAACAATTAAATGCTCAAATGACGATTTTGCCCTTCTTTAGTTTTTATATTGATTTCGTCTTTCGGTTCGTTAATCGTCCAACTATTCGGATTCTCGAAAGTTCCATATTTTGCCAATAACTTTTATTCATTGCCAGGGATTTATTAAAACTGTCTGTTCGCGATTCGGACCTCGTTTCCTATTTTTACGAGAACGTCTTTTACACAACAAAAGGTGTATTTACTCGGAATATAGTGTTTGATCTCCGAAAATTCCCATAAATTCTTTAAAATTCTTATTATTCGTTAGAATCGTAATGACGCTTTCTTTTTGTAAAACGGACCTGATTTGACATATTTACCGAAAATGCCATTAAATAATGAAATAATAATATAACATAATATATCCAAAAATCCGTACAAGCCGGATATTACATCTTCGCTAATTGCAAAACACTCTAACTATCAAGACTATGAGTTATCCTCTATTCTTTGTGTCCAAACTCCTCATATAACATTTGCAACCAATAGTTGCATCATGTTCTGCCTGTCGTGAAAGTAAGCCACCACATTCGACAATTTTGAAACCCAGCTTACAACCCTTGAGTACATACATAAATAGTAGTGGATTTACTTTTGTCAAGATCACTTGAAAATCTGAATCAACATAGCCTCCAATAGTAAAGTCAAATCCTCCTTAACATAATGCAACATTTAAGTCACCCTTGATATATCTCAAGATTCTCTTTGCAATAATCCAATGCCCTTCACTGGAATCTACCATGTGTCGACTAAACATTTCTACTATTTTCGCAACGATCAATCTTGCTAAAAAAAATGAGGCTACTTGATAATTTTTGATAAAGAAGTATTATATCGATTTTTTTTGTATACATATTGCTCAGATTTATTGTTATTCAAATAAAATTATATTTTTTCTACAGAATTCATTGCATTGTGTTCAGTATTGGATACACTATAGCATTGCTCCATTTTATTTCAATCCAGTATCTAACCTTAAGAACTTGATCTTGTTCTCAAATTCAAGTTCTAAAAAAAATAAGAAATAAATTTTAAAAAATTTCACTAATATAACATTAAGATATTGTTTCAAATAAGGCTTTGTTGTACATATCCAATGATTTGTCATTGCATCTATGCTTAGCTAGTAACTTGTCTTACCATGTTGAGACAACCATCTTCGCCATATAAGCTATCAATGGCGGAGATTATGACATAAATTGATACATCAACTACAGAGATTTTGGAAGAAGATATATGGCTGAGATCTAAAATAATTATGGCAGAAATTATAATACGATTACAATATTTATTTTACTAAGTTAATTTATTGGATAAATTTCAAAATAACCTTGAACCATGGGGTCCTTTGATTTTGACTATTAAACTATTTTAGTGAAAAAGATAACTTCTAAACTAATATCCATTAACAAATTGATCCCTACCATAAATAAAAAGCTTATGTTCATTCTTCTTTCTTTCTTGAAATTCTTCTTCTATTCATTCCTCAAAAAAAATCTTGGCAATTTAAGTAGGAAAAAGGTAAAATTTATGGACAAACAGATAGAAATTTCAGTCTCACAAAGATAGCTTACATTCTTGTTCAAAATGGTTTTTATGGAAAACCGCAAAATTTGGAAATCTTTAAATTCTTCTTCATAATGTGTATTGAAATTTTGGAATATTTTCCAAGTGTTTGAACTCATCTCGTGAAGAGACCATTCTCTACATAATAACAGTTTCTAAACTATTTACTAAGAGAATAGCCTTCAAGGAGTTAATATACTCTTCATGAGTAAATATTTCCTTTCAAGATGGATAATGAGTTTATTTTCAAAGAAAGATTGAACCTTCAAGGAGCTCAAGGCAATCTTTATAGGTAAATAGGACGTGAGACTTCATCGAAAGATTGGAGAAGCTGATGGAGACAACGAGGACCTTGGAGAAATGCTACGCCGTCCTCAATGGCCTTCTAAGAGAGAGAATATATCAAATAATGACACATATCAGCACATTTTTTTTCACGATTTGGGTCAATTTGTTTAACAATCATAGTCCAGGGGTTACCTTATTCACTAAAATAGTTTAAAAGTCAAGTGGTCATACCTCATAGTCGTGAGGGCCCCTGCCCCGATTACTAGATTCCTGAGGTGAAAATGTACAATTATCAGTAACTTAAAACAACGATGATTTACAACTGCATACGCAATGGGCCACAATAAAATATTTAAAATCAACCCACAGTTTATATAAAAGTTTTATTACATACAAGATTTTATTTACAATTTATTTACTGACATGAGTCTTGTAAAACTAGTTAAATGAAAAGTCAAAACTCAAAAATAAACTTTTGGATCTAAGCTATGCTGAACTCTTTAATTCATCTTGTCTTTATATTTATTTCGTGAATTATCATCTCATGTTCCTAAAAAATTGGAGGAACAATCAAGTGAGCTTTATAAAGTTTAGTAAGAATCTTAATCTAAGGATTAACAAAACTAAATTAAAATCACATTTAATCATGTACTAAACACCCTACATGATTAGTCCTCACAACTTTTATTTCAATATTCAATATTAGTCAATTCTCAAATTCACACATCCCATGATTTATTCTCTATCACAATTTTCTTTCAATTTCTTATTAATGTTTAACTATGTGTCATATTTTTTTATATATGAAGTGTATTATACATGTGTATTAATAGTTAGACATATGATCTAGATAATCATAGTCTAACTATGTTATTTCCTCATTTTCTTGTGTAATTAATATTTAGGCACAACTTAACTCCATGTGCAACCTATACCTTGCACTTTAATCCCAATTCACAAAATAATCATCTATAATTTAGTTTTCAAATATATATTTATTCATGTACAATTCTTTTTATTATTTATATTTTATCAGTTATTTAGACATTCTATTTAATTTCTCATTTATTTTACACTTATATCATGGTTTTTATTTAACCGAGACTAACTAGATATATTTTAGGGAAAAGTTCAATTTAGACCCCAACGTATGGGGTCAGTGGTCATTTAGTACCTAACGTTTTTTTGTACCCAATCAAACCCTATCGTATAAAACGTTTGTCATTCAAACCCTACCGTTAAAAATACCTTTAAAATTAGCATGTGCACCGCACGTGCGATGATTAATCCCCAAAATACCCTCGTGTTAAAATTGTAAAAGTTAAAAAATTGGCCGAAGCCCTCCTGTTAAAAAATGAGCAGCTCCCACATCTGGACAACTTACACAACGACGACGTAGAAGATGAGGCTCCGCAGAAACACGTCATTTCTGGTTCGAAGGAAAAAATCCAGAACCTAGCCAAACAAGTCGACAAAGACCCACTTTATTTTTCGCAGCTGGGTCTTGCTTTTTCCTCTGATTTTAGTTCCAGAAGAAAAATCCTTCCAATCGAACCCATTTCAAAACATCAATCTCCCATGGCGATTCTGAAATCAGCCCCAAATTTTTCTGTCTTCATCTTCAAGAAGCAGAAATCAATGGCGGCTCAGAAAATGGAGATGAAGATTAAAAGCAGTAGAGAAAGATGCGGAAAAAGGATTTGAGAGAGTAGTGACGATCCTGTACAGGTACAATCATGGAGGAACTGAAGCAAAATCTATTTTTTTTTCTTTGCTCCTTATCTGTAGATGATATTGTTCTTGTCTGCATTTCAATGGTGAAGATTTGAGCGATGATTACCTCTGTAATTTGACAAAAAAATGGAAAGAAACACTTTCTGAAATTCCTGTTGAACTGCGAAAACAACAAATTTTCATCTCCCCCGTTTCCGACTCTATATCTTCAAAGCCCAGATGAAGAAGAAGAAGATACTCGTCTGCAACTTCCTCCTCTAGGGCTTCTCCTTCGGCCCCTAACTGTTTCAGACTTCGCTCCATTCGTTCCCGTCGGAGTTTTTGGCCGTCACCGGCTAGCGAGAGAGAGAAAAAACAAAGGATAGTTTGGGAATTTTGAAAGGGGATCTGTTAATTTTAATTGAAAAATTGACAGGAGGGTTTGAATGGCAAACATTTTATACGATAGAGTTTGATTGGATACAAAAAAAACGTTAGGTACCAAATGGCCACTGACCCCATACGTTGGGGTCTAAATTGAACATTTCCCTATATTTTATTATTGTCTAAAATGATTTACATTATTTTTACACAACTCACTAGACATACTCATTAATGTCTACTTTTATACTTTTATCCACGAAATTTACTGGATATTATTGATGAATGTCTAACCCTATATTTTCACATGGCTCATTGGACATTTATTATTAATGTCTAATCTAATTTATGTTTATCACATTTCTTTATATGTAGGAATTAATCAATGCATATATGAATATGTAAATCATTATCTAGATGTCATAACTCACCCACCACTCATTCTTATACTCAACTATATCTAATGAGTATGAAATGCAACTCTCACACATCACTCACCCATCACTCACTCTTATACTCAACTATACGTAATGAATATGAAAAGCAACTCTCAAACATCACTTGTGCTACGTTAATTGAATCAATACAAGTGTCTGCACCCATGCTACAATAAGTGAATTACCATATTATTTAAATGAGCTTATATTTATCAAATACCATATGAACATGTTATGTAAATGTCAATATGTGTGATTCATATCGAGATATAATGCGAATGTAAATATGCATGATCAACAACCATAAAATGCAAAGCCGCACACAAACGTACATCACACTGACATTTTCACAGTAGCGTCTGCACGTCATATAATACCTTCGGAGGGGTAAGGAATTTCAACCAAAGAAGGACTCACAGTCACTCCCTTCTATTTTTTGACTTTACACACGTCATACAATACACAGCTAGGGAGATATATCGTGTTCTAATGTTACCAATCATACCTCCCGCAATATTATTTCCATATGTGAATAATATCATGATGCCTGATTTAAGCATCTTCGCTATTCATATATTGAATGTATAAATAAACATAATAATGCATGTAATATGAACATGCAAATCTTTGTTAATGACAAACAATATGATGCATGAATAATGTTAAAATGTTTGTCTAGACACTCTCTAATGATGCCCTAAAACTCACTAATATCTTACACTTAAATAATTTCAATCATATTTTAAAACCTATGCGGAGGCCCACTTCTCTACGGTAAGGGCTCGCTCTAGAAAATTCCAGAACAAAAGTGCTTCCGTGGGAGTGATGTGCCTAGGGAAGCCTTAAAACTAACTTGGCCAAAGCCATGGCCAAGTCTTATGCCTAATGTGTTTATTCATTTTGTAGGTGATCATTTTGGAGAACAAGTGGAGTTAAAGCCTAGCATTCAAGACAAGTATTTGAAACCAAGATGGTGGGTCAAACGAAGCAAAGGAGAAGAAGGGCCTGAGGGTGATGAGAATGGAGGCCCTTATGCATGGCACGGTCACCTTGTTGTGATGAATGACACAGAATTGAAGCACTCCAATGAACCAAGGAGATGAAAGTCCAATACTCAAGGCATAGAGGGGTCAAGCAAAGTGATATCATGGAAGCACATCCTCGGCCACATCAAGTTGAAGGAGTTTGTCCTCCTTAAGGCAAATTATAACTGAGCCTAATTTATTTTCTTTGCAAAATACTTTAGTTTAATTTCTAGTTGCATGCATGCTTAAAAACTCTTAGAGGAATGGAGAGATGACTGAATACCTTGGGGGAGAGTGAGATACATTTTGAGGGTAAAATATGATACTTGATCATGGGAGAGAGAAGGAGAATCAAGTACCATTGTACTTGACCAATGAGGGCCAAGCACCTCCTCCTTTTTTAGAGCATTCTTCATCCTCTTGTGAGTTGAACCCTAGCTGCTCATTTGGAGGAAAAATGAGATACATTAGGTACTTGATCATGGGAGAGAGAAGATGGAGCTAGGCCATGAGATGGCTAATGATGTGTCCCAATGGAGGTCCTCTTCTAGAGCCTTCTTCATCATCTTTGTGGCTGAACCCTAGCTATCATTTGGGGGGGGGGGGGGGTAATTAAGCATCTTTTTCAGGTTGTAACCCTAGCTTTTGTTGAATGAAAACATAATTTTTACTGCTGTAGAATCGTAGCTCTTGGAGCTTTAAAACAACACCTACTCGGTGAGTCACATCCGAGAAAAACTCATAACCAAAGGGTGATCCTCGTGTAGTCTTCAAACCAGCAGCAATTCCACCAACCATAACTTGGACATTTCTAGGAATTTCTTTCTAAACTTTTCCGAATCCACAATCCACGTATCAAGTAAGGTTGTCCTAAAACTTTAGTTTATTTGGCTCAATCAATCAAAAGTTATACATTTTACAAGTTGGACATTAATCTGCCCATAAAACTGCTTACCCGAGAAGAAGACTTTTTGTTTTGTTTGTTACAACTTTCTGGTCACAACAAATTTGGACTTAAAATTTTATGAGCATTATAAATATATTTTTGGGAACGTTGTGTTAAATTTTCAGCTTGATTGGATTAAAATTGAAGACGTTATTCTGTTGCATTTGGAGTCTCCTTCGGCCAAATTGTTGGTGTAAATCCGAGGAGCATTTGGTGCTTTTGGTTGTGCTTCTTGTAGGTGCTTTCCACCCTAGCCCTAAGCACGTCTAGAAAATTCCAAAACAATAGTGCTTCCGTGGGAGTCTACTCTGAAACCCCAAATTCTGATCCCAAGAGCTTTTTCTCTCGATTTCTTCCCCTGGAGTCCGCTCTAGACCTTGGGAGTCTGTTCTAAAAAACTTTACACATATTTCCTCTCAATTTAAACCATTCTTGGGGCTCACTGTGGGCACTAGAATCCCGCTCTCAAGCTTTAATCGTCGACATTTCCACAATTACAACATTTTTCTATGCCCAAAACATATAAACACCTCTATCGAACTGTAATTATACTATATAATCCTTTAAATAAATATTTTTATTTTATCTTAACCAAATGAAACATTTATTCATTAATGCTTACTAATTATTAAATATTTATACATATTTAAAACAATAAGAATCATTCCAAGGCAATTATCTTTTTTTAAAGGTCTAATTTAACATTGTAAATTTTCATAATTATCCAAACACTACAATATTTTGTTATTGAATTTACACGTACATGTGCTGTAGTGAACAATTTTCACCTTTACTTACAAAGTATTTTATATCACTTCTAATCACATTAAATTACTTCAATTATAATTATTGTGCTAATTTAACCCGGACCATCACAATAGTTTAGGGATTATTTTGAACTTTATCCAAATTTATTAATACATTAATTGTGTATATATTCGTACCTACAATACATTATACTCCAATTCTTATTTCATGGAAAGGATCCTCAATGGGAAAGACATTTAGATAGTGACTAATTATGTGATTAAGGTGTAATTAAAGGATAATTAAGATTTAATGAATCATGATTAATTATGTCACTCTTATTGATTAGGTTAAGAATTATGAAAATTAATTAGTTTAACCTAAGTCTATCTAAGAGATAAAAAAAAATAACATTGTATTTTTGAAAATATATAGAAATGGAAGGTTAGAATGCTAAATTTTGTAAAAAAGAAATGACCAAAAGGAAGAAGGATGAGTAGCCAACCACTAGTGATGCTTCTGGCTTAAGAGAAGAGAGAGAGAAAGAGTAGAGAAAGAAATAGAGAAATTAGAACTCTTTGGATAATATTGATATCTATTGTTGTTGATGAATCAATTTGGTCATATTAGATTAATAGAGGGATGAAAGGGATATGTTACCTGTTAAAGTATCTCAACTATGTGTTTCCTAAACTAAATGAAATATTAAAAGCTTTAGATGAAAAAACATTCATTATGGAATTAGATAGTTATATCTATTTTGAGTATTATGTTTCATAATTATAATCTTGCATGGCTGTAGAGGTTTTTGGTATGTAAAAATATAATTATGAGTAAATGGAAGGTGACGCTCAGGAGCCATCTTCTGGGATCCAAGAAGGACGCCCAAAAGTGTAAGAAAAAGCGTAAAAGGTCTCGAGACCAGGCTTGCAGAGTTCAAGGAAGAAACCTAGAAAAGTAAAAAAGTAAAAAAAATGTCTCATGATTGGACTTTTGAATGAAAGGTAGGCGTCTAGAAAAGTAAGAATGAAAAAACTGTCTGAAGATCGAACTTTTGAAATCCAAATAAGGTGTCTGAAGCAGTAAGAAATAGGGAAAATTTGACGCCCCGAGTTATCTGAACCCGGTTCGTCACACCATACCCGTACACGACTAAAATTTCAATCATATTTTTTTTTGAAAACTTGACATTAGCGGAATCTCCAAAACAATAATATTCGAAACTTGCAGCGGAAATCGTTTAAGTAAGAATCAAGTTAAACAAGCCTAATGTACAATGCTTAAACACTCAGTTAAAATTTTGGGGATAATCGGCAAAATGAATAAAGGATTAAATCGCAAAACACTTCATGAGTTTCAAAAGTCAAACACATCGCCCGCTGAACAAAGTCAACAAAAGGGGCTGAGGCAGAAAATGGAAGGCATCATCCGGTGGCAAAATGACAAAATGCACTCTACATCTTCCGATGACATCAGCCAGATGATTTCCTTCATCCGATCGACTTTGTTCTACATCCACCGGTGACTAAACGACAAAATACTCTCTATACCTTCCGATGACGTCAGCACGCATCTGTCGATGGATTTACTGAGACATCATCCGATAGACTTAAACCTACACCTTCCGATGACGTCAGCACGCATCTACCGATGAGTTCACTGAGACATCATCCGATAGACTTAAACCTACACCTTCCGATAAAACAAGTTACATTTACCGCTCACTAAACGACAAAGTTTGTTCTATATCATCTGATAACTTCCACTGAAGACATCTTCCGATAGACAACAGAACAACAATTCAACTACTCCATGCTACGCAAACACAACTCTAATTACAGAAATGAAATTACTCACATTACTGAAATCAGTCAAATACCATTCTAACAAATGCATTACTTAAAACAATCCAGCAAGTGCCATCGTCAAATCTCAGCAGAATACCATCATCAGAAAAAAAATTCAAAACATTTTCAAAACATTGAAACAACCACTGTCATGAGGACTCAACCTATTCAAATCAAAACGTTGTCAACTTCACCTTTACTCCAACAGACATCAGTTAAACTGCCTCATCAAATACCAGGTCCGTGGCATGAGTGTGCTCCCCCAACCAGTCTATCCTTCAATGAACTCAGAAGGCTCACCTGCTGTAACTTCTCCACCTACATCACAAAACTCATCTATTAGCCTAATGCTAAGTAAGTAAAGCAGTAATGGAATGAAATGCTGAAACATAAATTCCTAGACATGCAGTTTCTACTTTCTCATCTCAGTTGCATTCACATACGTTCATAAGCTGATCTGATCCCTCAGTTCCCTCGGGAAGTTGATCAATTTTCCCAAGGTCATACATCCTCTAATAGATTAAGGGGCGGATTAGTTCCTTTAATAGCTGAACTGGTCCCTCTGTTCCCTTGGGAGTGGGATCAGTTCTCCCAATGTCATACATCCTCTACTCGATTAAGGGGCGGATTAGTTCCCTTAATAGTTTGTCTGTCACATACAGTTCATACTTCACTATTCTTACATGGAAATTTATTTTCGTAATCTTTCAAAATAGATATAATGGAAAACTCACCTAGTTCGAGGAATGAGGATCGGAGAGGGAAATCGCCTGGAACTCTGCTGTGCTTGAGCTGAATACCGAGAAGGAAAATGACGGAAACAGTGGCGGCTAAACCTCATTAAACCCTCCATTAAATACGTTATCCATTTATAAAATTGCTAATTACCCTTTTGTCCTTACATAGTTATTAACTAACCTAATCACTTTCTCCCTCAATTCTTCTATAAAATTAACACATTATAATTGGCAATTAAATTTGGTTTAATAGAGCCGGGTGCTACAATCTACCCTCCTTAAAAGAATTTCGTCCTCAAAATTTAGTACCTGAATAATTCCGGATATTGGTCCATCATGTCTTGTTGGCGCTCCCAAGTTGTCTCCTCAATATTCTGGTTGTGCCATAAGACCTTTACCAGTGGAACTTCTTTGTTGCGTAATACCTTCACTGCATAATCTAAGATTCTTACTGGTTTCTCCTCAAATGCAAGAGTAGGAAGGACTTCGATACTTTGCTGTTCTATAACCTGTGAAGGATCTCTAACACATTTCTTTAGCATGGAAACATGAAACACATTATGAGATCCCTCCAGAGAGGCTGGTAACTGAAGTTGATATGCTGACTTCCCAATTCTCTTCACGATTTGAAAAGGTCCAATATATCTGGAGTTCAACTTGCCTCTTTTCCCAAATCTCACAACTCCTTTGAAAGGCGACACCTTAAGGAAAACCTCATTACCGACATCGAATTCTAATTCTCTTCGTCTTTTGTCTGCATAGCTTTTCTGCTAGCTTTGAGCTGTTAAGATCCTATGTCGGATAAGAGCAATCTTTTCCACTGTCTGCTGCACAATGTCAGGACCAATCAACTGTGCTTCTCCAACTTCATCCCAATATAATGGAGATCTGCACTTATGCCCATATAATGCCTCGTATGGTGCCATGCCTATTGTTGCTTGAAAACTGTTATTATAAGAGAATTCAATCAATGGTATATACTTACTCCAAGAACCCTGAAATTCTAGCACACATGCACGAAGCATATCCTCCAACGTTTGGATAGTTCTCTCGGATTGTCCATCAGTTTGAGGATGAAAGGCTGTGCTAAAACTAAGCTGTGTTCCCATAGCCTTTTGCATACATTTCCAAAATTTAGATGTAAATCTGGAGTCTCGGTCTGAAACTATGGTGCTTGGAACTCCATGCAGTCTAACAACCTCGTGCACATACAACTCAGCCAATTGATCCATCGAGTATGTTATCTTTATTGGCAGAAAGTGAGCTGATTTGGTTAAACGATCAACTACTACCCAAATTGCATCGTGACCTTTTGTTGTTCTAGGTAATCCTATAACAAAATCTATAGTTATTTGTTCCCATTTCCATTCGGGAACTGGTAAGGGTTGTAATGTTCCAGCAGGCCTCTGATGTTCAGCTTTGACTTGCTGGCAGACCAGACATGACTCCACGTACTCCGCCACACATCTCCTCATACCTGGCCACCAATAATGTTGCTTGAGATCTCTGTACATTTTCGTACCCCCAGGATGAACTGAAAATCTGGAGGAATGTGCCTCAGATAGGATTTTCTTTCTAAGTTCAGTATCAGCCGGAACAAACCATCTATTTCGAAACTTGAGAATTCCATCAGCTGAGCAGTTGAAATCCGACTTGTCAGTAGAATCTATGCACAACTTATACTTATTACATTCAGCGTCATTCATTTGAACTTCCTTTATTTTCTCCAAAATAGTGGGCCTCAAGGACATGGCCGAAAGCGTGGCTGACACACTAGATACAGCTTCCAGGTTAAATCTCTGGAATTCTGTCTCTAAGGCTATTGGTATGTTTAAAATCAATGCAGAGACTGAAGGAGTCACTCTACTCAAAGCATCAGCAACAACATTCGCCTTGCTAGGGTGGTACTTAATCTCAAAATCATAATCTTTGACAAACTCTAACTACCTACGTTGCCTCATATTCAGTTCTTTCTGCGTGAAAATGTATTTCAGACTTTTATGATCCGAAAATATCTCACAAACTTGTCCATACAGGTAGTGTCTCCAAATCTTTAATGCAAAAACCACAGCAGCTAATTCTAAGTCATGTGTGGGGTAATTCTTTTCGTGTACTTTTAACTGCCTAGAGGCATAAGCTATAACCTTTCCATCTTGTATCAAAACACTACCAAGTCCAACCTTGGAAGCATCACAATAAATATTGAATTTACCATTTTCGACAGGAAGAGTTAAAATTGGGGCATTGGTCATTTTTTGCTTTAAGGTCTGGAAACTGGATTCACATTTATCAGTCCAATTATACTTCACATTTTTCCTTGTCAACATAGTAAGGGGTGTGGCAATCTTTGAAAATCCCTCGATGAATTTCCTATAATATCCTGCTAACCCAAGAAAACTCCTGATATCAGAAGCATTCTTTGGTTGGGGCCATTCCTTAACAGCTTGAACCTTAGCTGGGTCAACAGATATCCCATCTCTAGAGATGACATGTCCTAAAAAGTGAACTCTGTCCAACCAAAACTCACACTTAGAAAATTTGGCATAAAGTGGTGCTGCCTCAGCAATCCTAACACCAAGCTTAGGTGTCCTGCATGCTCATCCTTAGTTCTATAATAGATTAAAATATCATCTATGAATACAATGACAAACTCTTCCAAATACTCGCGAAACACCCTATTCATGAGATCCATGAAGGCTGCTGGCGCATTTGTCAAACCAAAAGACATAACCAAAAACTCATAATGCCCATACCTTGTGCGAAAGGCAGTCTTTGGGATATCTTCATATTTAACCTTCAACTGGTAATAACCGGACCTAAGGTCAATTTTTGAGAAAACTCTTGCACCCTTAAGCTGATCAAATAAATCATCGATCCTCGGTAGTGGATACTTGTTCTTGACAGTTAGCTTATTCAATTCTCTATAGTCTATGCACATACGCATTGATCCATCCTTCTTTTTGACAAAAAGGACAGGTGCACCCCATGGTGAAAAGCTAGGGCGTATGAACCACTTTTCCAACAAGTCTTCTAACTGTTTCTTCAACTCTTTAAGTTCTGTTGGTGCTAGTCTATATGGATTCTTAGATTCTGGCTCAGCGCCGGGGTAAACATCTACCACGAATTCAATTTCCCTATCTGGTGGCAAACCAGGAAGGTCATCTAGAAATACTTCTGGAAAATTTTGGACAACTAAAACATCCTTGGGGTTCGATTTTTCTACAGTTTGTTTGTCTAAAACACTGGCCAAAAAGCACAAATATTCTCTGCAAGGGGAGGGTCTACAACTAACAGAAGTCATTACAGTCATTTCCTCACTCTTCTTCAGGGCTTGGAAAGTATGGTTTAAACCACTAGGGGGTTGAAAACTAACAATTCAGTTCTACAATCTATAGTGGCATAATGCTTAAACAACCAATCCATTCCTAGGATCACATCAAATCCCATTATGTCCATAACAATAAGATCAGCAGGCAAATTCATGTTCCCTACTAACACCACACTATCAGGCATCATTTGACTTGAGTGCATGTGCTCACCAGAAGGTAATGCTATGTTATACACATGCTCAGAAGGAGTAAACCGTACATTTAACTTATCAGCAAATGTAGAGGCTATAAAAGAATGAGTTGCACCTGAATCTATCAAAGTAAAAGCAGGTACAGAGTTAATCAATATAGTACCTGACACTACAGCAGGCTGGTCCTCACCACCTGACTCCATCATGGAGAATATTCTTGGCTTAATCCTGGCAGGGCCACCCTTCAAAGCTGGGCAGTCTCTGTTGACATGGCCAACCTTGTTGCAATGGAAACATCGAACGATCCGGGGCTTTGGGCAATCCTTGTACAAATGTCCAACCTCTTCACAGTTAAAACACTTACGCGATCCAAATCTACACTCACCCGAGTGATTCTTTGAACATTTCGGGCATTGAGGAAACTTCTGGGTATTCAGTACCCTCTTTCCAGATCCTTGGTTACTTTGGCCTTCACTCGGCCTCTTCTCTCCCTTCTGATGGTGTGGCTGGATACACTTTTGCGAAACCTCCTTTGGTCTAGCACACTTCCCTTCAGCTTCTTCCACTTCCAGAGCAGTGGACACAACTTCACTGAACGTTAAATCTTTAATGCCATTAGAATTTGACTCCTCGATAAATCTCCGGCTTCAGTCCATGCACAAATTTGAACACCTTATCCTCCTCCTTATGAGCAAAATGTCCAGCAAACCTGGACAAGGACTCAAATTGCCTACTGTACTCTGCCACCGACCCTGTCTGCTTCAAATTCAGAAACTCCAACTTCTTTGCGGTTTGGACCGTGCTGTTAAAATATTTCTCATAAAAGATGTCCTTAAACTCTGACCAAGTCATAGTCAGAATGTCAGTGGTGGTTTCAATTGTTTCCCACCAGAGTTGAGATTCACCAGCCAAATGGAACGTGGCCAACGTGACTTTGTCCTCTTCTCCAATATTGGCACACCTAAACATACTCTCAATTTTTCTAAGCCAACCCTCAGCAATAACTGGATCAGTTGACTGACCATCAAACGTGGGTGGTCTCAGTCTCCGGAATCTATCTCCAGAATGTTCACTGCTAGAACCCGAGTTGGAACTTCCTTGTGTCTCTCGGCTCAACAGCACTCCAAATTGGTCAGACTGTTGACGTACTATATCAGTCTGCTGATGCATCAATTCTGTCAGCTGCCTAATTACACTAGAGTCCTCCTCCCGCCTATGAACTTGGTATCTCCCTTGGTAACCTTGGTCTTCCTGGTCGTCTAGACATTTGCCATATTCCTGCACAAGGTTAATTATACTCTTAAATACCTAGTAGCTAAGGTTAAGGTAAACACTTACAGTTGTTGGAGTACCCCCATGCAACGATTGGCACTGATGAGTAATCTTTTGAACAGTTTAACTTAATGTCTCTGATACCATACTGTGATGCCCCGAGTTATCTGAACCCGGTTCGTCACACCATACCCGTACACGACTAAAATTTCAATCATATTTTTTTTTGAAAACTTGACATAAGCGGAATCTCCAAAACAATAATATTCGAAACTTGCAGCGGAAATCGTTTAAGTAAGAATCAAGTTAAACAAGCCTAATGTACAATGCTTAAACACTCAAGTTAAAATTTTGGGGATAATCGGCAAAAGGAATAAAGGATTAAATCGCAAAACACTTCATGAGTTTCAAAAGTCAAACACATCGCCCGCTGAACAAAGTCAACAAAAGGGGCTGAGGCAAAAAATGGAAGGCATCATCCGGTGGCAAAACGACAAAATACACTCTACATCTTCCGATGACGTCAGCCAGATGATTTCCTTCATCCGATCGACTTTGTTCTACATCCACCAGTGACTAAACGACAAAATACTCTCTATACCTTCCGATGACGTCAGCACGCATCTGTCGATGGATTTACTGAGACATCATCCGATAGACTTAAACCTACACCTTCTGATGACGTCAGCACGCATCTACCGATGAGTTCACTGAGACATCATCCGATAAACTTAAACCTACACCTTCTGATGACGTCTTCACGCATCTGCCGATGAGTTTACTGAGACATCATCCGATAGACTTAAACCTACAGACATCATCCGATAAACTTAAACCTACACCTTCTGATGACGTCTTCACGCATCTGCCGATGAGTTTACTGAGACATCATCCGATAGACTTAAACCTACACCTTCCGATAAAACAAGTTACATTTACCGTTCACTAAATGACAAAGTTTGTTCTATATCATCCGATAGCTTCCACTGAAGACATCTTCTGATAGACAACAGAACAACAACTCAACTACTTCATGCTACGCAAACACAACTCTAATTACATAAATGAAATTACTCACATTACTGAAATCAGTCAAATACCATTCTAACAAATGCATTACTTAAAACAATCCAGCAAGTGCCATCGTCAGATCTCAGCAGAATACCATCATCAGAAAAAAAATTCAAAACATTTTCAAAACATTGAAACAACCACTGTCATGAGGACTCAACCTATTCAAATCAAAACGTTGTCAACTTCACCTTTACTCCAACAGACATCAGTTAAACTGCCTCATCAAATACCAGGTCCGTGGCATGAGTGTGCTCCCCCAACCAGCCTATCCTTCAATGAACTCAGAAGGCTCACCTGCTGTAACTTCTCCACCTACATCACAAAACTCATCTATTAGCCTAATGCTAAGTAAGTAAAGCAGTAATGGAATGAAATGCTGAAACATAAATTCCTAGACATGCAGTTTCTACTTTCTCATCGCAGTTGCATTCACATACATTCATAAGCTGATCTGATCCCTCGGTTCCCTCGAGAAGTGGATCTCAATTTTCCCAAGGTCATACATCCTCTACTCGATTAAGGGGCAGATTAGTTCCCTTAATAGCTGAACTGGTCCCTGTGTTCCCTTGGGAGTGGGATCAGTTCTCCCAATGTCATACATCCTCTACTCGATTAAGGGGCGGATTAGTTCCCTTAATAGTTTGTCTGTCACATACAGTTCATACTTCACTATTCTTACATGGAAATTTATTTTCGTAATCTTTCAAAAACATTATGCGTGACACACAAAATCATTCTCAATATGCATAACCCTACTGTTTTGTGATGTAGTCCCGAAGGCACATGCATACTTTACTTACCTGGTCTCCTGGAAATCGTTCGGTTTCAACTACTCTGGAAACCCTGCTCACCTAGCGTCATAAGCAAAAATACCGATTAGATCACCAGTAACCTTTTCCTAAATCGTTCTGAAACCTAAGGGGCTCGTTTGAAATCTCTAATCATCATACACTCTCGGCTCAATACTAAAATCGAACTCAACTCACTCGCAGTATTATCAAAATACGCGCATTACACTATCTCTGCTATCTAGCCACTAAAATCTCGAGAAATAAAATGGAAAACTCACCTAGTTCGAGGAATGAGAATCGGAGAGGGAAATCGCCTGGAGCTCTGCTGTGCTTGAGCTGAATACCGAGAAGGAAAATGAGGGAAACAGTGGTGGCTAAACCTCATTAAACCCTCCATTAAATACGTTATCCATTTATAAAATTGCTAATTACCCTTTTGTCCTTACATAGTTGTTAACTAACCTAATCACTTTCTCCCTCAATTCTTCCATAAAATTAACACATTATAATTGGCAATTAAATTTGGTTTAATAGAGCCGGGTGCTACAGAAAAGCTTGCGGGAGATGGCTTATGTGGTTTAAAGGCGGATATCCAGAAGGGAACTTTAGTTTGAAAAATAAGATTGGAGCGGAAGTACTCGGTTGAGGAGAGGGCCGTCTAGATGGACTATATAATGTGTTTGTAAGTGAGTAAAATATAACATCATCGTGAAATGTAGGACATGATTAGAATGTCTAAATAGATCCATCATTTTGCTTATCATATAACAAAATTTGTATGCTCATATTACATGCATTATTATATATATTCTCGCATTCAATATATGCATAGTGAGAGTGCTTCAATCATGCATCATAAATTGTTGACATATGTACGAATAGTATAGCAAGAGATATTATTGATAACATTTGAACCCGATAAATATCTTGTCGATGGATTGTGTGACATATGTAAACTCAAAAAATAGAGAGTGATAGTGAGTCCTCTTTGGCTTGCAAATCTCTAGCCCTTCAGAGGTATTGTATTGTGACGTGTAGGTACTAGCAAACATACTAGCATTCACCAAATACGTTAATATGGTACTTAATATTGTGATGTGTAAATCAGTTCATGTATGTACCATATTATGGTACTTAATAATAATGAAACCATTAAAATAATATGGTACTAGACTGATCATACATACTAGTATTCACCAAATACGTTAATATGGTACTTAATAATGACGAAACCATTCAAATAATATGGTACATACATGCACTGATTTACATCATAGCATTAGAGTGTGTGGCAAATGAATATATACACATTACATATTTTTAAAGGTAAAGTACAATTTGGCCCCTACAACTAGGTGAAATGGGCAATTTACACCGTAAACTCGAATAATAGGCAAAAACAACCTTAATGTATTGATAATGGGCAATATGGCCCCTACCGTCATATTTTCTGTTAAAATAGCACGTTTTCGTCACGTGCCTTATTTTAATTTCAAAAATACCCTTCTCTCTTTCTCTCTCTCTCCCTTGCTCTCTTCCATTTCCTCCATTGTTTTACAGAGAAAAAGCTTCACTTTTCTGAAGAAAACTTCTATTTTTTTTTTGTCTTCATTTACCTGCAACGACTGAAATATCGTGTCTTTGGATGCTTTCGATTCAAGTAGCATAGTGGTTATGTCTTGAAACATGATTCCTGACATTGCAGCAGTAAACAAACAAAAAAAATTACCCATAAACGAAAACCGGCATTTCGAAACATATTGTGTAACGCCCGAGAATTTTGTTTTAGGAATTTCAAGGCGTAAGTTTCGAATTTTAAGAATTTAAACATTATAGAGTTTCAATTCGTAGAAATAATAAATTAAGTCTAAATGGCCAACGGGAAGTTTTGTTAGAACCCTAGGAATAAATAAGAATATTTGGAAGAATAAGAGAATTTTGGAGAAATTAAAGAGATCGAGGAAATAACAATTAGAGCTAAGAAAATAGGCTAAGGGCATTTGTGTAATTTTGGAAGTCAAAATTGTAATAAAACACAAAATTCTCTCTCTCTTTTCTCACTTCTCCTCTCCACGCACGAAAACCCCTCTCCTTAGGCGATTTTCTCTTCTCCCCATCGCCATCTCCATCGATCGCTCAACTCCTCCATTTTTGGCGATTCTTCCTTCAAGTTTCTTCATCAAATCAACCATCCAAGTAAGCCCTATGTTTTAGTCTCGTTGGTAGTCGGTTTTAGAGTTTATTTCGAGTTAGGGTTTGTGAAGAAATTTAGGGTTTTTGTTAGAAATGGTTAGGGTTGTTTATTAATTACTCATTGATGATGTTTAATGTTAAATCTAGGTTGTTGGAGTAGATTAACGGTGTTGGATGATGTTTAATGTGAGATCTAGGTTGTTGGAGGTTGGTAAAACACCATTAATGGAGTTTTGAAGTTAATGAACACTAAGTGTTCGATGAAATGCCCGAAAGAAAAGGATTAGAGTTTTTAGAAGGATTTGTCCTAGCTAGAAAAGTCGATTGTTTAGATTCGATGTTTGAAAATCGATATTAATGATGTGATGTTAAATGCTCTAGGTAACCCAAGCTCAAAGGACGGTGCTCGGCATATTTAGGACGCCAGGTAAGTGAGCGTTAGGCTTTCCGGCCACTAAGGCCCTACGTCGTACAATGTTGATAATGTTGACTGTTATGAAGAAAGTGGTTATAGGGGTTGGTGGAAGACGGGTAGTTAAGGAAAGATTGATAGTTAAGTAGTGCCTTAGCGATTTAGGTAGTGTTCAATCGATAGGTTTTCCTTATGTATGTTACTCCTCATGCATCATGTTTTGTTAAAGTGCATACGAACTATTTACGAACATGTTTTATGAAAAGTTAAATGAAAGAACGATTATGTGAACGATGGATGTTTCTCACGCGTCAAAAATGTATGATCCTCACCTGTATGTTTTTCACGGGTTAAAATGTATGTTTCTCACGAGGCAAGACCTATGTTTCTTACAGGGCAAGATGTATGATTCTTACGGGGCAAGACGTATGTTTCTCACGGGGCAAGAAAATGGTTTAATGAAATGAAACAAAAATGTTTTATAAATGCCATGCATATATGTAAAGTTATGTTTAGTACGCTCCTTACTAAGCATTAGGCTTAATGTAGTTATTGTATGATGTAGGTGACGATAACGAAGGTGAGGAACCTCCTTACGACAATCAAGTGTAGCGGTCGATGGGTGGTGCTCGTGGCGGCGGCTTGTGTTTTGGTTAGGTTGGTGACTCACGGTTAGAAGTTTTTGAGAGTCTTATTGATGTTTTAGGATTAATGGTGAAAAGTACAAATTTTGGTATGTTTAGATACATTTTAGGGTGCTTGGTGATTGTATAGATTACGTACAGTGTTTTGAAATGTTTTTGATGTTATTCTAACAGGAGGAAAATGTTAAACTTTTAAACAAAACCACGTGGTTCGTTTTTATGAAATTTGATTATGTTTAACGGGAATTGTGTCGGTTTTGAGTGTTTGAGTAAATGTTATGTTTGGAGAGTATTTATGGAAGTCTGTAAAGATTGGGTGAAGGTTTTGTGTAAGAAAGGAGAAGAAGTTGTAGTGTTTTGAGTGTTGTGTATTTGTGTTAAAAATGTGAAGTGCAGGGAGTGTGAAGGAAGTGTGAAGAAAGAAGAAGAAGAAAGGGAGAGGAAGAACTGTGCTCTCTGGAGGAATTCCAGAGACCGTGGCGATTGCTCGCTTCTGGGAGGCGAGCAATCGCCTCTTCCTCTGCCTGGCAATCGCTCAGGCGATTGCCAGGCAAGGTAACAATCGCCAGGAGGCGATTGCTTGCTAGGAGAAATCGCCTGCCAGCGATTGCTCGCCAGGAGAAATCGCTGGCTGGCGATCAATCGCTAGATTTCTGGCGATTGATCGCCACCTCCTCTGGCGATTTAAAAAAAAAAAAATTTATTAGGATACGAGTAAGGGTCGTGACAGTTATGGTATCAGAGAGATAGAGTTTTAAAAGCGATTTTGTGATGTGCCTGCCAAACACACCGCCGTACGGGAACTCTCCATCGACTGTAAGTGTTTAAGTTTAAGTATGATTCCTAGATGTTTATTGTTTTGTGTTGTCTAATATGTTTAGGAACGAGAAAATGCCAAGAGCACCTAGACCGCCTCCAGAAAATCCCATGGATCAGTTCATGAACATATTGCAACAACAGTCAGATCAGATTGGACTTTTGCTAAATAGAGAGGGAAATGGAAATGGACAAGGAAGTAATTCACAGGATCAAGGTGTAGAGAGGTTCAGACGGCTTAGGCCCCCTACCTTTGATGGTCAGTCTTCGGATCCCACGAGTGTTGAACAGTGGATTTGTAAAATAGAGAGTATGTTTGCCTATGCAAAAGTGGAGAAGGCCGACAAAGTGACATGTGCAGCATTCAATTTGGAGAAGGATGCGATATTCTGGTGGGATACAATTAGAGTGACTACTGATGTGGGAGTTATGAGATGGGAAAGGTTCAAAACTGTGTTCTATAATAAGTACTTCAGTCGCACTCTACGAGCTAGTAAGAAGGTTGAGTTTACACAGCTACACCAAACAGGATCGGTGGCAGAATATGTACGGAGGTTCGATTCGCTATCTCGATATACTGGGTATATGATTTATGAAGAGGAGGACAAAATTCACCAGTTTGTACAGGGTTTGAAACTGGAAATTCAGAAAGGGGTGATGGCTGTGGATGATGAGGATGTGCCCTACCATAAGATAGTGGAAAGAGCCCTCGGACTAGATGACATAGAGATGAAGCTTCAGCGACAGAGGGAAGCATCGAGAAGGTTTGTAAGAGATGGACGACCGCAACAACAGAATCAGGGATGGTAGCCACAAGCACAACGTGGTGTCAAGCGGGCTAATGAGACGCCGAGACTTCAAGATAAGGGTAAACGTCCACAAGGGGCGTCGCAAGCTCCTTCATGCCCTATTTGCCTAAAGAATCATTACGGGGAGTGCAAATTACATAGTGGACGATGCTTTTGATGTGATAAGATGGGCCACAAGGCCGCTGATTGTCTAGAGCCGAGTAGGAAGCCGCCGGTGGTCCCTCCCGGATCTTTTCTCTGATTGAGGCCGAGGAAGCGGCTCAGCCATCGGTTGTTACAGGTACTATTCTGGTTTGTGGAAACACGACTCATGTTCTAATTGATACTGGGGCAACCCATTCCTTCGTAGCACAAAATTATACAGTTAAGTGGAATTTAAATGTCGTCCTAGCTGACCATAATTATAGTGTTATGTTACCTTCCGGAGAGTATCTACACTCAGATCGAGCGATTCAGGGAGAAATTATATCGGTTGTTGGTAGACAGTTGTACGCAAACCTGATAGTGATATGTATGAAGGGGTACGATGTAATCTTGGGCATGGATTGGTTGTTCAGGCACTACGCCACAATCAATTGCAGGTCGGGAATAGTAGGTTTTAGACCTCCGAGTGGGGAAAGTTATGATTTTCCAGCGACCCTCAGATCAAGTGATATGCCTCTTGTTTTGTCGATGAGTGCGCGGTACTCCACAAAGCCTCAATGTTTCAATTTTGTGGCGAGTATCGTGGATGTAAGGAAACGAGAAGAACTAAGGCTGAATAACTTGGTGGTGGAGGAAGATTTTACTGCAGTATTCCTCGACGAGTTACCCAGCTTGCCTGTAAGTGCTTTGAACTCGATGAAGCATGGATGCTTTGGGTTTATAGCGAACGTTGAGGAAATAAGCATGCAAGAGAAGTTGAAGTTATGTGACATTCCAGTGGTTGAAGACTTTATGGAAGTATTCCTGGACGAGTTGCCTGGCTTGCCTCCGAATCGAGAAATGGAGTTTACAATTGAGATTATTCCTGGTTCGGCGCCAGTGTCCAAGAATCCTTATAGAATGGCGCCGGTTGAACTTAGGGAGTTGCAAGTCCAGTTGAAAGAGCTAACAGATAAGGGCTTTGTCCGACCGAGCGTTTCTCCATGGGGTGCTCCGGTTTTGTTTGTGAAAAAGAAAGATGGCTCTTTGCGAATGTGCGTGGATTACCACGAGTTGAATAAACTGACTATAAAGAACAAATACCCGTTACCAAGGATAGATGATCTATTTGACCAGTTGCAAGGGGCCACGGTATTCTCAAAGATCGATTTACGTTCTGGGTACTATCAGTTGAAGATTAAAGCTGAGGATGTACCAAAGACTGCCTTCAGAACGCGCTACGGGCACTATGAGTTTATGGTGATGTCCTTCGGTTTGACCAATGCCCCGGCCGCGTTTATGGACCTCATGAATAGGGTGTTCCGGGAATTCTTGGATAAGTTTGTGATAGTATTCATAGATGACATCTTAGTATATTCCCGAAATGACGAAGAGCATGCAGAGCACTTAAGGGCTGTTATGACTACTTTGAAGCGACATCAGTTGTATGCTAAGCTCTCTAAGTGCGAGTTCTGGTTGAGTCAAGTGAATTTCTTAGGCCACGTGATTTTAAGAGAAGGTGTTTCTGTGGATCCGGCCAAGATTCAAGTGGTAAAGGATTGGCCTCGACCGAGAAATGCAAGCGATGTACGGAGTTTCGTGGGCCTAGCAGGTTATTATCAGCAGTTTATCCAAGGGTTTTCAGTAATAGCTAAGCCTTTGACGAACTTGACAAAGAAAGAAGTGAAGTATGAGTGGACTAAAGCATGCGAAGAAAGCTTTCAGACCTTGAAGCGGAAGTTGACCACAGCACCCTTACTGACCCTACCAGTGGAGAATGAGGTGTACTGTATTTATTGTGACGCGTCCAAAGTCGGATTGGGATGCGTGTTGATGCAGGAAGGAAAGGTCATTGCCTATGCTTTGAGGCAATTGAAAAGTTATGAAGAAAATTACCCAACGCATGATTTAGAATTGGCAGCAGTGGTATTCGCATTAAAGATATGGAGGCACTACCTCTACGGACAGAAATGTGAAGTGTTTTCAGACCACAAAAGTTTAAAATACCTGTTTACACAGAAAGATTTGAATATGAGGCAGAGGAGATGGTTAGAATTTGTAAAAGACTACGACTTCGAAATCAAATATCACCCTGGAAAAGAAAATACAGTGGCAGATGCTCTGAGCAGGATGCCTAGAACAGAGGAGACAGTCGCTTTTAGTATGTCAGCTTCATTGAGAAAGGAGATGCGAGGGTTTGAACTCGAGATAGTTCCAGAACTTTCAGCCCTACTTGCTGATTTGACAATACGGCCTACTCTGTTGGATAAGATAAAAGAGGCTCAACAGTTAGATACAGAGGAGAAAGTGGCTATTGTAGCAAAGTTGTCAATTGTGCCTTCCAATTTCAGTTACTTGGTGGATGGCATTTTGAGATTTCGAGACCGTTGGTACGTACCAAAAGATGAAGAGTTGAGGAAGTTAGTTATGTCAGAGGCACATTCATCGATGTCCTCAGTGCATCCAGGTAACACCAAGATGTACCAAGACCTAAAAGTGCATTATTGGTGGCTGAATATGAAGCGTGATGTGGCCAGCTATGTACATTCCTGTCTTGTCTGCCAACAAGTGAAAGCAGAACACCAAAGGCCAGGTGGGATGTTGCAACCACTACCGATTCCCGAGTGGAAATGGGATCAGATAGCAATGGACTTCGTGGTTGGATTACCGAAGACAGTAAAAGGACACGACAGTATATGGGTCGTGGTTGATAGATTGACGAAAGCGGCCCATTTCTTGCCCGTAAAGATGACCTACACGATGAATCAGTTTGCCGAACTTTATGTCCAAGAGATTATTAGATTACATGGGGTTCCTATGTCGATTGTTTCAGATCGGGATCCCAGATTTACTTCGAGATTTTGGAAAAGTTTACAAAGCGCTATGGGTACCAAATTGACTTTTAGCACGGCATTCCACCCACAGATCGACGGACAGTCTGAAAGGACGATTCAGATACTCGAAGATATGCTAAGGGCATGCGTGTTAGAGTTTCAGTCGTCATGGAGCCGATATTTACCATAATTGAATTTGCTTATAATAACAGTTATCAGTCCACGATTGGTATGGCTCCGTACGAAGCGCTTTATGGCAGAAAATGTAGGTCGCCGCTGTATTGGGATGAAGTGGGTGAAGCTAGATTGATCGGCCCTGAGATTTTACAACAATTGTCTGAGAAGGTTTCATTGATTAGACAAAGAATGGAGACCGCACAGAGTCGCCAAAAGAGCTACGCTGATCGAAGAAGACGAGATTTGGAGTTTGTAGTTGGTGACGAAGTGTTTTTAAAGGTTTCTCCGTTCAAAGGCGTAGTACATTTTGGTAAAAGAGTGAAGTTAAATCCACGGTTTGTTGGACCGTTTCAGATAACAGAAAGGATTGGAGCTATGGTATATAGGCTTCAATTGCCGTTGTCTATGGAGGGCGTACATGATGTGTTCCACGTGTCGATGTTGAGGAAGTGTATACGGGACCCTACGCACGTGGTAGAACCAGTGGATCTTGAGATACGGCCAACATTGACCTATGAAGAAAGGCCAGTACAGATTTTGGAGTCTTCAGTTAAAGTCCTGCGTAATAAGTCAATCCCTCTTGTTAAAGTACTATGGAGAAATCAAAACGTAGAGGAAGCAACATGGGAGCGACGACAGGACATGATGGACAGATATCCAGATTTGTTCAGGTACGAAATTTTGGGGACAAAATTCTAAATAATGAGGGAAGGATGTAACGCCCGAGAATTTCGTTTTCGGAATTTCAAGCCGTAAGTTTTGAATTTTAAGAATTTAAACATTATAGAGTTTCAATTCGTAGAAATAATAAATTAAGTCCAAATGGCCAACGGGAAGTTTTGTTAGAACCCTAGGAATAAATAAGAATATTTGGAGGAATAAGAGAATTTTGGAGAAATTAAACAGATCGAGGAAATAACAATTAGAGCTAAGAAAATAAGCTAAGGGCATTTGTGTAATTTTGGAAGTCAAAATTGTAATAAAACACAAAATTCTCTCTCTCTTTTCTCACTTCTCCTCTCCACGCACGAAAACCCCTCTCCTTAGGCGATTTTCTCTTCTCCCCATCGCCATCTCCATCGATCGCTCAACTCCTCCATTTTTGGCGATTCTTCCTTCAAGTTTCTTCATCAAATCAACCTATCCAAGTAAGCCCTATGTTTTAGTCTCGTTGGTAGTCGTTTTTAGAGTTTATTTCGAGTTAGGGTTTGTGAAGAAATTTAGGGTTTTTGTTAGAAATGGTTAGGGTTGTTTATTAATTACTCATTGATGATGTTTAATGTTAAATCTAGGTTGTTGGAGTAGATTAATGGTGTTGGATGATGTTTAATGTGAGATCTAGGTTGTTGGAGGTTGGTAAAACACCATTAATGGAGTTTTGAAGTTAATGAACACTAAGTGTTCGATGAAATGCCTGAAAGAAAAGGATTAGAGTTTTTAGAAGGATTTGTCCTAGCTAGAAAAGTCGATTGTTTAGATTCGATGTTTGAAAATCGATATTAATTATGTGATGTTAAATGCTCTAGGTAACCCAAGCTCAAAGGACGGTGCTCGGCATATTTAGGACGCCATGTAAGTGAGCGTTAGGCTTTCCGGCCACTAAGGCCCTACGTCGTACAATGTTGATAATGTTGACTGTTATGAAGAAAGTGGTTATAGGGGTTGGTGGAAGACGGGTAGTTAAGGAAAGATTGATAGTTAAGTAGTGCCTTAGCGATTTAGGTAGTGTTCAATCGATAGGTTTTCCTTATGTATGTTACTCCTCATGCATCATGTTTTGTTAAAGTGCATACAAACTATTTACGAGCATGTTTTATGAAAAGTTAAATGAAAGAACGATTATGTGAACGATGGATGTTTCTCACGCGTCAAAAATGTATGATCCTCACGTGTATGTTTTTCACGGGTTAAAATGTATGTTTCTCACGGGGCAAGACCTATGTTTCTTACAGGGCAAGAAGTATGATTCTTACGGGGCAAGACGTATGTTTCTCACGGGGCAAGAAAATGGTTTAATGACATGAAACGAAAATGTTTTATAAATGCCATGCATATATGTAAAGTTATGTTTAGTACGCTCCTTAATAAGCATTAGGCTTAATGTAGTTATTGTATGATGTAGGTGACGATAACGAAGGTGAGGAACCTCCTTACGACAATCAAGTGTAGCGGTCGATGGGTGGTGCTCGTGGCGGCGGCTTGTGTTTTGGTTAGGTTGGTGACTCACGGTTAGAAGTTTTTGAGAGTCTTATTGATGTTTTAGGATTAATGGTGAAAAGTACAAATTTTGGTATGTTTAGATACATTTTAGGGTGCTTGGTGATTGTATAGATAACGTACAGTGTTTTGAAATATTTTTGATGTTATTCTAACAGGAGGAAAATGTTGAACTTTTAAACAGAACCACGCGGTTCGTTTTTATGAAATTTGATTATGTTTAACGGGAATTGTGTCGGTTTTGAGTGTTTGAGTAAATGTTATGTTTGGAGAGTATTTATGGAAGTCTGTAAAGATTGGGTGAAGGTTTTGTGTAAGAAAGGAGAAGAAGTTGTAGTGTTTTGAGTGTTGTGTATTTGTGTTAAAAATGTGAAGTGCAGGGAGTGTGAAGGAAGTGTGAAGAAAGAAGAAGAAGAAAGGGGGAGGAAGAACTGCGCTCTCTGGAGGAATTCCAGAGAGCGTGGCGATTGCTCGCCTCTGGGAGGCGAGCAATCGCCTCTTCCTCTGCCTGGCAATCGTTCAGGCGATTGCCAGGCGAGGTAACAATCGCCAGGAGGCGATTGCTCGCTAGGAGCAATCGCCTGCCAGCGATTGCTCGCCAGGAGAAATCGCTGGCTGGCGATCAATCGCCAGATTTCTGGCGATTGATCGCCACCTCCTCTGGCGATTTAAAAAAAAAAAATTATTAGGATACGGGTAAGGGTCGTGACATACTGATATATCTAGGAAAATTTTATCTCAGAAGTAAAAGAAAACCCATCTAAAATGGCATCTATTTGTGGCTAAGAAAATGGAGATTTACATAATAGCAAACAAATAGAAGCTCGTTTAATCCTCCATTTTCTCGAAAACCAATTTGTAGCAAAAGAAATGGGAAAAACTGAGAAGAAAGCGATGGATAAGAGGAAGGATTTCTATCTCTCTTCACTTTTGACTCTCCGTTGTAAATTGTCGAACTGGTGTTTTGCAGAGGGGTCGACCGAAGTGTACAGGTGTCGACCCCAAGGGCATTAAGCTTGAGAAGTGTCGACCAGTTGGTTGAAGTGTCGACCGAAGTTGCGAAGGTTTGTTCCAACTGATTCTGATGATCTGTATAAGGTTGAAGGGTCAGGATATTCCATTAAAGGATGTAGGAAGATTCTCCATAGCAATTATTTTAAGTAAGCAGACAATATTGTCTTCAATCTCAGCAAAAAGAAGTTGCTTTCTCATCTCTGATCTGTTTTGGTAGGTTTCTGGACAAAGCTACAACAATGGCGGAAAATGAGAAGAAAGGTGAGAAGGATCCATGGAGGTTATGCACTGTAACTCAAGTAGAAGAAGTCAACAAGGAGCTGTAATGAAATCAAAGGTAGGAAATTTCCACATTCTGGCAGCCAGCATGTCAATCTTTAACATTTTGACCGTCCTAACCTTCACCGGAATCTACCGAAAAATCATAATCTCATTAGCCGGACGATTGAGCCAAAACCCGAAAGGTCTAACGGAGCTCCAAAGAATGGGAACTGGCATTGTCATCGGACTACTAGCCATGGTTGCAGCAGGGTTTACAGAGCTCGAGAGACTAAGCCACGCCGGCCATGGTCGAAAAACAAGCTCTCTCAACATATTCTGGCAAGTCCTTCAATATGTTCTAGTTGGAGCCTCTGAAGTTTTCATGTACGTGGGTCAATTAGAGTTCTTCAATGGCCAAGATCCAGACGGTATAAAAAGCTTTGGAAGCTCCCTTTGCATGGCTTCCATTTCTCTGGGGAATTTCGTCAGTAGCTTGCTGGTCCACGTAGTTATGGCCATGACGGAAGACGGCCAAGAACCAGGTTGGATTCCGGCCGATCTTAACCAAGGCCATATGGACAGATTTTACTTTCTCATAGCAGGGCTCACAGCCATTGATTTAGTTGTTTATGTGTTATGTGCGAGGTGGTAGAAGTCGCGTTTTACAGTGGGGTACCTTTTCATCCCATTGAATTCGCATAAGATTTTTAAGCTTATTCATTGTATTTAATCTGTCTTCTCTACGAGCTGATAGAGTTGAATTCAGCAGTAATCGCTGCAGAAATGTAATTTATCCAAACATTGGGTGTCGGTTATCTTCATGTTGGTAGGTTTAACGGCGATTCTCTCTTTTCTTTTCTTTTCAAAAGTAGAATCTTTTTTTGACTTTTAGAAGCAGATGTCGTAATTTACCGATTTACTTCTTCTACTGTTAACTTCAGCGTTCTAATATTTTTCACTGCTAAGATTCGCTGTTTCTAGGTGTTGGGTCTGCAGTGAAACTATTTTTGGAGATTTTATGAACAAAACTAATGTGAAAATGGTTGACAATTTTCAGAATGTTGATGAGCTGAAGGAGAAGCTTCTATACAGGACGCTTGAGCTAGAATCGTTCAAAATTGAAGCAATTGAGGAGATTAGAAAGATCGAAGAAAACGTGAAGAATCTGCAAGAACTTCTGAAAATGGCGTGTAATGAAAGAGATGAAGCAAGAACTCAGCTCCAGATTCTCATGGAAAAACTTCTCTGCTCGAACAGTGATAAATGGCGCTGTGGGAGAGCGATTTTGGTAATGGGTTTTGATTGAAATTCAAAGTCTGGTTGCCATTGATTGAAAATGCAGAAATTTGAAAGGGCTCTAACGACGGAAATGGAATTGAGTGAGGGAGAGAGAGAAAGAGAGAAGGGTATTTTTGGAAGTAAAATAAGGCACGTGACGAAAACGTGCTATTTTAACAGAAAATATGACGATAGGGGCCATATTGCCCATTATCAATATATTAAGGTTGTTTTTGCCTATTATCAGAGTTTACGGTGTAAATTGCTCATTTCACCTAGTTGTAGGGGCCAAATTGCAGTTTACCCTATTTTTAAATATAAAATAGAAAGTTAGTGAATATTGTTGGTAGTGTTGAGATTAGACATGTTTTGAATATATTGTTTGAGAGGATCGAGGATGTGCATTATGCCATTAGTAAAACATCATATGTCTAAGTATTCTCATAAATGCATTTTACATTTCCTACATATAGGAATGAGTAATACATATAAATGGGTTAGACATTAACAAGAAATGTCTAGTTTATTTTGCTAACAAATAGAACATGTGATGTGTGTACATGAGTCGATGATATTTGTTGAAAGGAAAGTTAAGATAGTGAGGGTTAATCATGTAGAGTATTAGTACATGATTAGATATAGTATCAATTTAGTTTAGTAATCTTTAAATTAGAATTCTTACTAGGCTTATAAATCTCGCTGTGTGGTTATCTCCAATCTTTCAAAAAGATGTTGTAGCAGCTCAAGAGATAAAGATAATGCAATTTAAGTTGATGAATCCGACTTAGAATTTAATTTTTTTTTAGTATTTCTTTATATTCTGGTTTCATATGACTCGTGCATGGATGTAAAATACATTTGGATAAACTCTTAAATATAATAAGACTTGTGAATTACATGTGGGTTTGATTTCATATTTTTTACAGCCTAGTTAAGTTTATAGTTTGTGATGTGGTTTTAGTGAACTGTATACTTATCCCACCTCAGGAATCCAAGAGTCACGGTTATCCTACTAACATTTAAATAGTTGGTTGGTTGTGTAACACCTCGTAGCATAAACTTTTCACTTTTATTATTTTACTTATTTTGATTAAAACAAAACATGTCTTTGAAATATAATCAGCAGAATACTTTCGAAAAATCCAATTTGAAACTTAATATAAAAGAAACAAATGGCATGTACAATGATTAATAAAACATTCTTAATTAAAAACAAACTTAACAAAATAGCAATTTAAATTCTTTATCTCTTTTGGTAAAAATGTCATTCTTAAGCTATAAACTATTAGTCAATCTCACACCAACAAAGTCGCAACCTCGCCCATGGGAGCACATCTTCAACTGCATCTTTTTTTCGTTTCTATCATCTTGAATGTTAACGTTATCCTCACCTACATCACCAAATTCATTTATGAGCCTAACATTCACCAAGAAATACATAAATAACACAAGCATGATATGAAATTTCGTAAAAACATGTGTTTCCTTTTACATTCTTCGTTCTTTCTTTTCTTTCACTTTACAGTGTAGTTGTTGGGGTAATTCAATCTAGGGAGAGCAGTGGGCACCATTTGATCCACCTTGCACAGGACAACCAACTCAAATCTCGCCCCACAACAACTATTTACGTACGTTCATTCAATCGTTTAGTTTTTCACTTTTTCTTAATGAAAACACTTTCATGATGCATTAAACATACACATAATCACAAAACATAGAAACATAATATCAGTTCATTATCGGACAAGCATCATGTTGTTCTATCATCAATATAAGACAACTAATACAAAGCTAAAAGACAATAGCACATCCTCGAATCATTATTACATCTATTATGTGTCACAATCAAAAGCCTATAATATAATATATCCTCTAGTAATATCATAATCAATATAATGGTAAACACACGAGTTAGCATATAACGTAGCTTATCCTCGATAACCCATCATCAATCATCAAATCATTAAATAGCAATAAAACATAACGAGTTATCCTAGAACCTTGTGGTGTTGACCAAAAGACCAAACACATGCAAACATCACTTACCTGAAAGTCTTAGCACGATAACAATCTTTGACAATACTTTCACTTTAGATAGACCTAATCATAAAGATTCACATGTATTAACATATTCTAGAAGAAGAAACCAAGCGTCTAACTAATATAAAATCAGACATAAAAGTTCCTACAGGTAAACCCTAGAAGCAAATTTGAAACTCTGAACAATCCTTAAAAACTCCTTTATTCAAATGCATGTTTGATTGAGAATCGTTGCGTACCAAATTTTGGCATGGATTATGCTTACCTTGCCAGAACTTGAGAGAAGGTGGGAGGCAGTTTGCTGTTTTGAGTCGCAATTGTGACAACCCCTGACCCGATCGGGGTCCGAAGAGCCATCACTCCGGAACATTCAAAACGGAGACTATTTTTTTTTTAATAAACTGACTGAACCTTTAAAAACAAACCCTTAAAACTTTACAGAGAGAGAGAACGTTCTCTGGAATTAAAAGCAAAACGGGAAACGGTTAAAATCAGACTACAGAACGAATGACAGAAGAGAAAGCAGGAAGACTGGAACACTTAAGGATTTGGATGTAAACCTTCTCTGGAGGAGTGCAGGGAGGCAAGGAGAATTGCAAACGGGGAAACAGAAATGGACGACTTGACATGCAGTGGGAAACCTAATAAAATGGGAAACAAAACTGGAAGTCATGCCAGAAGAAAGGCTACAGTGAATGACAGGGGCGGGTGATATAAGGCGGAAGAAGCAATTAGACAGGGCGGAGAAGTAAGGCGGAGAATGTAAATAAACCGGGGCGGAAGAAGTAATTTACCAGGAGAAGTGGACTGTTCACCAGCAAATGTGAACTACAGGCAAAAGATTACTGTTCACCGGTAGATGTGAACTACAGGCAAAAGATTACTGTTCATCGGTGTGGATGTGATTTTAAAGGCAGCGGCTGATGTAATTTTAAAGATAGTGGTGGATGTGATTTTAAAGGCAAAATTGGCAACATTTAACAAGAAGACATGTTAAATAGAGAGCTTAAAACAGAAGGCATAAAAAGTTTCAGACTCTAAAAAAAACCGATTCAAAACAAAGTTATAAAATATGCTTTACAAATGACAGAGAGTGAAATAAGACAAAAGTGAACAGTAAACAGCGGCATATATGAATGAAATAGAGGCAACAGAAACAGCGGTAGAAGTAAAACAGATGACGTCAAGCGGAAGATGTGGATGACGTCAGGCGGAAGATGTAAATAAACTGGGCGGAAGATGTGGGTAGATGACGTCAGGCGAAAGATATGGATTTTAAAGGCAGCGGTGGATGTGATTTTTAAAGGCAGCGGTGGATGTGATTTTAAAGGCAGCGGCTGATGTAATTTTAAATATAGTGGTGGATGTGATTTTAAAGGCAAAATTGGCAACATTTAACAAGAAGACATGTAAATAGAGAGCTTAAAACAGAAGGCATAAAAAGTTTCAGACTCTAAAAAAACCGATTCAAAACAAAGTTATAAAATATGCTTTACAAATGACAGAGATTCAAGAAAACAAACTGCATGGATAGCTCTAAAATTCGAGACCATCCATGCACAACCTAAAAGGGAGAACTGAAGCAGTTCCAGAATGTTTTCAAAACATAGATACAACTGTCAAACAGAGGTTTTAAATACATCAACAGAAAGTTTGTACATCATTTTAAAATCTCAAAGGCTGTACTGAACTTGACATAACTTTAGAAAAATACATCCTCACAGGAAATACATTTGTCTGACTGCAGTAACCACCCCGTGAGCTCATCCCGCCAACTACATCAACTCATCATCTTGAGGCACAATGTCCTTATTTGGAGGATCCATACCTACAACAGGGAGTTCAACTATGAGCCTAGAGCTCAGTAAGAACATACGATGCAAAGTGATGCACGTGCTATGCATGAACATTTTCAAATACATGAACATTATATTACATTTCACTGGACAGGAAGGTATAAGTGGGAAGAAGAGCTGGCGCAACAGGAGTACATGCCACAACAGGATATAACAGGAGTACATGACAGGATGACAGTCCTCGTCCACACTTAACCATACATTTCATTACAGGTTTTATCTTACTTAACTTCAAACCGTGTGCAGAAAACATTTTCATGACTTTCAGGGAAAACGTGTATGCATGAACAGGCGACAGAATAATAAGCAGGATATAAAACAGAACATACTTAACCTAAAATGTAACCTATGGTTTAACTACCCGATATAAATCCCGACAACATAAAACCTAGTGCCTCCATATTGTAAGGACTTAAGGGCCAAACCTATACGTATGAACTTACCTGTTGTTGTAGAGTTGCACGTCTTGAACGTCTCGGTTATGCACAGACCTAAAACATGCACGTAAAGAAAATAAACAGAGTTGCAAATGCTAACTAATAACTTAGTAGAATATGCAACAAACTCCATTCAAACCTTTAGAAAACAAACCAACGTATTTTCATACAAAAACAGTGAGTTTTCTCCAAAATACCTTAACCTTAAACTTCCACAAAACTCACATCTTAACTTGTCCAAACTCGTTAACTAGGTTAGATGATTACATTTGCTAAAGGAAACAGAAGAAATAGGTGAAACAAGGCTTTTGGAAGTTTGTCTCAATCGCCTGAAAGAGAGAACAGAGAGGAGGATGAAAATGAAGGTTTACGTAGAAGAGAAGAGAAGAGGAGATAATAGGTAGGTTCCTCAGCAAGTTATGGACATTTGGTAGCCATCCATTGGCTCCCTCCCACATACCTTAATTCCTTCCCAATTTACCCCTCCATGCATTTCTAACTATTGGTTTTTAACTAAATTACTATTTAGTTCGTCGAATCGGTTTTACGAATCACTCTCATTCAATTGAACATGTCGACAATTTCATTAAAAATAGTCATTGCATTAACATCAGAGTAACTCCACTTAATTATTCAGGGAATAATTACATAGGTAATGTTACAGAAATAATACGTTAGGGTCAGGGCTTTTTTGTTTAAATCTATAATCTTTACACGGCATCAATCGACTGCTCCTCATGTTCTAGTGGGTGTCTAATCGACATAAGATTATTCAAACATAACCTCGATCGACCACAACTCAAACCGATTGATCGCCAAATCACGAATGTCATCCCCTTCTTTGTATGATCAACTGCTACTATTTCTCCAGTCGTGTATATACGAGTACATGTTGTAAATGGGTATATTCCATTAAGTTGCAGTTTGATGACTCACTTGATAGATATAATGTAGCAACCGGTATTGTCCACCTTATTTAATTAATAACGTCATTTTGTAACTTTTATTTTTATGGAATTTAGTGAATTTGATTGGTTGGTTAAATAGGTTAAAGTTGGTTAGCCAAGGGCATTTGAGTAATTGTGAAGCAGTGTTATAAATGGAGGATTTAATGAAGGTTTAGCATCCACTGTTTCTCATTTTCCTTTCTCGGCATTCAGCTCAACTAAGCACAGTTTCTCTCGGTGATTTTCTCTCCCATTTTCTCCAAGCCAGGTGAGTTCTACTTCGATTTCTTGCTACATTGTAACTATCGATGTTAGAGGGGATTTTAAATGTGAGTTTTGAGAATGCTGTAAATGAGAGTTAGTTTGGGTTTGGGTCAAATCAGGAATGCACAATGAACAGAGCTTCCAAATTAGTTTCCTTAGATTTCTAGATGGTTAGAATAAGGTTTAGTGAAGATTTAATTAATGCTCGGTTTATGGTTTTAGGTTTGAGCAAACTCTCAAGGTAGATTTCAACCAAGCTTTTCAGGAGACCAGGTAAGTAGAGTATGTGTGTAACGACCCCAGTAGGGTCGAAACCAAACCATGACTCTTTTAGAATTGACCAAATATCCTTACATTCCTTTGTTCTCTTTTTTTTTTCTATATTTTTCTTTTAAATCATAACTTAATTCAAGACATCACACGTGATTCATTAGGCATCGCCCAACAACGAAATACATTACACATCTGCCAACGGACACGGGCGTTTCACGTGTCTAATTAAAACATCGCTCGGTCACTAAACAACAAAAAATTACTTATATCATCCGGTAAAGAAAACACCTACATCGCCCAGTCACTAAACGACAAAACATTACTTATATCCTCTGGTAAAGAAAACACCTACATCGCCCGGTCACTAAACGACAAAAAATTACTTATATCATCCGGTAAAGAAAACACCTACATCGCCCAGTGATCAACAATCATTCACCATCCACCGATGACGTCAACTGGATGATATCTTCATCCAACAGAGGCATCATCCGGTGGACAAACGACTAAATGCTTTACCTACATCATCCGGTGAGTAAACACTCGACATCATTCGATGACGTCAGCCGGAAGACTCAATCGTTCAACTTCTATCATTCGACATCCGCCGATGATGTCAGTCGGATGATACACTCATCCGACTCCTATCACTCAGCAATAAAACACGATAATCATCAAGCAACTTCAACCAATAAAAAATACCCCGACTCTCATAGATTTCAACTTGATAGGCATAAACTTTAAACGAATAAAAAATCATAGACTCATTCAGGATACGTGAAGCGGAAGACTTAATTAAGCAGATCATTCTATAAACTTAAATCATTCCTCGAACTCAGAGATCAAATAGACAAATCCCAACATCCCAATGTTATAAAAAGAAATCTCATCCTACACAGACTTCAGTCTTTCATAAACCTTACTGACTTAATGTGAGCATAATCGCGGGTCAATATCGCCTACCAGCCACAAATCTCCACCCTGAGTACCTTCCAGCAACCGAGCTTAAACATCCTCATTAACTTTGAGATCCTCACCTGAAAACTCGTCACCTACATCATGAGATTTAAACTATAAGCCTAATGCTTAATAGGGAATGCAAACTAACATGTATTCATGAATGTACAGTTGAGAAAAACATGTTCTTGATCATTTATCATTCTTGTTTCTGTTCATCGTTTTCATCATATGGATTAAGGGAGGATTTGTGTCGTAAAAGGGGGGTTGACAGTTATTTTGATCATATTCTCTTTCGGGTCGTTTTCATGGTCCCTCTTTTGACTGTGACATACGTCAACCCGCCCCCAACCCTCACTTAATCATGTTGTATGGGATCGTTTTTATATTCATTATCATATCTTGTTCATGGAGAAAACATGCTCATAAATCATTTTCATATGCTTGAGGAGTAAATCATGATGCATGACATGAATGTTCTTAAATTATCAGACTATGGAATTTATCATACTAAACAGTTGACTTCATAGACTCTAACAGAACATCACATAACATAGTTCTCAAACATCCGTGAATCATCCAAGTACAAACCATCTTACTAACTTAAAACAAACATCAACATAAGTAACTGACAATAGCTTAAATAACTCCTAATCATCGTATCAGTTTCTACCTAGCATCCTTATGATGTAGGGCCCTAATGGTCGGGAATCCTACACATTCACTTACCTGGTTTCCTTAGCAACTTGAGCTTCTTTTCTTCAGACTTCTTCACCTAAAACATTCACATTGCAGTAGTTAAAACGAAAATCCTAATAGTCCTAATCACAAATCATCATAGAATCTAATAGCTAAGGTCATTCCCGAATCCCTTAGTCTAGTTCTCTGTGTGCAGTCTGAAATCCAAGAACCAAAACAGCTAGGTTCAACTAACGATTGATCAGGGTCGGTTATATTAAATGTCCAGAATCGATTCAGAAATGCCATTACCAAACACCGATAAAAATGTTCCTATTATCCAGCCATTGAAGAGTCTTGAAACATTGGGTTCTAGTTGAAAACAGAGTTCCAAACAACTACACGGCAACTACATTGACTAAATCTTACCTCAAATGTAGGTTATCGGAGTGGAGGCTGGAGAAATCGATCGCCAAACAGAGAATCGCCGGCAGAGAAAAAGCTCTGGAAGCACGGGAATCGCCGAGAGAGAATGTCGGCTACAGTGGGGTTTAAGTGAGGTTTAAGATTTCCATTTCTATTTATATTAATAAGATCCTTCCTAATTACCATTTTGCCACCCTAAAATTAGAAATCAAATAAACTTTGGCATTAAAATTAAATTCAAGTATTAATAATAAAGGTGACAGTTAATTCCGTTAAGAAAATCACCTGGCAGAGATTGTCGGGTGTTACAATGTGTGTGCCTTCGGGTCTACATCACAAAACAGTAGGTTTATGCATGTTTGAATGTTTTTTGTATGTCATGTATCATATTTTTGGAAAGAACACGAAAATGAATTTACATGTAATGACATGGTAAGGCATGAACAAATTGTAATAAACCAATGGTTAAAGGAACTAATCCGCCCCTTAATCGATGAAGAGAATGTATGACTTTGGGAAATTGATCCGCTTCCCAATGAAATATAGGATCAGATCAGCTGTTAAGGGAACTAATTCGCCCCTTAATCGATGAAGAGGATGTATGACTTTGGAAAAATTGATCCAACTCCCAATGGAACAGAGGGATCAGATCAGAGAAAGAATGTGAATGCAACTGAGATGTGAAAGTAGAAACTACATGACTAGGATTTATGTTTCAGCTTATCATTTCATTATCGCTCTACTTATTTAGAATTAGGCTAATAGATGAGTTTTGTGATGTAGGTGCTGAGGTAACTACTGGAGAATTCTCTGAATTTACTGAAGACTAGGAGCAGTTGATGGAGCACACCTATGCCTCGACTTGGCAATCTGATGGGGCGGTTTAACTAATGTCAGTAGGTGTGAAAGTCTAGTTGACAATGGTTCAGTTTTAGTATGCTGAGAATGTTAATGACAGCAGGAGTTTAATGTTTTTAATAATTTTGGAGCTTTTCTGATTATGAAAATACGATTTGGTTTTAGTTGTGGATTGTTATTCTGGATTTATAAAGTTGTGGATTTATGTTGTTTTGAATAGCTGCTGTTAAAATTTACAAGTTCTTTTAGTAGGCAGAGTTGTCCATTTGTTTAGAGTGTTACTGTTCACCGGTGGATGTTGTCTATCGATGGATGTTGTCTATCGGTGGATGTTGTCTATCGATGGATGTTGTCTATCGGTGGATGTAGTCTATCGATGGATGTAGAGTGTTACTGTTCACCGGTGGATGTAGTCTATCGGTGGATGTAGAGTGTTACTGTTCACTGGTGGATATTGTCTAGCGGTGGATGTTGTCTATCGGTAGATGTGAGAAATATATTTTGTCGGTTTGTGATCAGTAGATGTGAGTAATAGATTTTGTCGTTTTGTGATCGGTAGATGTGAGTAATAGATTTTGTCGTTTTGTGATCGGTGGATGTGAATGATAGATGTGGGTAGTAAATTTTGTCGTTTTGTGATCGGTGGATGCCTTTTGTTTCTATTTCTATCGCTGGAACTATTCAGCGGTAGAGGTGTTCTGTCTTCTTTTGTTTTCTTTCAACCAATTGACTTTAATATTTTAATTAATAAATAAATGTTGTTTTATACAAATGAATTTTCGCTGCAAGTTTTAACGTTTTAAGGGTCAAACTTTGACCGTTGAATGAAATTTTAAAATTTACTCAGAATGTCATAGTGTGGTTTAGTATTATGAGTAGCGAACCGGGTTTATATAATTCGGGACGTTACATATAAAGTAAGGTTGGTGAACTTAGAAATCGAAACGAGTACAGTTAAACTATGATGAGACATTTGCACTTGTAGCAAAGTTGACGATAGTGCAACTTATTCTAGTTGTTTCTCCTCTAAAGATTGGTCACTACAATAAACAGATGTTAAGAATGTCTTTTTGCACGGAGATTTAAAGAACAAGATTTATATGACTCCACCACTAAGGTTATTTTATGCTCTATCTTCTAAGTTTTGCAAACTAAAATGGTCACTCTATGGTTTAAAAGAAGCCCCACATGCTTGATTTGATATGTTTTGCTATAAACGTATTAGGCTCTCCTTTATCTAGGGTTAATATGATTCATCTCCCTTTCTTTGCAAGATTGTCAAAGGAATGGTCTTGCTTCTGATATATGTTGATGATATTGTTTTCACAAGGAAGGACTCTTGATTGATTTCCTACTTTAAGAGTGTCATTAGAGTTCTTTTCATGTGAAGGACTTTGAGTCTTTACACTATTTGTTTGCCCTTGAAGTGCGTTGTACCTCAACTCTATCTAAAATAATCAAGGGTCCGTTGATTTTCTTAGACGTTAAAGATTTACGTTCTTTTGATACTCCTATGGAAGGTAATTTTCTCTTTGATCCCTTTTTATATAGACAACTTATGGGAAGCTTAAACTTTTTTTATTATTACTCGATCTGATATTTCCTTCATCGTTCAACAAGTTAGTCAATTTATTTAGACACCTAAGCAACTTCATTTGGTTGTTGTTTATCCCACTGTTTGCTATTTTGCATGACACTTTTGCTCGAGGTGTTTTCTTTCTTGTGGACTCTCTTATTTGTTTGGTTGCATATAGTGATGTTGATTGTGCAAGTTGTTATGATATCAACGTTCAATTACTGTTTCGTGTGTGTTGCATAGTCACTCTCTTATTTCTTAGAAGATGAAGAAGCAAGATTGGGTATCCAAGTCTTTCAACGAGTTTGAGTATCATGCTATGTAGATTGCATATTATGATTTTTTTTTTTTTTTTTTTTTTTTTTTGTTTTCAAGAACTATTGGATGAGCTTGGGTTTCCTCAATTTGAGTGAGCTCCACCCTATGCAGATAATATTAGTCATTCAAATTGTTGCAAACCATTTATTTAATGAGTAAACCAACTACATTGAAGTAGATTGTCACTGTGATGATAGTGTTATCTCTCTTTCACATATCATTATTGATCTCCTAACAATTGATGTGATTATTGAAGCTCTTAGTCGACAGCGACGTTACTTTGTTAGTGACAAATTGATGCTAGTTGATCACCCTACATCAATTTGTGGAAGAATATTTGTGGCATAGATTATGACAAATTTGAATATCAGGGAATAAAATTATTGCATAAATTATTGCTGAGGTTGACAAGATTTTGGAAGAATTGCTGAAACTGGTAAAGATTATGATAGAAATTAGTGTTACAATATTTATTTTGCCTTGATTAATTTATTAATCCATTAATTATGTTTATATTTTTACCTGAAATATGTGGTACCCTAATTCTTCTTTAATGAAAAGATATTCAAGAGAAAGACATTAAACAATTTACAAAAAATCTGTCATAAGCAACCAGTCAGACTTTTTTTCCCCACGGATTTCAGCATAATAAAATTTTTTCACTAAATCAAGAAAGTCTCTTATGATAAGTTTCGATGATTATAGATATCAAGTCCGGGAGGGTGGAAAAGTAGACTAAGTTGGCAAGGATTGTTGTTCACGTTGTTGAAATCGATTGAGAGCTGAGTTGTAGGCATGATGTTGATCAACAGAGTAAATAGCAACTTACACAATGATTAGACATGTCCTATAAGATTGGGAGATTTAAGCACCAAGTTTTGTTTGATTTGATTAATTGTTAAGAGGTAGCATTGAAGCATTATGCAAGAAGTTGTGTTGCAATCAAATGGGTCGCACACTTCATATTACAGGTATTAGAGGAAAGATGAGCTGGGTGAACTTTAAGTTAAGCTGGAGTTGTGTTGGAATTTGTTACAATTACAGTTTTAGTTTACGGTTATGTAGTAAATTGTATATAAGAAGAATAGCCATACTAAATTGAAGCTGCTGAGTTAGATTCAATGAGTATAATCCTTGTCTTAATTCTCTGCATTTCTTGTTTCTGCATTTTTTGTATTATGGTATCAGAGCCATTCCACTCAAACATTTCAATCAACTGAGTATAGCAGCCAGTTGAAAATATTATGGGATGAAATGCAGGATTTTAGGCCATATCCCAATTGTATCTGTGGAGGAATCTCGCCATTAGTTCAATATCAACAACAAGAACAAGTTATGCAATTTCTCATGGGTTTAAATGACTCATTTTACCAATTACGAACTCAGATCTTGGCAATGGAGCCTCTTTCTACGCTTGGTGAAGTTTTCTCTTTAGCTCTTCAAGATGAAAGACAGAAACAGATTAGCAATCACCATTCTACTTTAGAAAATATTCTTCCAATTATTCTGCATCAGTCGGACTAGAAAAGAAAGGCCCATGTTGTACAAACTGCAAATTTGCAGGACACAATAGATAAATGCTACAAACTGCATGGGTTTCCTTGTGGTTACAATTGGAAAAAATAAAATTGCTATAAATCAAATAGATGTAGAATCAGCATCCGCAAAGCTATCGATAGCAGCAAATCGAATAGATGAGTTGTCAACAGAACAATGCCAGCAATTGATTGCTCTTCAACATCATGCTCCTCCTACATATGTTTTTTCAATTGTGACTCTATCTGCTTCAAATTTCACAGGTAGCCCATTTATATCTAATATTTCAAATTCATTGGATATATCTTCGTCAAGCTGGATATGAGACATTTGAGCCACTCACCATGTCTGTTCAATATCCATTCTTTCGTCACATCAAACAAAATAATCAATAGTTGTGTGACTTTACCAAACAATTCAAAAGTTCAAATTGAACAAATAGGTTCTGTTCGAACAAGCCCACGTATTGTTAAGCAAAATATTCTTTTTATTCCATTTTTAAAATTCAATATGTTAGAATTTGGTGTGACCCAAATTCTATACGAGTCGAGCTAGGTCGATTAAGTGAATGTTGAGATCTCATTAGAATTTTATTTTCTTTATAAATTCATGTAAGATAGAGTCACAAAACTCGCGGTTGTATTTCGATATTTATAGTAGATTTGTTCATTTGTTAGTGGTTTTTTTCTCGAAAGAATTTTTCCACGTAAATTTGGTGTTGCATGTCGTATTTCCTTTTTCTGGTTATCGTTCGATTTTAACAATTGGTATCAGAGCAAAGTTGAAGGTTTTTCGAAAGTCGGGTTTTAATTTTTTGAAGGTATCGAACGATTTTATCGGGTTTGCAATTTTAGTAAAATTGCAATTTTGGCAAAAGAAAATAGAAATAAAAAAAAAAGTTCTTTTGTTGTTGTTCTTGCTGTGCAGAACAGAGAACGGAAAGCAGCAACCCTAGGAGAGGGAAGCTACCATCGCCGATCAGGAGAGAGAATCATTGCGCGCTAGATTGAAGCGCGGCTGCCATCTGAGGAAGAAAATCCTCACTGTGTTGCCGAGGAGGAGAAGAACGCCGTTGATACCCTCCGATCAGGACCTATTGTTTTGAGTCGATTTTTGTATAGAGATCGACTGTCATCCTCGTCGCCGACGAGTGCTCCAGTCGCTGGAGAAGGAGAAGAAAATTTCTGACTTTATTTAGAGAAGTCTGTCGACCTCTGTCACAGAACCAGTCGGATTTGCGCCGTTTAGCACCCGTTAGTGGTGGGTGTTTTGGTTCAGCCAATCTTCAAGAGAGAAATATCCTCTCTCCTAACAGTGAACCATCAAAGAGCAAGAGATGCTTCTTGTTTTTGGGTGCTGAATAATATTCTGAAGTTTTGAATTTTATGGGGTTCGAATTATACGTTCCGAATGTTGAAATTGATTTTCTTATGTGAAATCAAGTTATAAAATTGCAATTTTTATATTCGGATTATTTTGGAGGGTTAGAATATTTGGATATTGCTAGGTGGATTTATTCTAATATTGTTGAGCTGTTTTTTGAATCATGTAGAGTAACCCGAGTCAGATGGTTACGTTGAACGGCTCCAACTATTATGTGTGGAAAGGAAAGATAGAGAATCTTCTTCCCGTGTTTACTGGTGTGAACCCTCTGGCCTAACACTGAATGTGAATTGTGTCATCGTCAAGTGTGCGGCTATATTCGGCAATGGGTAAATGATAACGTCCTCAACCATGCCAGTGAAGAAAAGAGAAAACTCTAAGGTAAAAGGGTTAGCCACTATCATTGTAACGACCCCAACCCCGTAGGGCCGTCACAGGACTTGACTTTACATTGACATAACCTTTACCTAAGCCCTCGTGTTTTCGAATAAAATTTTTCATTTTTACTTAACACTTTAAAAGAAAACGGACTTAGACAATTGACCCACCTCTAACAACCTTTAGGGTCTAACTTTGACTTAAACATTTTGAGCGTAAAACATTTCGACTTTTAAAACATTTAAAACTAGACTAAAACCATTAATAACTTAAAACAATTAACAATTAAAGTAAGATCAATTAAAACAAAACACTCATTCGTCGATCATCAAAACACAACACTAATATAACCTATACTTTCGGGAAGAACTCAAGAAAACGAACCGCATGGATCGCTCTAAAAATCGAGCGTATCCTTACCTATTTTAAAATAACCAAACAGTTCAAAATAACCAAACAGTTCCAGTATATTTCTAAAATTAAGACTTCACATTCTAAACATTCTACTTTCACTACATTTACATCAAAACTCAACCTTTCATACATTTTTCTATCAAATCATCCGATCCACATACTTAAACGTTTTCATACTTTCACAAACAAAACCGACACGTAGACCTACTAACAATAGACTCGTACTCATACTAACCACGGACACATACTAACCACGGTCGGAATCGCCCTAACAATATTGCCGGGTTGCCACCATGGTCGTACTCCAACAACTGCGTCCGTAATCCTAGCATGCTCGTGAAAACTCACCGTACCTGTTCTTCTGCACCTACATCACAGAACTCAAACTATAAGCCTAATGCTTAGCAAGTAGTAACAATATGAATTTAAAACATTTTGCTTAACATATGCAGTTTCTACAGTTTCATCATACATAATCGTTTCGTTTCAATTTATGTCGTTTCCATCATACATAATCATTTCGTTTCCATCGTACATACATGTAATCCTCTACCAATGTATGGCGGATTAGTTTCTCCATCTCTAGACGTTTCACAACTTCATCTGAAGGGTGAACCACTTCCCTCAGACGTTCTATATTTTCTAGACGTTCCACCCTTTACATCTGAAGGGTGAACCACTTCCTTCAGACACTTTACATTTTCAATGTTATACTTTTGAAACATATGCATTAAACATTTTCGAATCGTTTCTAAAACATGATGCATGGACTAAACATATATAAAACATGCAAACAAATCCTAACGGCCTGTGATGTAGGCCAAAAGGGCAACACGTAAACCTACACTACTTACCTGGCGTCCTTAGAAATTTGTCTCTATCTAAAATCTTAACTGTGGAACCTGAAAAACCTAAATATCAAAACATTGCATTAGAACTCGCTCGGCATAACTAAACTCTCATTTTCGTGAAAACATCTTAAACTACTATTTCTAGCCTAATCTAATTAAAATCTAACTAAACGGGCCACTATTTTGGGTTTGGTAAAACCGACCCGAAACTTCGAACGCGTGAAACTTTTGCGTCGAATATCGGAATCGAACGATTCTAGCAGCCACGTACTCCTCTAATAACCTATTTTAACCTGCCAAAAAAAATTTCAAAACAAACGATCGTAGCTAGGTCAAATCAAGCAAAACCCGAACTGCCCTAACCAGGGAAATTTCCCCATTTCGATTTTTCATCAATTCACACTAATTTCCTCACCAATCAATCCCCCTCATACCTAATTAACATAAACTAACCAAAAATTCAAAGGCTACTCACAGAAAACCCGAAATGCCCTAATCGGGCCTACTGAATTTCGTCCAAATTGGGCACCTCACGGCCAGTCGACCAAAGCCGGCCTAATGTCCGGCAATCCCGAGTCAAGACCACCCAAAAACGGCCGGTGATCGGAGCCAAAACAAGCTCGTCACCCTCGGCCACGACCGAACCGAAAACAGCGCAAGAATAGGGCTCACTGTTCGGTTTGTGCGCGGAGATGGACCGGAGCCTCTCGTCGCCGTTGTCTGGCCGGAGAACGCCAGAGTCGCCGGTGTTCGTCGGAGGAGGGACGTCGCTCGTCGCCGTTGTCTCCCTCGTCTCTCTCGGCGTCGGGCTCAAGCTCGAACATAAACAACAGAATGGTTTTAACCATTCTGTTGTTTTAATTATTATTATTAATAATACTAATAATAATAATCCTAATATTAATTCCTATTAAAACATTAATATACCGTTTTGTCCTCCCGTGCTTTCGGCATCATTTGAAATTTCGTTAAATCCTGTATATCTCCACAAATTCAAATTAATCGTTAGGACCCTAATAACACTTTCTTTTCGTAAAACGGACTTGATTTACTATTTTTACGAATTAACATACTAAAAGGCTAAAACGGGAACTCTAGTATTACTCTTTCGATTTGGATTTCTAAAATTTCACTTATTCCTCTAAAAATTCCTATAAATTCCTAGGGCTCTAAAGAAACATCCCGCTCAAGAAAGTACTTTAATTTGCTATTTTATGAAAATTACCTAAGAAATTAGAAAATCCTAAGATCCGAAAACCTGGGCGTTACAATCATCGCTGTCGAACAGTGAAGAAATGAGAAAACCCGAAAGTGAAAGAGTTAGCCACTGTTGCCATTGTCGAACAATGAAGAAATGAGAAAACCCTAAAGTGAAAGGGTTAGCCACTGTCGTCGGCTAGTAACTGTCATCGTTGTCAAACAATGAAGAAAGAAGAAAACCCTAAGGTGAATGAGTTAGCCACTATCGTTGTTGTCGAACAGTGAAGAAAAGAGAAAGCCCTAAGGTGAAAGGGTCAGCCACTGTCATCGTTGCCGAACAATGAAGAAATAAGAAAACCCTAAAGTGAAAGAGTTAGCCTCTATCGTAGTTACCGAACGGTGAAGAGAGGAGAACGCCGAGTATACTTTGATCACTAGAATTTCCTTGAAGATTTGGATGACTCTTTGTGGGATTTGAAGATGTCATCATCGTTGTTTAAATTTTTTTAAACTTGATCAGCATTAGTTGCTAAGATGGCCCATCAGAGATATGTGTAGAAGAGAAAGATTTGAAGATATATTTCCTTGCACCAGAATTTCTTTGAAGGTGGAAATTGTCAGAGTTCAGTGTTCTGAATTCACTTTGAGTTGGGTCGAGTAACCTGTTAGATCTCTTATGTGAAATTTGTGTCAAGGTAGAGATTGTTAGAATTTAGTATAACCCGAATTCTAGACGGGACAGGCTGGTTAGGCCAATATTATGAATCTCATCAGGGTTGTATTTTCTCTATAAATTCATGTAAGCTAGAGTCGCAAATCTCGTAGCTGTATTTCGATCTTCATAGTAGATTTGTTCCTTTACCTGTGATTTTTTACTCGAAATGATTTTTTCACGTAAATCTGGTGTTCCACGTTGCATTTCTTTTTTCTTGTTATAGTTCGATTTCAACACAATCTTTTATCCATAAGTGCATTAACTACTTCCATGAATTGTTGAGTGTTGTTTTATTCAACTTCTTGTTTTATCCAGGACCAATCAAAGAGGAAAACAATTGGGATGGTTAAAACACAAGGAAATCTCTATACTTTTCATCAAACTTCATATTGTTCTTCGGTCTTTTCTAGTTCTAATAAAATCAGTTGTGATCGTCTTTTATTATGGCACAAAAGACTCAGTCATCCTTTGGATGAAAAAATAAGTGTCATAAAAAATGCATTGCAAATTTCTTCAATGAAATCTTGTCACGACACTTACCCGTATCCTAATTTTTACCATATTATTATTATTATTATTATTATTATTATTATTATTATTATTATTATTATTATTATTATTATTATTATTATTATTATTATTATTATTATTATTATTATTATTATTATTATTATTATTATTATTATTATTATTATTATTATTATTATTATTATTATTATTATTATTATTATTATTATTATTATTATTATTATTATTATTATTATTATTATTATTATTATTATTATTATTATTATTATTATTATTATTATTATTATTATTATTATTATTATTATTATTATTATTATTATTATTATTATTATTATTATTATTATTATTATTATTATTATTATTATTATTATTATTATTATTATTATTATTATTATTATTATTATTATTATTATTATTATTATTATTATTATTATTATTATTATTATTATTATTATTATTATTATTATTATTATTATTATTATTATTATTATTATTATTATTATTATTATTATTATTATTATTATTATTATTATTATTATTATTATTATTTTTTATCCTTACATTTATAAACTTTAATGACGTTCGTGCAGAATCAAAACTGTTTAAACCGAAATCAGAATTGAAATTAAAACGTTGAAGTTCATTTAGAAAATCACTTAAAACAAATCTTAAAAATCAATTTAATAAAACTTAAAACAATTATAATAAAGCTTAAAATTTATTAAAAACCATCGGCTATACATTAGAGGGCAAAATCGTCAAGTGCCCCAGAAAAGAAGCAGCGATCGATCGCCAGCATCGATCGATCGCGGCAATCGATCGCTGCAGCAGCGAATCGATCACGGCGATCGATCGCTGCACGCGAATCGATCGCGGGCAATCGATCGCTGCAGCAGCGAATCGATCGCGGCGATCGATCGCTGCACAGCGAATCGATCGCGGCGATCGATCGCTGCACAGCGAATCGATCGCGGCGATCGATCGCTGCACAGCGAATCGATCGCGGCAATCGATCGCTGCACAGCGAATCGATCATGGCGATCGATCGCTGCACAGCGAATCGATCGCGGCGATCGATCGCTGCACAGCGAATCGATCATGGCGATCGATCGCTGCAGCAGCGAATCGATCGCGGCGATCGATCGCTGCACAGCGAATCGATCGCGGCGATCGATCGCTGCACAGCGAATCGATCATGGCGATCGATCGCTGCACAGCGAATCGATCGCGGCGATCGATCGCTGCAGCAGCGAATCGATCATGGCGATCGATCGCTGCACAGCGAATCGATCGCGGCAATCGATCGCTGCACAGCGAATCGATCGCGGCAATCGATCGCTGCACAGCGAATCGATCGCGGCAATCGATCGCTGCACAGCGAATCGATCGCGGCGATCGATCGCTGCACAGCGAATCGATCGCGGCGATCGATCGCTGCAGCAGCGAATCGATCGCGGCAATCGATCGCTGCACAGCGAATCGATCATGGCGATCGATCGCTGCAGCAGCGAATCGATCGCGGCGATCGATCGCTGCACAGCGAATCGATCGCGGCGATCGATCGCTGCACAGCGAATCGATCATGGCGATCGATCGCTGCACAGCGAATCGATCGCGGCGATCGATCGCTGCACAGCGAATCGATCATGGCGATCGATCGCTGCACAGCGAATCGATCGCGGCAATCGATCGCTGCAGCAGCGAATCGATCGCGGCAATCGATCGCTGCACAGCGAATCGATCGCGGCGATCGATCGCTGCACAGCGAATCGATCATGGCGATCGATCGCTGCAGCAGCGAATCGATCGCGGCAATCGATCGCTGCACAGCGAATCGATCGCGGCGATCGATCGCTGCAGCAGCGAATCGATCATGGCGATCGATCGCTGCACAGCGAATCGATCATGGCGATCGATCGCTGCACAGCGAATCGATCATGGCGATCGATCGCTGCACAGCGAATCGATCGCGGCGATCGATCGCTGCACAGCGAATCGATCATGGCGATCGATCGCTGCACAGCGAATCGATCGCGGCGATCGATCGCTGCACAGCGAATCGATCATGGCGATCGATCGCTGCACAGCGAATCGATCGCGGCGATCGATCGCTGCACAGCGAATCGATCATGGCGATCGATCGCTGCAGCAGCGAATCGATCGCGGCGATCGATCGCTGCACAGCGAATCGATCGCGGCGATCGATCGCTGCAGCAGCGAATCGATCGCGGCGATCGATCGCTGCACAGCGAATCGATCGCGGCGATCGATCGCTGCACAGCGAATCGATCATGGCGATCGATCGCTGCACAGCGAATCGATCATGGCGATCGATCGCTGCAGCAGCGAATCGATCGCGGCGATCGATCGCTGCACAGCGAATCGATCATGGCGATCGATCGCTGCACAGCGAATCGATCGCGGCAATCGATCGCTGCAGCAGCGAATCGATCATGGCGATCGATCGCTGCACAGCGAATCGATCGCGGCAATCGATCGCTGCAGCAGCGAATCGATCATGGCGATCGATCGCTGCACAGCGAATCGATCGCGGCAATCGATCGCTGCACAGCGAATCGATCGCGGCGATCGATCGCTGCACAGCGAATCGATCGCGGCAATCGATCGCTGCACAGCGAATCGATCGCGGCGATCGATCGCTGCACAGCGAATCGATCGCGGCGATCGATCGCTGCAGCAGCGAATCGATCATGGCGATCGATCGCTGCACAGCGAATCGATCGCGGCGATCGATCGCTGCACAGCGAATCGATCGCGGCGATCGATCGCTGCACAGCGAATCGATCGCGGCAATCGATCGCTGCAGCAGCGAATCGATCGCGGCGATCGATCGCTGCACAGCGAATCGATCGCGGCAATCGATCGCTGCACAGCGAATCGATCGCGGCAATCGATCGCTGCACAGCGAATCGATCGCGGCGATCGATCGCTGCAGCAGCGAATCGATCATGGCGATCGATCGCTGCACAGCGAATCGATCATGGCGATCGATCGCTGCACAGCGAATCGATCATGGCGATCGATCGCTGCACAGCGAATCGATCGCGGCAATCGATCGCTGCACAGCGAATCGATCGCGGCAATCGATCGCTGCACAGCGAATCGATCGCGGCGATCGATCGCTGCACAGCGAATCGATCATGGCGATCGATCGCTGCAGCAGCGAATCGATCGCGGCGATCGATCGCTGCACAGCGAATCGATCGCGGCGATCGATCGCTGCACAGCGAATCGATCGCGGCGATCGATCGCTGCACAGCGAATCGATCGCGGCGATCGATCGCTGCAGCAGCGAATCGATGCGGGCATGCGTGTCAATGCGTATTTCATTCATAAACATGCAGATAACAGATTACGTAGATTCATTTCGTTCGTTGGTTCATATAACAGATTCAGATTCATTACGTCGCAGACAGATTGTCACCGAGGCCTAAACCCACCTCGTCGTGACTAGATAACAGATTATGTAGATTTTGCTAGTTCATTTTACTTTTTAATTAGGTCGCAGACAGAATGTCACCGAGATCTAAACCACCTCGCCGTGACCAGATAACAGATTACGTAGATTCATTTCGTTCGTTGGTTCATTTTACTTTTTAATTAGGTCGCAGACAGAATGTCACCGAGGGCTAAACCACCTCGCCGGGACTAGATAATAGATTACGTAGATTCATTTCGTTCTCTTAAACACATGCTTTAACAGACGTAATGCATGAGCTGTCAAATGCATAAAGTAAACAACTAGCATGTGTACCATCAAGACGATAAACAAACATAACCTATAAACGACTAACCTAACTACCCAACCAAAACAATTTAAACAAACGCATCACCAAAACTCCTCGAGAAGACTTCGACGTACGGTGTAGGCCAATCGGCCAGAGAAGATCACGACCGTTGAATGCTAGCTCCGTCCACGAGCGTGGTTCACCTAAGGTAATTCACAACAATTATCATTAAAATGTGTTTGAACCGTTAACGTCCAAATTAATGAAATCCTTAATTAAAGGAGTTCTCCTAAATTCCAGTTTAACTAATCGAGACACTTAAACAAATAATTAATGCTCGATAGTTTTAAACCACAATCAACGATTTTTCCTAAAAATCCGAAAATTCTCAAACTTTAAAATTCGTCCCAAATCAATTAAATTCGTCCAATACATTCACTATATCCTTAATTACAGCAAACCTATCAATTTCGAACCTTAAATCACGATTTCTAACAAAACCTAAACGAAATCCTAATTGTTTAAACTCCGTAAAAGTCAAAGTAAACTTTCCTAAAACCTTAGAATCGTACCTAGGATCGGGATTGGGGAAGAAATTGCGAAGAATCGAGACGATCGGAGGACGAATCGGAGGTCGGATGTTAAGGTCGCGGGCAGAGAGGAATCGCAAGGGAGGAAGAGTTCTGGCATGAAATGGTGAAGGAGGAAGAAGAAGAAGGTTTTTAATATTAATTTGTCTTGGCAAATTACCATTCTGCTCTTCTTTTGATTTTCTATTTGTTTCTTCCTTCGTTTCGTTAATTGTCTAACGATTCGTTTTCTCCAAATCTCCTTATTTCGCCAATAATTCCAACTTATTATTTGGGATTTATTAAAACTGTCTGTTTGCCAATCGGACCTCGTTTACTATTTTTACTAAAACGTCCTTTATATTACGAGAAACGAAATTTCTTGAAATATAGCATTATTACTCCGAAAATTCTCGTAATTTTCCTAAAATTTTTATTAATCGTTAAGATTGAAATAAAACTCTCCGCTCGAGAAACAGACTTGATTTGACATATTTACAAAAATGCCATCATATATTATAATACTAATATCCTGAAAAGCCGGGTATTACAAATCTACTTCTTGTTCAATATGTCCTTTAGCAAAACAATGTTTTCTTCCTTTTACTTCCAATCACTATATATCCCCCAAAAGTGTTGATTTGATTCATCGTGATACTTGTGGACCATTTCATGTTCCGACTCATGACGGTTACAAATACTTTTTAACTATAGTCGACGACCACGGTAGAGCAACATGGGTTTATCTTCTTCATTCCAAACCCAATGTTACTAGAATTATTCCCAAATTCATTTCCATGATTGAAACTCAATTTATTATTTAAATTAAAGGTGTTTGATCTGACAATGCACAAGAGTTTTCTTTTACCAAATTGTTTTCCGATAAGGGAATAATACATTATCGTTCTTGTGTTGAAACTCCACAATAAAATTCTGTTGTGGAGAAAAAACATCAACACATTCTAAACATTGCTAGAGCACTATTCTTTCAATCAAACATTCCCTTCAAATATTGGGGTGAATGTATATTAACAGCCATTTATTTGATAAATAGATTACCATCATCGGCTTTGTCAGATAAATGTCCTTTTGAAAAGTTATGTAAAAAATCTCATTATGAACATCTAAAAAACTTTGGTTGCCTTTGTTTTGTGTCCACCACATCTCGAGCTAGAGCTGAAGTTTTCATTGGGTATCCAATGGGATACAAAATACTTAACTTACAAACCAATAGAATTTTGATTTCAAGGAATGTCATCTTTCATGAAACTTCCTTTCCTTCTCTGAAATCTTTGGATTTACACAACTATGAAACAACTCAATTTCTTTATACAAATTCTTCTCCTTTTGATTCACCTCCTAAGCAAACGGATATATTTTCATCAAGTAAAACTCAATCTGGCATAACATCAAAGGCCCCTTATTACCGCAGCGATTATCACTGCCATCTAGCAAACAATTCCACATTTCCTTTTATTTCACAATCTAAATATCCTATATCTAATACTTTTAATTACAACATATTATCTCCCATGTTCAAGTCCTTTCCATTCGCTATATCTTCTCATATTGAACCCAAGACCTTTGCACAAGCTGACAAACATTCTGAATGGAGACAAGCCATGAGTGCTGAGCTAGGTGCTCTTGAAGAGAATTCAATCTGGATATTAACAGACTTACCACATGGCAAACATATCATTGACTGCAAATGAATATATAAAACTGAGATGATGGATCAATTGAAAGGTATAAGGCTTGTTTAGTAGCCAAATGATACAATCAAAAAGAGGGTGTCGATTGCCTAGATACTTTTGCACTCGTTGCAAAATTGGTTACTATCAAGCTTCTTTTAGCACTTGCATCAATTAATAAATGGACATTGACTCAATTAGATGTCATTAATACCTATTAACGTGGTGATTTGCATGGAGAACTTTATATGACATTGCCAAAAGGGTATTCAAGATGGGGGAGATTAAGCCTGGAGCAGTATGCAAATTACTCAAATCGATTTATGGTTTAAATCAAGCCTCTCGACAATAGTTTTCCAAATTTTGATAAGCATTACTTGATATTGGTTTTATTCAGTGTATATATGATATTTCTTTGTTTGTGAAGAAAGATTCAGAATGTTTTATGGCTATATTAGTATATGTAGACGACATAATTTGATAAGAAATTCAGTAATTGAGTTAGTGAAAATTAAAGATCTTCTAAATAACAAATTCAAACTTAAGGATTTAGAAAATCTTCATTATTTCCTGGGATTGGAAGTTGCAAGATTGGACAAGGGTATTTCCTTAAATAAACGACACTATACTTTATAACTTTAAATAACATTGGATATTTAGGATGCATACTCGTCACTACTCCGATGGATTCTTTGAGTAAACTATCCCAAGGAGCTAATTCTTTTCTTGAAATCCCAAAAACATACCAAAATATAGTTGATAGAATTTTTTATTTGACATTTACTTGACCAGACATTTCTTATGCTGAGTATCTTGAGTCAATTTATTGCTCAACCAGGACAACCTCATCTGCAGGCTGTGTATAGAGCTTTGAAATATCTTAAAGGAGCTCCCGGTCAACGATTATTTTATCATACAACATCTTCCATTCAATTGAAAGGTTGATTGGCCTACATGTACAGATTTTAGACGGTCTGTGATAGGTTTTTGTATATTCCTTGGTGATTCTTTAATTTCTTGGTGGTCCAAGAAACAACAAACAATGTCGTAATCTTCAGCAGAGGCTGAATATAGAGCATTCATACTACTTGTGAACTTATCTTGTTGAAAACATTACTCAATGATCTACATGTTGATCATTCAAGGACTTTTTAGTAATTTACTTTACTTATCTATTAACCTAGCTATATAACACTTTTAAGTCGTATTATTCAATTACTCTTTTCTTATTCGATAAGATCTTCGTCTTCTCTTTTTCAATTTCAACGTGGTATCAGAGCCACCCTATAAATTTGTTTGATGTTTTGATGGACTGTTTATCCAGTTCATAGTTATCGCGGATCGAATTGCATTTTCTCGAATTTGAAAAGAAAAAAAAAAAAGAGAAGAGGCAAAAGGGATTTTCAGATTTTCAAGAGCAGTGAGTCAATAATTGTGATTTCTCAAATTCAGCCGTTGGATCATCTTGAAAATTTGACAGTTGGTTTACAACATACAGAGGTACATTTTGAATGTTAGGGATCGTATTTTGTGCTTTTCAAGGCTATCTGATTAGGGAAATGGGACTGCAATTTGGATTTTGTTGTGGAATTATTGGATTTTCAAGAATAGCGAGTCGAGAATTTTGATTTCTTCCGTTTTAGCCGTTGGATCATTTTTAAAATTTGTTAGTTGGCTAACAACATACAGAGGTACATTTTGAATGGTGGAGATCCTCATTTCTTCTTTTCAACGCTGTACGATTAGGGAAAAATGGGAATACAATTTGGGTTTTGTTTTGGGAATTTGGGTTTTGTTTTGAGAGAACAGTTTGGTTTGTAATCATGGGTAGTCATAAAGATGATTTATCGCAACAATGGACATATCGACCTCCTCAGTCCAGCAACACAGTGACCACTCCGTCCTTGGATTCATCATTACTTGAGCAGTTTCAACAATTCCTCGCCTCACAACCTTATGCTATGTCAGCTTCTTCTCATATAGGTTTGTCATCCTTTGGTACATCAGGTATATCTTCCTCTTTGTGGATCTTAGATTCTGGAGCCTTTCATCATATGTCACCAGACTTGTCATATTTTGTTTCTTTGTCTCATAATACATCTTTATCTTTTGTGACTGCTAATACTACTCCAATGCCATTAGTAGGTATAGGTTCTGTTAATAAATCTTGTTTGTCACTCACTTCCTGATGTCTATTATATTCCTAATCTTACTATCAACCTCATTTTTGTTAGTCAATTGTGTGAATATGACTATTTAATCTTTTTTTCTTTATCCAATTGTTGTGTGAAGGACCCGCGATCTCAGAAGGTGATTGAGATAGGTCGTAGGAAATGGGGTCTTTATGTCTTGGATCAACTCCAACGACCTGATGTTGCAGCTTCTAGTGTTGATTTGTCATTATTTCATTTGAATCGTTTGTCTTTTATTTTCTACCTATGGCCTACTCGTTTGGGTCATGTTTCAACGCCCGATTACAATTCTTAGCTTCGTCTAGAGCATTAGGAACTTTAAAAAATCATGATACTTCTGATTGTAGCGGTTGAAAATTGGCAAAATTCTCCTAGTTACCTTTCAATAAAAGCCTATCTTTTTCTCGTAATCCTTTTGATCTTCTTCATTCTGATGTGTGTGGGCCTTCTCTTATTACTACAAAAGGAGGCTCACGATATTATGTATCTTTTATTGATAATTGCACTCGTTATACTTGGATTTATCTTATGAAACGTAGATCAGATTATCTTACCATCTTCAATGACTTTAAAGCTCTTGTCTAAACTAAACATTCGGCTGTTATCAAATGTTTTCGTTGTGATATAGGGGGTGAGTACACTTCAAATATTTTTTCCCATTTACTTGCTTCTGAATGTATTATTCATCAAACTTCGTGTTGAGAAACACCTCAACAAAATGAGGTTGCAGAGAGAAAACATAGACATCTTGTTGAGATAGTCCATTCTTTTTATTGTCTACGGATGTTCCTAGTATCTTTTGGAGAGAAGCGATCCTTATTGCTACTGAAACACTCGAAAAATTTACCGCACAATTTAATTTCATCATACGATAATTTAAGTTGAATTCGTATTGGATTTTTTTAAGTTGTGGGAATATTATTTAGTGGAGTTGAATTAAATGATGAATGAAAAGTTAAATGAAAGTAAAAATTTGGAAGATTAGCATGGAATGAAAAATGAAGAAAAGGATGAGACTAAATGGATTATTAGTTGGTTAGTTAACCTAACTATTAGTTGAAAACACGAGGAAGATGGATGAAGAAAAAGTCAAAATTCTCCTTCAAATCCTACGTTGACCCCTCATCACACTTAATCCTTATATTCTTCTTTCTTTAATGAAGGATAAACCCACTTTGAAGCTTCTTCTCCATGCCAAAACCTCCATTGCCGATGCCTCCTCTTACGAAAAAGCTTTCTCTTCTTGCAAGAAAATTCAAGGTAAGTGGGATTTATGTTATGTTTATGAAAAAAGTTGTTAGATGTTGAAAGAGTTTAGGTTTTATTGGGTTTTATGGAGACTAGAGAAAAAAACCCTAAATGGGATGCACAATTTTAAGCTTCCTCTTCTCCACTCCATGGATCATTTGATGGTAAATTGGATTGTAGGGTTTGTTTGTGGAAGAAAATGGAAGAAAGACACCATATTTGCATAAATGTTCAAAAGTGGTGAAATTGTAGGGCAATTAAGATTCTAGAAATTATGGTACAATGAATTGATTTGTTTTTAATAATTGAATTGAGCATGTTAAATTAGAGACAAAGGGTTATCTATAGGCTTTTAAATTTTTGGATTTAAATAAGTATAGCATAATTTATGAAATTTTGAAGTTATATCAAATTATAGGTTGTATTCCAAAAAATTGTTGTGAAATGGTTGAAGTTGGTTTGCTTATTGTTTGAAACCAGTTGATGGGGATGCTTAGTTTTGATTTAGGAATATGTATGTTATATCTATGAAGCATTTGGATCTAGGAATTTATACGATTAGACATTTTTATGGATTTAAATTGTATGGTGCATTATTGCAAAGTTTGTAACGTCCCATAATTTCACCTTTTAACTATTCCTAAAAATCCAGTAAAATTTGAACTTTCATTTCCATCCTTTAATCGTACTCATTTAAAGTCAATTAACATCATTCAGCGGAAGACGTACAACATATGGAATTCTTGAATTGAAACTAAACTTAAGTGCCAGTGTTAAAATAGTAAAACCGGGTTTTGATCGACAAGACACATTACATGAAGAGTTACGACCCACAACAGAATCGATCGACGTTTATAACATAGATCAACACTTAATTCCTCTCAGGTTGAAACTCTTCGCAACTTCGGTCGACAATTTCGGTCGATGAACTACCTTCGGTAGACAACGCTTCCTCTCGGGTTTCATTAAATTGAACAGTAATACTCCCTCTCGGGTTTCGTCAAATTGAACAGTCAACTCCTTTTTGTAGACAACACTCCTCAGGTTTCATCTAATTAAACAGTGGGGGTCGATGTGGCCTCTGTAAAGAGATCGGTCGACGTGGCCTCTGTAATGAGATCGTTCGACGTTTTCGTCCACAAAATCGGGCGACATTTTCGATTGAATTGCTTACTGATCGGTCAACGTTTTCATCAACAAAATCGGACGACATTTTCAATCGAATTGCTTACTGATCGGTCAACGTTTTCGTCCACAAAATCGGACGACATTTTCGGTTGACAATTCCATAGGCGTAAAACTCTAAAGGGTCAATTTCTCAACCCTTTTGTCGACGCCTTCAACTTAATTGCTTATTAATCGGTCGACTATTCTATAGGCATGAAACTTTAAGGGGTTGTCGACGCCTTCGACCGAATTGCTTGCTAGAACACTTGATAAATCTTAGTAAACAACCATAAAACATCAATCGATGGATCGCACTCCCTGGCGATCGACCGGCAAGCTCTCTCGACTTAAATTCTAGAGTGCTGCTTCCTTACTTCTTCTTCACGTGTCTCTTCTCCTCATTTCTCTTTTCCACTAACTATTCTAAAATACCACTACCTCATACTTTCCTCAATCCACCAAAATACATATCCATAAATCAAAATCCTCAACCTAAAATCATCAAAACTGACTCAATTCATAAAAATATAATCCATTTCAAGTATCAAATCAACCTAGTTCATCAATATCCAAAAGAAACATCTATCCATAAAATCATCCATAAAACATCAAAACATCAGTATCTTTCTAGCTAATCACCCATCAGCCCAACATAAACCCTCTTATACATTTATCAAACCGTTTTTACCTAAGATACCTAAAACTTCAACATACTTAACCATTTGCTCCCACGGGTCAAAATTTGCCTCGACTGCTCAACGCACTCCCACGGGCACCCTTTCTCAACTCGTGCGTTCATCTTGCAGAGGAGGATTATCCTCAGCTTTCTCGAGATCACCTACACCATAGAGACATTCTATGAGCTAAAGGCTCAGTAAATCTACGTAAATGACAATGCATGCTATGCATATGCAGTTCATAAAACCATGATATTCTTTTATCCTTTTTGTCATTTATACATTTTCATTAGTCGTCTTCCTTTTCGTTTTCCTTTTCATTTTCCTTTTCGTTTTTCTTTTTCATTTTCCCTTTTCTTTTTTTTTTTCCTTTTTATTTTCCCTTTTCATTTTCCCTTTTTGTTTTCCTTTTCGATTTCCTTTTCATTTTCCCTTTTCGTTTTCCTTTTCGTGAGTCATTTTCCTTTTCATGTAAACATATGCGGTAGTTCAATTTTTATGCTTTTCTAGAAAACGTGATGCATGGACATGTACAATGCAATTAAAATAATTAAAACATAAAAACAAACAATAAACATTAAACATTCTACAACTTACTAAAAACCTAACGACCCAGCCAATCTACACCTAAAACGACCTAAGTCCTTAATTCCTCAATCGATATACATTCTTATAGTGTAGGCAAAATCGGTCAAACAAGTCACGAAGACTTACCTCGCGTCCTTAACAAATTGAGCGCCTCGTTTTGAGCTACGTCACCTAAAACATTTAACCATTCGGTTAATAAGGCTCAATCCAACCACCAATTTCAACCTAATATCCCTTATAACCTTAAATCTTCTAACAATAATCACAAACACTTCGTTATTAGCCATTAATACGACAAAACTATCATTTTCTAACATAAACCTATAAATTTCAAACCCTAACCTGATAAAACCCTAACCGTCATCAACTCTTAAATCGAAAATAAACCATCCAAACACTAGAATCTTACCTAGGGTTGTGATTTAGGAAGAAAATGGAAAGAATCACTTGATCGGAGGGAGGAGAATCCACTGATTGGAAGGAACCGTGAATAGGCACGAAAATTGCCTAGGTGTTTGCTCTAGAGGATTTTTCTTCGTGAAAATAGAAACTGAGCGAGGGAGGATTGTTTTTAGGTTTTTATTAAAATTTTTGTTTGTAACATTACCCATTTGCCCTCCTAGCTTCATATTCAAGTATTTCGTTTTTTAACTAATGATTCATTTTCTCCAAATTTCTTTATTTCACCAAAATGCTATATACAACAAAATTCCAAATACCCGTAAAACTGGGTGTTACAAAGTTAATGATGGAACTTCCTTGTTTAGGTTTTCAAGTCTCCGCGGATAAGTGATAAATTGCTTAAATTGCGCTAAAGACTTGAGGTGAGTGCATGTTGCCTATTTTTGGCTGATTGGCCTACACCGCAGAGTATTAGAAAGTTGATAGTTAGAATGATGTAAATTGGTGATTATATGTATTGTTTGTTGTCTAGTTGGGTAGATTAGGTTTAGATTGATTGTTATTGTTGATAGCTTTCATTTATTGATTAATGGATTTGTTTAGTTATTTATGGATATGCATTCATCATGATTCATGCATCATATTTTATGACCGGCATAGAAAATGAGTTTTTATGTATATGTTTCCATGTAAGAAAGATTTAAAGAACAAAGCATAAGTAAAGTACGTAAATAGTTATTTGTGGGTAAATGGAATGAGTTTGGTCGTCCTGCTAGGTGAACCACAAAGTGTAACACCCGACATTTCGGCCAGGTGATTTTCTGACCATTTTCATTGTCACCCTCTTATTTAACCGTTATGATTTAAATTTAATGTTAAGACAAATTTATTACAAGTTGAGTAAAACTAGGTTGGGTGGCAGTTTAGTAATTAGAATCGATGGATTTAGTATAAATAGGAAATGGAAACCTTAAATCTCATTTTATTACCACTGTAGCCGACATTCCCTCTCGACGATTTCTTCTCTCCCAAGTTCTTGCTCTCGGCTACCAGAACTTCCCTTTACCGACGGCTGGTTTCGAGCTTGCTCTTCTCTGCAAATCCACACCCGAGGTATGAAATGGACAATGTAGTCATTCATTAGTAAATAGAGCTCTGTTTTCAGCTCGGCACTGAGTTCGGATTTTTAGCAGTGGCCGAGTAGTTTGAGACTTTTTTAAAATCTGAGAGTAGAAATGTCATCCCGAATCGATTCTGAACATTTTAAGTAACCAACTCGGATTTAATCAATGGTAAAACCTGTCCACCTAGTTTTGGATTTCAGACTGCAGTGTGTCAAACAGAGGAATCGGAATGACTTTAGCTATTAGATCCTAGGGTGGTTTATGATTAGGACTACTAGGACTTTGTTTTAACTACTGTAATGTACATGTTTTAGGTGAAGAAGTGAAAGAGAGGAAGTTCGGATTGCTAAGGAATCCAGGTAAGTGAATGTGTTAAGATTTCCGGCCACTAGGGCCCTACACCGCAAGGGTATTAGGAAATCACTGAGATGTTAGCTTGTTGACTATGATTTGTTATTTCCACGATATGAAGAAGTTGTGTAAGTAAATGTAAAGTTACAGGATGTTCTACTTGTCCTTATGGTATGACTCTTCTCTATGAACCTCATGTCTATGCATTATGCCCACGTTTATGATTAAGTAGAGAACATGAAAAGTAAATGTAACCATGATTAAGTGCAGAACGGGCAAAAGACTATGTTATGTATGACTCGCGAATTTTCCCACTGGTGGAGGCCGAGTTAATGATATGTATGACTCGCGAAATCTCCCACTGGTGGAGGCCGAGTAATGATATGTATGGCTCGCGAATTCTCCCACTGGGGAGGCCGAGTGATGTATCATGATTGCCGCGATAGGCAAATGATTATGTATGACTGCCGCGATAGGCAAATGACTATGTACCCCTGTCTTCCTCCCTCGTTCCCTGCCTTAATACATGTTATGTAAATGATAAAGATGAACATGAATGAAGAATGGTTTACGAATTATGTCTCTTTAAATTGTGTACTCATGTATATCTGTCAGCATGCATTCCTTACTAAGCATTAGGCTTATAGTTAAACCTTATGGTGTAGGTGAAGAAGGTTCAGGTGAGGATGTTATGTTCAAAGAGGATGCTTAAGGCTGGTTGCTGGAGGATGCTCAAGGTGACAGTGCGGGACTGGAGAGGCGACTTATGACCCCTGGTTAAGACTCTTATGTTACAGTATGTTAAAGGACATGGTAGCTTAAGTAGGATGAGATTATTTTAAAACGTTGAGCTTTGAAACTGTCTAGTGGATCATTGAGTCAGGGAATGATTATATAGATTTATAAATGATCTGTTGCTTAAGTCTTCCGCTATATGCATTTTGAATGAGTTGTGTTTTCTTTCTGTTGGGAGGAGTCATTTGATGATTTAGTGTTCTCTACCGTAAGACGGAAGCTGGATGAGGCAATCTTCCGGTTGACGTCATCGGCAGATGCCGAGAGTTAATTGTTTGATGGTTTAGTCTTCCGGCTGACGTCATCGGCAGATGCCGAAGGGTAGTTGTTTGTTGGTTTAGTCTTCCGGCTGACGTCATCGGCAGATGCCGAAGGATAGTTGTATGATGGTTTAGTCGTCCGGATGACGTCACCGGAAGATGTAAAATGTGTGTTGTCGCTTAGCGACCGGAAGATGTAAAATGTGTGTTGTCGCTTAGCGACCGGAAGATGTAAAATGTGTTTTGTCGCTTAGCGACCGGAAGATGTAAAATGTGTTTTGTCGATTAGCGACCGGATGATGTTTTAATTTAGCACGCGAGACCCACGTGCCCACCGGAAGATGTCTCCTTTTAGGCGATGTTAAGCGAGTCACGCGTAATGCACGTGATGACCGGACGACTAAATTTCTGAGGGTTGTCAACGCATGCAACCCATGCAAACCCGAGTGGTATTAAGTTAAGAGAATTGAGGGCACCTCCTCTTTTCCCGAAATTGTCAAGAAGCCAATGACCGAGTCTAGTCGCTCGACTCTGTGAAGGTTGAGCCGACGAGGCGTGGGAAGTCGGGCACGAGAGGGTTCGTCTTCCTTAATGGTTCTGCGTTTCTATTACCAGTTTAAAAAAAAAAGTATATGTAAAATGTGAAAGTCTGTTGAGAGATAGTAAGTGAATGTAATAATAGTAAAAGTCAAGCAAACGATTAATGAAAGAATATGAACACGTGACGGCTCCTAGCCGGGGTTGTTACACAAAGTGTGTCATTCCATCTCTACCTAGAGCGAGTTGGTTGTCCCGCTAGGTGGACAATTAGATGGGCCTTCTCCCTCTAGAGTTATGACCCCAATAACACAGAGTCAGAGTAAGAAAAGAAACAAAAGACAGAAACTGCATGATTTACGAACTACATAGCTTCAGGTTCATTAGTTGAACTTTGTGGTGTAGGTGAAAACATTTCAAGTGAGAACTTCGAGCTTCGAGTGGATTGATGAGATAGTTGACGGAGGATGTCCATAGTGTGCGCTTGTGGCTGTGAAGCGATTTTGTATATGCATATAATTTTAAATGTTTTGTTAAAAAGGAATTTTAGCAGTTGAAATGTTTACTTCCAAACTTAGCTATTGTTTTAAATACGTTTAAGAGGATGGGTTTAACTTCATTTTAAAAGCTTCCGCTATGTTTTATGAAAATGATATTGTTATTCTCTCTTAAAACGATACTGTATTTCATTCTTGGAGTGAATTTTGTGGTGGAATTTTCAATTAAGGGGTATGATAGTTTGAAGGAGAGAAATTGGTTTAGTGTTGTAAAAATATTTTAGGTGTTGATCGGGGAAGGAAGAAAGCAGGGGGGCGCCGACTAGTCACCGGGGGGCGCGATCGATCGCCCCTAGGATGCTCCAATGGCAGAGCGCTGCCGATCAATCCCAAAATGGTACGCGATTGATTGGCCAAGGCAAAAGCAAAACGCTTCGCCACCCGACCGCTGCCGATCAATCGCAAGATTTTACGCGATCGATTGTCCAAGACGAAAGAAAAACGCTTCGCCACCCGACCGCTGCTGATCAATCACAAGATTTTACACGATCAATCGCCCAATAATGAGCGTACCTGCGAGCTGACGATCGATCGCGGGGGCGTAGATGATCGATCAGCCATGTGCACTGTTCACAACAATACATGAAAAAAAAGGTTTTAAGGAAATTTTACACACGTTTTCCATAATGTTTTTCAAATAAATTTTATACATTTTGAGTCCTTTTAAGGATGTACGATATTTCTTTGATTTTTACAAATTTTTTACGCCAAGAGTAAAGTATTTTAGACGACCAAATTACAGGTCGTCACAGCTACTCACGTGATCAATAGAATACCAATTTCTCACAATTCAAGTTTGTCTCCCTTTTAAAAATTATACTGTCATGCTCCTAACTATTCCCTCTTACGTGGTTTTGGTTGTACTTGTTTTGTTCTCCGACCACACATCGAGCGTGATAAATTGTCCTCTCGATCTGCTTAATGTATCTTTCTTGGTTATGGTGTTGGTCAAAAGAGATATCGTTGTTTTGATCCAGTCAATCAAAAGTTGTATGTCTCTTGCCATGTTGTGTTTCTTGAGCATATTCCTTTCTTCTCCCTACCATCTGCCCAACATACACTCATGTAGATCTTATATGCATTGATCCATTAAGTACTAACAATGACAAAGCCTCACACCCACAGCTATTTCTACTCCTACCAACTTTACTGAATCTAGTAACTTAATTATTGGGAAATCTACGACCCCTCCCCCTCCTGCGACTGCTCCTTCATCTCGAGAGATTGCAGAAAATCCTATTCGTCATTCTACTCATCCTTGTAAATCAACTAAACTACCTGATTTTGCTTATTCTTGTTATTCTAGTTCAATTGCCTCTTTTGTTATATCTATTTATCATCTTTCTGAGCCTTCATCCTATAAAGAAACAATTGGTAACCCTCTTTGGGAGAATGTTATGGCTGAAGAATTGACTGCTCTACATCAAACTCATACTTGGGATATGGTACCGCTGCCACCTAAGAAATGTGCTACTGGATCTCGTTGGGTTTTTAAGATCAAAACAAAATCTTATGGTTCTATCGAACAGTACAAAGCTCGTCTTGTTGCTAAAGGTTACTCTCAGGAGCATGACATGGATTATGAGGAAATTTTTGCCCCTTTGCTAAAATGACCACCATTCAAATGATGATTGTTGTTGTATCTGTTTGTCGATGGAAAATATCTCAACTTTCTTAAACGATGATCTTGTAACACCCGGTTTCTATTAACCGATTTAGCTTGTTTCATTTTTTTTAGAATGCTTTAAAAGTTAAATTGGGTGATTTAGTGATTAGGTTAATAAGTGAATGAGTAAGGACAAAATGGTAAATTGCAATTTATTGTGGATAACGTATTTAAGGGAGGGTTTAATGAGGTTTAGCCGCCACTGCCCTCCCCCCCCTCATTTTTTCCTTTCTCGGTATTCAGCTCAAGCTCATCAGAGCTCCAGGCGATTTTCCCTCCGACTTCTCCAGTGATTTCTCCGATTTAGGTGAGTTCCTTCATTTTTCCTTATGATTTGACAGTTAGATAACAGAGGGAGTGCAATGTATGTGTTTTTGGGAGTGTTGTAAATGTGTGTAGTTTCGGGTTTAGTGCAGAATCGGGAATACACGAAGATCTGGGCTTCTAAACTAATTTCCTTAAGACTCTTGGATAGTTTAGAATGAAGTTTAACTAATACACTGTCTACGATTTTAGGTTTGAGCAGAACCCGAAGTGGTTAGTAACCAAACATTTCCCCAGGAATCCAGGTAAGTAAAGTATGCATGTGCCTTCGGGCCTACATCACAAAACATTAGGGTTATGCATTGTGCGAATGAGTTTGTATGACATGCATCATGTTTTTATGAAAGATTACGAAAATAAATTTTCATGTAAAGAATGGTAAGGCATGAACCGAATGTGACAGGATAGCTATTAAGGGAATTCATCTGCCCCTTAATCGAGTAGAGGATGTATAACATTGGGAGAATTGATCCCTCTCCCAAGGGAACTGAGGGATCAGAATAGCTATTAAGGGAATTCATCCACCCCTTAATCGAGTAGAGGATGTATAACATTGGGAGAATTGATCCTACTCCCAAGGGAACCGAGGGATCAGATCAGTAAATGAGCGAATGTACAACTGAGATGAGAAAGTAGAAACTGTATGTTTAGGTTTTATGTTTCAGCATATTATTTTATTATTGCTTTACTTGCTTAGCATTATGCTAATAGATGAGTTTTGTGATGTAGGTGTTGAGGTTACTGCAGATGATTTCCCTGAGTTCACAAACGCATAGATGATGTTGAAGGAGCGCATTCAGGCCACGACTTGGTAAACTGATGAGGCGATTTAACTGATGTCTGTTGGTGTAAAGGTTCAGTCGACAATGTTTTCACTTAAGTATGTTGAGTCTTATGACAGTAATAGTTTTCAATGTTTTGAAACATATTTTGAAATCTTCTGATAATAGTACCTTGCTGATTTAGCATTGGTTTTTACTGGATTTGAGTAATGTAGGGATTGAAGTCATTTCCGAAAGTTTTCATTGAAGCGAATAAGTCCCTTCGTAGTAGAGTTATTTTTGTATAGAGTATGAATTGTGGAAAAGTTGCTCTGTTTTCTACCGGCAGTGGTAGTCTATCGGTAGAAGACATCGTTTTCTATCGGTAGAAGATGGTTGTTTTCTACCAGTAGGAGTAGCGTGCTAAATCTATCGGATGGTGTAGTTTATTTTTATCGGTAGAAAGTTTAAACTTTCATCGTTTAGCGATCGGTGGATGTCGAGTGCTATAGCTATCGGAAGATGTAGGAAATGATTTTGTCGGTTAGTGATCGGTGGATATTGTGTAATATGTCGATCGGAAGATGCGGGAAGACTTTTGTCGTTTAGCGACCGGTCAATGTATTCTGTTTGTTTTGTTTTGTGAGTAAAGTCTTTTGTCGTCTTATGGTCGGCAGAGGTTGGATGAATGAATCATCCGGCTGACGTCATCAGTAGATGAGAGTAGCAAAACTCGTCGTTTGCGATCGGCAGAAGTTGGAGGATTAATTCATTCGGCTGACGTCATCGGTGGAAGACTTCTGTTTGCTTCTGCTCTTTCGTTGACTTAGTTCAGCGACAGATGAGTTTGGTTGTTGCAACTTTTAAAGTATTTCGCGATTTAAACCCTTTATTTCTTTTGGTCGATTGTTCTTTAAAAACTCAACTGATTACTCAAACATTGTACTATGGTTTTGTTTAACTCTATTTTTGTTCAAATGATTTCCGCTGCAAGTATTTAAACGTTTTGAAGTTTTAGAAAATATCAAATTTAGACTTTCGAGCGAAATTTTAAATTTGGGCCAAAGTTTCTTAGTCAAGTTCGAGTTTAAGAGTAACAAGCTGGGTTCAGAAAACTCGGGGCGTTACAGATCTTAAAGAAGAAGTATATATGGTGTCTTCTCCTGGAGTTGCTTACTGACCTGATGAAGTTTGTCGATTTCACAAAGCTCTCTATGGACTCAAACAAGCACCACGTGCTTGGTTTGAGAAGTTCTCTACGGTGATTACGTCGCTTGGTTTTTGTCCTAGCAATCATGATTCGGCTTTTTTTGTCAAGTGTACGGGTGCAGGTCGTATACTTTTGTCTTTATATGTGGTTCCATGATAATTATTGGTGATGATTATGATGGAATTGAAAGTTTGAAGTACAACTTAGCTCGTTGTTTCGCTATGAAAGACTTAGTTTTGTTGCGCTACTTTCTAGGCATCGAATTTGCTTCTTCGCCAATAGGTTATCTATTGTCTCAGTCAAAGTACATAGCTGATCTATTTGACCGTGCACGTCTCACTTACAACAAAGTATTAGATACTTCGCTTGAGACTAATGTTTTGTACTCTCCATCAGATGGTTCTCCTTTGCCATATCCTAGTCTCTACCGTACGGTTGTGGGAAACTTAGTTTACCTTACTGTGACTCGTCCTGATATTGCACATGTTGTGCACGTGGTTAGTCAATTTGTCACTGCACCGACTACAGTTCACTGGGTTGCTGTTCTTCGCATTCTCCGATATCTTCGGGGAACTAAATTTCAGAATCTCTTATTCTCCTCTTCTTCCTCGTTAAAGCTGCGTGCATACTCTGATGCTGATTGGGCGGGTGATTGTATGGAACATAAGTCGACCACTAGCTTCAGTATTTTTCTTGGAGATTCTGATATCTCTTGGAAGAGTAAAAAGCAAGATGTTATCTCTAGATCTTTCACAGAAGCTGAGTATCATGTCATGGCTACCACCACTTGTGAGATTGTTTGGCTTCGTTTGTTACTTGGAGATATGGGTATTCTTCTTCGTCAACCTATTGCTCTCCATTGTGATAATCAAAGTGACATCCACATTGCACGTAATTCAGTCTTTCATGAGTAAACGAAGCATAGCGAGATTGATTGTCATCTCACTTGTCATCATCTACAACTTGGTACTATCACGCTGCCTTTCGTCTCTTCCTCGTTGCAAATAGTTGATATGTTTACCAAGGCTAATTCTATTTCGCACTTCCATTTTTTGTTTGATAAACTCTCAATGCTTCTAGTTGTAGTATTGTGAGTTTGAAGGGGAATGTTAGATTATATGTATTAACTTCAATGTCTTTTTAGTAATTTACTTTATTTGTCTATTAACCATATCTATATAACACTTTTAGGCTGTATTATTCAATTACTTTTTTCTTATTCAATAAGATCTCCGTCTTTCATTTTTCAATTTCAACACTATATTACTTCATGTATTGCAAAATCGAGGGAAACATCGTTGATAGATTGCTTCTAGGGGTGGACTGGTCCAATTCAATTCTAAAGCTTCAGAAATCAAACCCAATCGGCCAAGTTTGAACAAGGAAAAAAAAACCAAATTTAAATTTGTTAGCTTTGTTGGTTGAGTTTTTAAGTGAGAAATTCAGTTTGGTTCAATATTTAGTTAAATTTTAATCTGTTTGGACTCTGTTTGAATCAGATTTAATAGATTTTGTTTGATTTTTTCAATGATTTTTTTTTTTTTTTTACTTTTCTACAATTAAAATTTATAAAGAACCAAAAACTTTACTTTTACTCAATCGAGCATAAAATTTATTTTTCAAAAGTTGGAATCAAACCATACCATAAAATGAAGTATTTTTCATTTTATCCAATTCAACCACTAAGCACTAATTTTAGAAAAATCATAAATCTTTTGGTGTGATCTTATGATATCAAATACTCAAATCATTTGTTAATTAATAATTAATAAATTTATAAATTGAATTTTGGCTCAGTGTGGAGCACTGACTAATTTTACCCAATTACACTCATTGCCACCTTACAGTTTGTCAACTCTAGCGTTATATACTTTTCAAAGAGAATTCTAACTAACCCTAAGGAATTGGGTGTATGGAGCTGACGGTGCGCCATGCCGCCATCCTTACCTGAACTCTATCTGATCGTACACGTGAGCAATCACCAAAATTCAACCCAATCATCACGATTTACGGACTAATAACCTCCGTAACCTCCGACCCCACACTGCATCAGCCTAGCGTCTTTTCATTTGCCCTCCCCCTGCTCCTACCGCTTTCGGCCGCTGCAATTCATGGCCAGCGACGCTCCGAGACGGATTCAGCCGACCGAATCGGAGAATAAAGTCGCCGATACGAGAGAAAAAGAAGACAAAAGCGCGAAATCGATTCCGCTGCCGCCGGAGAAGCCTTTGCCTGACGACTGCTGCGGCAGCGGATGCGTCCGATGCATATGGGACGTGTATTACGATGAGCTGGAGGCTTACCAAAAGCTTTTGCAGAACAATACCCCTTCGGAATCTTAAGTTATCATGAAATTGTGTCGGAATTAGCTTCTCTTTCCAGATCTACTTGAATCTGGGTTTAAGGTCTTCTTCTTTCATGGTGTGATTATAGAGAGGCCTGTATGTCAATATGGGTACTTTCCATCGTTATTAGACGGGCGGCTTCCATTTCTGCTCTGTATGTTTGTAATGTTTATTAAATTATTTTTACATAATTTTTATGTGTTTACTTTTAATCTAATTTGTTCGATATCTCTTCCGTCTGGTTTCATCAAAATTATTATAATTTCAATTTTATTTTTAAATAATTAAAAAAACTTACCAGACCGAATTCGGATGAGAAGAACCTTGGACAGAGAGTCGACAACAACATCAACGACCTTGCCTGATCCAGTCATGGGCTACGAGATCGTCGAATTCGACTTGCTGATTCTCTGAGAAGGGTTTTGGTGGGAAGGCTCTTTTAAGAAGTGTCGAAGGAAAGCCGTTGTAGTACCCTAATTTTGGTCCATTTGAATTGAGCTATCTGAGGAGAAAATGATAAATGTTCTTTTAGTTATCTAAATTAAGTTGAAAAATTGTCATAATCTCATGCTGATCATAATCATCTTAGAAAATCTCTTTTTGATTTATGAAAATTTTAATGACCAGTTAGGTCGTTGAGAATTCTACATTTTTTTCAAGATTCCTATGTTACAAAAGACATGGACGCAGTCGCAGTCGACAAAGGTGCATAATGGTCGACCGACCCCAATCCTAAATCTTTTATAGATTCAAAGACAAGATCGTGATTGACTAGAATGGATGAGCAATCAACCTGTGTAGAGACATTTGAAAAATATTTTCTAAAGGATAGATTTCGGTAGACCAATACAAGAAGCATCCAATCGATCTTGGACACATGCATTAATATAAATTTGATGTTGGAATGTCAGTTGTTAAGATAAGAGAGTGGTTGACCGCAACATGCACATATTTATTTCAAACAAAAATCTATAGTTAAACAACCAAGTGATAAGAGAATTATGCCTATTATACCGAAAAAAGGAAACTCCAATTGGTGTCTCTCGCACTCTCCGATTATGCCGACATATGGTGGGACAACACAAAGACCATACGATTGCACAACAATGAAGGGCCGATTACTACTTGGCATGCCATGAAGACTCTTATGAGAGGTAGATTTATTCCTTACCAATATAGGCAAGAGCCCCAATGCAAAATTTGAGGCAAAATTCCCTCAATGTTGATGACTATGTGCCCGAGTTTGAATCACTCAAGATTAAGAACGGTGTAGTGGAAATTGAAGAGCAAACCATTGCACGGTTTGTGAGAGGATTAAATTGAGAACTTGGAGATGTAGTCGAGCTTCAATCATGGTCCAATATGAATGATGTGATCCAACTTGCCTTAAAGGTGGAAAGGCAAGTAAAAAGAAAAGGAATGAACTTTAATCCTCAGTTTGCACCAAAAATCGAGAACCTTCCCAAATTTGTCTCTGAAATCGAAGAGAAGACGACTATTCCAAACATTTGGCCACAAAAGAAGGAAGAAAGAAATAAGTTTGTCGATGAAAGCACTCGGTTAAAAGCTAGAGAAATCAAATGCTTCAAGTGCCTAAGTCATGGTCACATAATGGCACAATGTCATAATCAAAGAGTCATGGTTCTCAAGGGAGACTCAAAGAAAGGCTTAGATCCGGAGGAGTTACCACAAGGGTTACCACCCCTCCGTGGTATTGAGCATCAAATTGATCTCTAACCGGGTGCAGTACTTTCAAATCGGCCGGCCTATCGAATGAACCCCGAGGAGACAAAAAAATTGCAACATCAAGTAGGGGAGTTTCTTAAAAAGGGATAATAAGAAAATCCATGAGTCCTTGCGCCGTGCCCTTACTTTTGGTGCCCAAAAAGGATGGTTCCATGCGAATGTGTGTGAATAATAGAACCATCAACTAAATCACAATCAAGTACTAGTTTCTTATTCCAAGGTTTGACGACATACTTGATGAGCTAAGTGGAGCATCGTTCTTTTCAAAGGTCTATCTTAAGAGACGAAATTCGAATGAAGCAAGGGGATGAATGGAAGACGGCTTTGAAAACCAAGTATGGTTTATTCGAATGACTAGTAATGTCCTTCGACCTCTCTAATGCACCAAACACCTTCATGAGGCTCATGCATTATGTTCTTAAGGATTACTTGGGCAAGTTTATAGTAGTGTATTTTGATGACATCATTATTTATAGCATGGATTTTGAATCTCATGTTGAACCACTTAGCATTCTTTTCAACACTCTTTGAGTTGCTAAGCTTTATGGCAATCTCAAAAAGTGTTCCTTTGCTCAACAAAAGGTGTACTTTCTCGGTTTTATTATCTCCAAAAGCGGCATGGAGGTGGATGACTCAAAGATCTCGGCAATCAAGGAGTGGCCGATTCTAACCAATATTTTTGAGCTTGATCTTTCGGGAAGAGATTATGGAGTATCGAACACTTTCAATGTACAAGACTTGTCACCGTATGTTGAAGACCATGAAGAGGAGGAGATGAATCAACAAATGAATTTGAGGATAAATTCTCAATTATTCGGGGAGGATGATATGCCTCAAGGCCCAATCACTATGGCCCGATCCAAGAAGCTAATTAACATACTCATGTCATATGTGGGTGAATTCCTCAAAGTCAAGGATGTATTTGATCTCATGCCTCAAAATAGAGAAAAGACATTTCATTCACTTAACTGGAATAAACCCAAGTTCACATTAACAATTATTGTAACCTTTTTTATTTGAGTTTATTTTACGTATTTAGAGGTTGCATGCATGGAATGGTATGGTAGTAATTGACAAAGATAATGAAAGGTTTCTTATGTCAAGGGAAGATAAGGAAGGGTTCCTTAATAATTTACAAAGATAATGAAGAATTACTTATTTCAAGGGAAGATAAGGAATGGTTCCTTATTTCAAGGGAGCGCGGCTCATCCTTGCGCACGTGCCCATGCATTCATCTTTTCATTTAATTCTTGCTTTAATTTTTAGACTATGTTTTATTTCAAGAGTGGTTTATTAAAAACACTTGAGACTCTTATGTTTAGAGGATTTGATTGAATAGAAAAATTGAAGTTTTCCTTGGAAGGTTTCGCGCTGCTATTTTTCCTTCCCAGGATTAATTGTCATTAAAATTATCATCATATTGTGACTCTAGTGAAGATTCTTACAAGTGCATTCCTTTCTATCGTCTTAGTTGAAGGTAGAGTGTAAACATAAGGGTGTACGAACTCTCAAACCGCCTCGTTTGAGTTCTCCTAATCTATTAGAGACAAGGTCGACAGGTATCCTACTTAGTACCTCAATCGAACCAACTAGGGTTTTAAAGTTATCATTTTTTTTATTTTGCTTCGGCATCACATCAAGGTTATTGCAATCAATATAATAGAGTCGGTACTATCTGCAAAATCTGACATGCACCTCAAAGAAATCCAAATGATACAAAATTTGAAAGAGAACTAATTTAATGAAAGAAAATTAAGCCCTAAAAATTGCACACAAAAAATAATAAGGAATCGAAAAGATATGCAAGGAAACCCGTGGCTGGTCCAATAAGCAACCTAGAGCACTTTCAGATAATGTCACTTTCCATGGAGAATGATAACAACACTTGGGCAATGGTTACCACTTTTTCTACTGTTTTCCAACCACAAAAGATTTGGAGAGAAAAGATGTTAATAAGAACTTACAAGCAACCAAAAGCTTGAATCAATAGAGGCCAACCCTAATAGGCTAAGACCTGCCGATGCACTTACCTTGGAGGCCGAAATGCTTCTTTGGTCCTTAAGAAAAATGAGCCAATTTTATTGATAATCAAAAACTGACTACAAAGTTCTCAAAGAGATGAATAAATATGACCTAGGGTAGTAAAGGTTTCGGCTTCGAAGAATACAAGGAAAATCCATTGCTTGATCTCAATCATGCGCGCGCGCGCTCCTTCAATCTACAACCGTCGAGATGAGTTCTTTGTAAGGAAACTTGTCTTGAGTCCATGTGAGGATGATGTGTAACAACCCCGAACTGGCTCAGGGTCGTTACGGCCTAACCATAATTTACTGTCATCTTAGACTCCATAAGTCTACATTGAAACATACTTATCTATCTTTGTTTTTATCATTTTATATATATATATATTTTTTGCAAAGAACATTAATCAAAGGAAAAGAAGGGGGGGGGGGGGGGGGGGGGGGGGAGGCGAAGACGTAAAAACCCCACCCCCATCGCCTGCTCTGCAGGCGAGCATTCGCCTGCTGCTCTGGAATTCTAAATTCCAGAGCATGCTTCACTTCTTCATCCCTCATCAATCTTCCTTCGTCCTACCATACTTAACTCAATTTTTCATTAAACTCACTCATCTACAAGCATCTCCCGACATTCATCCATCACTCAAAACACGACCAAAACTTATTTCACACTCTTCGAATTATCACAAAATCAACTGCATGGGTCGCTCTAAAACCGAACATATCCATACGGTTTAAATCACCTAAAAATCATCATCAAAACCCAACCAAATCCTCAAATAACATCGAACATAAATGCAGAATTTACTAAAACATCACCCAAACAAATACATATCAAGCCTTCCAAAATAACATAACTCCAAGCCTAAATCATCTATACATCACACCAAAATTAAACTTCGTGTACATCCAAAAATCTATCCCAATGTGCATCAAAATCTAGTTCGTGCCTATTTACCACAAAATAGCTCGGAGCACACCCACGGGTTGTCAAGCCTAGCCAAATCACGCCCCATCGCCACGAGCTCCACCCATCGACCTCCTATGCTTGATCATCGGGAGAAATTTTCTCACCTTCGTACTCGTCACCTACATCATACGATAAACACGTTAAGCCTAATGCTTAGTAAAGAGTGTACTAAACATGACATTTATATATATGCATGACATTTGTAAAACAACTTTGTTTCGTTTCGTTAGATCACTTTCTTGCCCCGTGAGAACCACAACTTGCCCCGTGAGAACCACAACTTGCCCCGTGAGAAACACATATTCGTTCATAATTCATGATCATTCTTTAATTCGATGTTTCATAAAATTGCTCTTAAATAGTTCGTATGCACTTTAATAAAACATTATGCATGAGGATATGCACGTAGAACACCTATCAAACACCCCTAACTTATAGCTAAGGCGCTACCTTGAACTACCCGCCTTACCACCAACCCCTATACTACCTAACTTCATCATAACCAACACTTTCAACATCGTTACGACGTAGGGCCTTAGGGGTCGAAAACCTAACACTCACTTACCTAGCGTCCTAGATATGCAAGCACAACTTGCCCCGTGAGAACCACAACTTGCCCCGTGAGAACCACAACTTGCCCCGTGAGAACCACAACTTGCCCCGTGAGAACCACAACTTGCCCCGTGAGAACCACAACTTGCCCCGTGAGAACCACAACTTGCCCCGTGAGAACCACAACTTGCCCCGTGAGAACCACAACTTGCCCCGTGAGAACCACAACTTGCCCCGTGAGAACCACAACTTGCCCCGTGAGAACCACAACTTGCCCCGTGAGAACCACAACTTGCCCCGTGAGAACCACAACTTGCCCCGTGAGAACCACAACTTGCCCCGTGAGAACCACAACTTGCCCCGTGAGAACCACAACTTGCCCCGTGAGAACCACAACTTGCCCCGTGAGAACCACAACTTGCCCCGTGAGAACCACAACTTGCCCCGTGAGAACCACAACTTGCCCCGTGAGAACCACAACTTGCCCCGTGAGAACCACAACTTGCCCCGTGAGAACCACAACTTGCCCCGTGAGAACCACAACTTGCCCCGTGAGAACCACAACTTGCCCCGTGAGAACCACAACTTGCCCCGTGAGAACCACAACTTGCCCCGTGAGAACCACAACTTGCCCCGTGAGAACCACAACTTGCCCCGTGAGAACCACAACTTGCCCCGTGAGAACCACAACTTGCCCCGTGAGAACCACAACTTGCCCCGTGAGAACCACAACTTGCCCCGTGAGAACCACAACTTGCCCCGTGAGAACCACAACTTGCCCCGTGAGAACCACAACTTGCCCCGTGAGAACCACAACTTGCCCCGTGAGAACCACAACTTGCCCCGTGAGAACCACAACTTGCCCCGTGAGAACCACAACTTGCCCCGTGAGAACCACAACTTGCCCCGTGAGAACCACAACTTGCCCCGTGAGAACCACAACTTGCCCCGTGAGAACCACAACTTGCCCCGTGAGAACCACAACTTGCCCCGTGAGAACCACAACTTGCCCCGTGAGAAATCCATAACTTGCCCCTTGAGAAACACATATCGTTCATAATTCATGATCATTCTTTAATTCGATGTTTCATAAAATATGCTCTTAAATAGTTCGTATGCACTTTAATAAAACATTATGCATGAGGAATAATGCACGTAGAACACCTATCAAACAACCCCTAACTTATAGCTAAGGCGCTACCTTGAACTACCCGCCTTACCACCAACCCCTATAACTACCTAACTTCATCATAACCAACACTTTCAACATCGTTACGACGTAGGGCCTTAGGGGTCAGAAAACCTAACACTCACTTACCTAGCGTCCTAGATATGCCAAGCACCGTCCTTGAGCTTGGGTTACCTAAGGCATTTAACAACACGTCAATAATATCGACTTTTAACCATCATCTCTAAATAATTTGACGTCCTGAGCTAAGACAAATTCTTCTAAAAACTCTAATTCAATTCACTCGAGCATTTCATCGAGCACATTGTGCTCACAATTACAAAGACTCCATTAATGACTTCCAACAACCTAAAATTAATCATAATCACCAACCAATACTATTAATCTACTCCAACAACCTCAATAATCATTAATACATCTTCAACAAACAATAATATCGTTAAACTATCGATTTCTAACTAAAACCAACAATTTCTCATCAAACCCTAAATCGAAATAAACCCTAAAACCACAAATAAACTTAACTAGAGCGTAGCACTCACCTAAGGTATTGATTTGGGAAAGAAAACCCAAAGGAAAATTGCCAGAAATTCGAAGGAGTCGCTGGCGTTGGAGAATCGGCGATGAAGGAGAGGGAAATTGCAAGGGAGAGGGAGAGGTTTCGTGCTCTGGAGAGAAGAAATGAGAAAGAGAGAAAGGTTTTAAGTTTTTAATAAAATTTGACTTAGTAAATTACCTAATTGCCCTTAGTTAATTTCTTAACTTAAATCGTTATTTCGTCTATCGGTTTAGTTTCTCTAAAATTCTCTTATTCCTCCAAATATTTCTATTTATTCTTAGGGTTCTAACGAAACTTCCCGTTCGCAAATTGGACTTAATTTACTATTTCTACGAATTATGACTCTATAAATGCTTAAAATATTTAAAACTCGAAACCAAAAACTCAAAATCCCTAAAACGAAATTCCCGGGCGTTACATGATGACTTGTGGAATTTAAAAAATTACAAGGAGAATGTGCGCGCTCACTCACAAGTGGATGAGGCTTCGGAATGGTGTATCTGTTTGATGAATGTGCGCCATTCTTTTTTGAGGGTTGGGCCCTCTTATTCACTTATACGATTGAGGCTTGTCCCCTTTTAGTTGATGTGGTTTGGGCCTTTCTTTGTGCACCATCCATGAAGGTTGCTCAGTTAGATTGAAAGGCTGTATGTGCCCTTCCATTATTTGAAGCCTTAACCTTGACCACCCGATTGTTCTTAATGCCTAAACATGCATGAGTGCAATTAAAGGCTAATGTTTGTCAAAATACAAGAGGGCCTGTAAGAGTTTGAAATTTGTATAATTCAATTGTAATAGTATTTTGAGGATATTTTGTTGAAAGTAATGTAAAAATATACATTTTAAAAGTTGTATAGAACAAAGGATACGATAAAACGAATAAAATGAGATATTTTGTAAACGTGTTAAAATTTTAAAATGGCCGATCGATCGCCCCAAGATAGGCGATCGATCGCCATTTTGGTGAAGAGAAGGCAATCGAACTCGAGAGCTGCTGTTAGTGTTTTTACACACTTACACGCAAGTGCACGTGTCGCTAACGAAGTAATAAGTAAGTAAAGTATTGATCCCACGAGGATATTTTTAATTGTATGTAAATTGCTATAAAAATCTTATAAAAATATTATGATGATAAATGAAAATAAATAGAAATAAAATTAGAATGACGATGAAACAAAGTAAATAAGAGTAAACGAGGTAAAAACAATAAAAGAAGGCCTTGGCTAGGATCGATTTCTTCGTTACGACAATTTCACTACTGATGCTCTGGTAATACTCTGCAGCATTGTCTATGAACAGTAAGAATTAAATAATTCTAGGATTCTTTCGAATTGCCTAGATAAATTCAAATTAGAATTTCCTTCGACCTAGAATGAATGTAACTAATATTGAATTTCCTATATGCTCTATTCTTATTGCCAATCGAATTAATGTTAACCACGTTGTAACAATTTAATTCAATTAATTATTTATGCATCTAAGAATTTATATCTATCTATCGATACAATATAAATATGAATCGTCAACCTATCTATCGATATGATCTGACTTAGCAAGAAGCATCACAAATAATTGTTCAATAGAAAATTGTGACGCCCCGAATTATAAAAACCCGGTTCGTTACACATAGCTCGAACATAACCATGAAACTTTGGACTAAATTTAAAACTTCGCTCGAAAATCAAAATTTGACATTTTCTAAAACCTCAAAACATTTAAAGACTTGCAGCGGAAATCATTTGAGCAAAAATAGAGTTGAACAAAACCATAGAACAGTGCTTGAATAATTGGTTGGGATGTTAAGGGATAATCGGTCAAAAGAAATAAAGGTTTAAATCGCGAAATGCCCTGAAAATTTCAAAGGTCAAACGCATCTGCCGCTGAGCAAAGTCAACGAAAGAGGCTGAAACAGATAGAAAAAAGACTTCTTCCGGTAACTAAACGACAAAAGCTTTAACTACATCATCCGGTAAGCTTAACACACGACATCCACCGATCACTAAACGACAATACTTCTACTATATCATCCGGTAAGCTTAACATACGACATCCACCGATCACTAAATGACAAGACTTCTACTACATCATCACTAAATGACAAGACTTCTACTACATCATCCGGTAAGCTTAACATACGACATCCACCGATCACTAAACGACAAGACTTCTACTACATCATCCGGTAAGCTTAACATACAATATCCACCGATGACGTCAGCCAGATGATTTTCCTTCATCCGATCGACTAACCTCACATCCACCGGTAACGTCAGCCGGATGATTTCCTTCATCCAATCGACTAACCTCACATCCACCGGTGACGTTAGCCGAATGATTTCCTTCATCCGATCGACTAACCTCACATCCACCGGTGAGCTTTGTTCACCTATGATGGAACTTACAAACTTCACTCAAAGCATTCAAAACAACCTGACCCCAAATAACATTTGAAATTCAACAAAAACCATTAACAAAAGAACAACAACTGTACCCTCGACATGACTTTGGAAATGATAACTCCAACTACATTTAAATCATGTTTTCTTTGGTAGAGAGGAAATTCCCAAAGGTATCAAAACATCAGATAACTACTAAGACTTCACCTACGGACAAGTGTTAAAACCAACAGAGTACTTTTATCAGAAAGTCTCAAGGGAATGCATCCAAAAACATTAAAATCACTTCTGTCATTAGAAAACTTAACATTCTTAAATCAAATCATAGCTCACTGAATCTTCACTTCTTCAGACACCAGTTAATCCGCCTCATCAGTATAACAAATCGAGGCAGAGAAGTGCTCCTCCAACTACACCTATTCTTCAGTGAACTCAGTAAACACACCTGCTGTCACTTCTTCACCTACATCACAAAACTCATCTATTAGCCTATTGCTAAGTAAGTAAAGCAGTAATGAAATGAAATGCTGATATCTGAATTCCTAAACATGCAATTTCTACTTTCTCATCTCAGTTGTCGTTCATCGTTTCTGTTCAGATCCCCCTGTGAAATTGGGAGTTGGATCAACTCTCCCAAAGTATAAATATCCACTGACTCATTAAGGGGTGGATTAATTCCCTTAACAGTAATCTGATTCACATAGCTGTTTCCGATCCCCCTGTGAAATTGAGAGTTGGATCAACTCTTCCAAAGTATAAATATCCACTGTCTCATTAAGGGGCGGATTATTTCCCTTAACAGTAAATCTGTTTCTCATAGCTGTTTCAATATGTTCATTCCTTACCATGCCAACATGCATTCAAATTCATTTTCGTATACTTTTAAAACATGATGCATAGCATACAGACACATTCAAATAAACATGATGCATAGCATACAGACACATTCAAATAAACATGTTCCTAATGTTTTGTGATGTAGGCCCGAAGGCGCAAGCAAACTTCACTTACCTGGTCTCCTGGAAATCGCTCGGTTTCAACTACTTTGGAAGCCCTGTTCACCTAATGTCATAAACAAAATACCATTCAGATCTTCACTAAACCTCATCCTACACCATTCACAAACCTAAGGAGCTAGTTTAGAAGTTCGGATTATCGCACATTCTTGATTCAACACTAACCCGAACTCAACTCACTCACAGCATTCTCAAAAATACACTCATTGCACTCTCTCTGCTATCTAACCACTAAATCTCGAGAAAACGAAGGGAAAACTTACCTAGTTTGAGGAAATGGAGATCGGAGGGGGAAAAATCGCTTGGAGCCCTGTTGAGCTTGAGCTGAATACCGAGAAGGAAAAAAAAATGAAGGAACAGTGGCGGCTAAACCTCATTAAACCCTTCCTTAAATGCGTTATCCACAATAAATTTTAATTTACCATTTTATCCTTACTCATTCACTTATTAACCTAATCGCTAAATCACTCAAACTTCAATTTTTTTTTAAAAACATTTACTATAAATGAAAAAAGTAAATCGGTTAATAGAAACCGGGTGTTACAAAAATTGCATAACAAAACCAAGATCGTAGCAAAAACCGTAACGAGTACTATCGTTCTAACCAAGATAATAAGAATTTAGCCTAAAATCATAATAACAATACTAAATAAAAATAATGTTTTCAATAACATAAAATAATAATAATGAAGAGGAAGAAGAAAATTCAGCTGGTCGTCGTTCTCCTCCTCTGTTCCAGATCTTCTTTTTTTTTTTTTTTTTTTTTTTTTTCAGCAAGCAAATCACACCTCTCCTATATATCAGCTCTCCAGAATAATCCGTACCAAAAAATATGCAATCCGTTTCTTTTTTTTTTCTCTCCAGATTTTATATGCTTTTATTGTTCCATTTTTACTCCAAAATGGTTTTCTCTCTCATTGGTTTCTCTTTCCACGTGTTTCCATCCTTCCAAATCTTCTTCTTCCAATTTGTTTTTCCCTCCTTTTTGTCCTTTTCTACATGCCATGTGTCATCTGCTCTTCTCCACAAAATCTTCAACCTATTTGATTTTCCTTAATTGTAGTCTAATCTCTCTCTTCTTCATATTCTACATCAATTTATAACCAAATTAAATCCTCTAATTTTGGTAACCATAATTAAATTTTTTTATTTGCTTTCTCTCTCCATAATCTTCATCTTTTGAACTTGATTTTTCCCACTATTAAAATTGCATTCAAATATGAAAAAATATAAAATTCAAAATGAAGAGAAAAATTATGCTTTTAACATATAATCTGCATGAAATATATTAAATTCAATCAAAACACTAATGCTGCAGCATTACATAGCAATTATAATAAATTCATACCAATTTATTATTGCAATAACTCAATTCATATAAGTTTTCTTATGTAAAATTTGCATAAAATAACTCTAAAATAAGAGTCATCAGCTGCCGACCCATCATGAAAAGAGAGACGATCAATCGGCTGCTAAATGGAGAAACAGAGATTTGGAGCAGGGGCAGCGCTGATCAATCGGCTGGGATCAGGTGATCGAATCGACTATTGAAATGAAAAAAGGGGCTACAGAATGGGATCAATCGGCTGAGGCATGGCCAATCGATCGCCCCTTATTAATTAGGGTGCTGATCGGTTGACTGAGGCATGGTCAATCAATCGCCCCGTTAAAAATTTAAAATGTACAAAAATTCAATTTTCTGATTTAAAATTTGATTAATTACAAAAGTTAGATTAAAATAAATCTAATTGGGATTAGATTAAAACTAATTGAGGATTAAGAATTAATTAACCAAAGGTTTTATGGTAATTAACCAAAGTTTGAGGGGTAAAATACTTTTTTTCAATGGATAATCATGGTTTAATGGTAATAAACCATTAAACACTATTCTAAAGAGGTTATGTGGCCTTGTTCTGTGATATTACGTGAAAAGCTAAAGGAAAAAGAAATAAAGAGAGAAGGGAAATAGAGAAGGAGAGAGAAAAGAGAGAGAGGAGAAACCCATGGGGAAAAGAGAGAGAGGAGAAACCCGTGGGGAAAAGAGAGAGAAGAGAAATGGGAAAAGTGGAGATTCAACGATTTATCTTTTAGGATAAATTGTTCAGCTCGTTGAGATGAACATTTTAGTATGGAAATGAATAGGTTCGGTGGAGATTTTGAGAAAAAGTGGAGGAATCGACATACGGTAAATATCTCTAACGATTAGAATAGTTAGATTAGACTTTATTGCCTTGATAGGTGGAGATAGTTTTAATTACTGTATTGAATCTGGATATGATAGATTTGAGTAGGATAATTGAAGTGAAGTTGGATGTTGAAGTAAGGAATTTCATATTGTTTTTATCCAAATTGATAATGAATTGTGAAATGGTTTATTTCAAATATTTTATTGAAATATGTTGAAACAATAATATGCGTTGAATTGAGCATAATTAGTTTTCAAAACCATTGCATTGAATTAAACCCATTGATTTCAAATAACATTGTATGAGTGAGTGTGTTGTGTTAAAAATACATGACACGTGCTTTATAACTGTTTTAAAGCATGCATTTAGAAAGGACGGAGTAGGAAAGTCATGTTAATATAAGAACCCATTGGGCTGGACTCGCCTCTTCAGTGTAATCAATATGACTATGAAAATGATTGGGAGTCTTACGCAAAACGTCCTCCTTGGGTTGAAAATCTCTAAATCCTAGAGAAGAATAAGACGAGTGGTGCTACAGCTTTAACAGGAGAAATTCGGGGAACTGTAGTTGTGATTACGGTCATATGAGTCGTTTTAGAGAGAATTGTATTTTTACATTTTAATTTAAATGTGAAAAGCTTATTTTGGAAATTCGATTGAAAATGAATGATTTTAAATCAAGCAATATTTATTTTAATTACATCGAATTTATTTAAACGTTGAGAGTGATTTTTAAACAGTGGTTGATGAATTTTAAAAATGTTGGTTGTTTTAAACTATGGTAAATGACATGGATTTCAAATATAAAAAAATGATTTAAGTTGATTTAAAAAATAATCAATGATAGGTAGAGGATGGTGTATGGGCCTGTATAGTGTGGATAGAGTTTGGGCTAGCTATTCTAGTCGCTAGATTTATTTGTTGGGCCAATGACTCATTATGTAGAATATCCTTATTTTTTAGATAACATGAATGTTTACTAGGACGGAGAAACCAATGCAAGGTAAAGTGTGCAATAAGGCATGGGTGAAAGATGGTTAATGGTCTTTAGGTGTGTGAAAGGTCATGTGTAGTTATCTAATTTGTATTTATTTCTTTTACGCTTCTGCAAGTACTTTGATGGTGATGTAAAAAGTTTGATGATGTCATGTAAATATTTCAATATATGGAATGTATTTTGTATAATGTTTGAATGTTATTAGAAATATCCTAATTTTGGATGCCATAGGCAATGTGTGATGATTGTATGGTGAATGTTAGATGTATATGTCGTTCAGGAGTTCCCACTTAAGGAATGTACGTTTTGAGTACGTCGTTTGAGGTCACTTCCCAATTCGAGAATCTCAATCGTCGGGGCTCATCGGGTCGGGTCCTGACAGGGCCAATGTTTGCTAAAAAAATACAAGTAAATAATACGAAAGTAAATTTGCTACATAGATTTGTCTCTGGGAAGACAAATTCTGATGTAGTCAAAGGAGCAACCAAGGACAATCAAGAAGCAATAGGGAACCAAGATCCATTGATGAATATAGGAGGACCAATGTCGAGATCAAGAACAAAGAAAATAAACAAAAGACTATAAATTTCAATCAAAGACATCCATGAAAAGAAATCATCAAAAGATGTGCAACGAGTCATAATATTAGTAAGTGTTGACAAAGAAGCAAGCATTAGAAAAGAAGTCCAGAACGAAGCCCAAAATGTAAGAGATGTCTCAAAAATAAATACTTCAACACATGGTCACCCAATATGGCACTACTCTAGCCCAAGAGAATTTAACTTCAAAGTTCTTACAAGTGCCACACTATTGGGCAAGACCCACAATCTGAAATAAACTCGGGGCTCATGCTACTAAACCTAATTGCCGCAGCCACCATCCACTTGCACCACTTTCCAAATCACAATATTTCTTTTCTTGTTTTTTTAGAAACTTTCTTATTGTCTAATTAGGATATTTTATTAGTTTTTAATTATGTTATTACCTTATTAAATTTATACCTTCGCCTATTTAAGAGAGGCTTGTAATAGATTTTAGGCACTTTTGAATGAATTGATTTTTATGAAGCTTTGCTTTGAGGTGAGATCTTACAACTCTCTTCTTAAGTTCTTGGATTAGTACTTGATCTTCTTCAAGTATATTCTTGAAAAGATCAAACTTGATAGCTTAGGTTCAACTAACAAGTTTGGTTCGAGTCTAACTACTTTTCTGATAACTTCGGTTCCATCGCTAACTTTCGATTGGGATCAAGTTCCTTCTTCTTGTTCTTTCGAATCAATAAAGACATTATTCCCTTTGAATTCTGCATTGCGTGTTGGGTCTAAGATCTCTAATATCTTAGGTTCACATCATTTGGTATCAGAGCGAAAGTTCTTCGATTCAGAGAAGCTATCTTTATCGTTCTCGTTATTTTCTTTGTCTATTCTTCACAAAACCTTTTGATTCTTAAACTTTCGTTTTAGTTCCAAAAAAAAAAAAACCGAAAATTCAAAAAAAAAATTCTGAAAATTCAAAAAAAAAAAATCATGAGAATACCTCATTAGTATCGAGGACTCACAATCGGAAACTATTCAAGATTCTCAAAAACATTATATCCAAAGATCGATTCTAGCAAACACTTTTAGTGAATTGACTTTAATGTATTCTCGAAAGTTGGATTTTAAGTTTGAAAGTTTAAAATTTTACGTTGCACTTGTTGGATTGCATCTTAATTAGGTTCTAACTTTAAGAACCTAAAGAAGAGATTGAGTGGTAAAAGGCAAGAGTATGAAATTATCTTATAAAAGCCAAAATTTTGATCGAAACACGAGTGAAGTGACATTGAACTTGTAATACCTCCAAACCCATCCCGGCTCAGTGCGCTACTTTGCACTACACTCCCACGTTTAAAACACAATTTAAAATAAATTTCGATAAAATTTTGACTCGATTTTTTGGTTTTTAGAACCCTCGAAAAAGGTTGAAAAACGTGAGTAAAATACGTGCAAAACGTGTCGAAAAAGATCGGGTTAAAATATTTTTGAAAAACCAAAATTTTTAAAAAAAAACGGGGCTAGCTCACTTGGGCGCCGCACGCGCGCATTGCGCGCGCCAGCTGCGAGCACTGCGCGCGCTAGCTGCGAGCACTACGCGCGCAGCAGCGAGCCGCGTGCCATCCAGCGCGCGCGAGGTGCCGATCGATCAGTACACAGTACCGATCGATCGACAACCTCTCGGGTTGCCCGATCGTGCAACAGTGCGCCTGCCGATACACAACCAAATACAACAAAAATACAAAAATGCCTAAAAGTACCCATCACTCACAAGTCTTCGAAGACCATGGCCGAGACGCCCCAACAACTACCTACACCGGCATGCCCCGTGCGTCGTCGACTGCTCCCTAATTCTGGGCTCTCTCCTCTAGCTCACCTGTAATCCTGGCGTCACTTACACCACAGAACACAAAACGTAAGGCTAATACTTAGTAAGTAGGGAACAATGCAATTCAAAACAATGCACAATCCACACACAACCCTCACACACAACCCTAACACATGCAGTTTCTACGCGCTTTGTTGTTCTCATTTTGTTGCCGAAATGTTAATCTATCACCTTGTAACACCCGGTTTCTATTAACCGATTTACCCTTTTCATTTATAGTGAATGTTTTAAAAAAAAATTGAAGTTTGAGTGATTTAGCGATTAGGTTAATAAGTGAATGAGTAAGGATAAAATGGTAAATTGAAATTTATTGTGGATAACGTATTTAAGGAAGGGTTTAATGAGGTTTAGCTGCCACTGTTCCTTCATTTTTTTCCTTCTCGGTATTCAGCTCAAGCTCAACAGGGCTCCAAGCGATTTTTCCCCTCCGATCTCCATTTCCTCAAACTAGGTAAGTTTTCCCTTCGTTTTCTCGAGATTTAGTGGTTAGATAGCAGAGAGAGTGCAATGAGTGTATTTTTGAGAATGCTATGAGTGAGTTGAGTTCGGGTTAGTGTTGAATCAAGAATGTGCGATGATCCGAACTTCTAAACTAGCTCATTAGGTTTGTGAATGGTGTAGGATGAGGTTTAGTGAAGATCTGAATGGTATTTTGTTTATGACATTAGGTGAACAGGGCTTACAAAGTAGTTGAAACCGAGCGATTTCCAGGAGACCAGGTAAGTGAAGTTTGCTTGCGTCTTCGGCCTACATCACAAAACATTAGGAACATGTTTATTTGAATGTGTCTGTATGCTATGCATCATGTTTATTTGAATGTGTCTGTATGCTATGCATCATGTTTTAAAAGTATACGAAAATGAATTTGAATGCATGTTGGTATGGTAAGAAATGAACATATTGAAACAGCTATGAGAAACAGATTTACTGTTAAGGGAAATAATCCGCCCCTTAATGAGACAGTGGATATTTATACTTTGGAAGAGTTGATCCAACTCTCAATTTCACAGGGGGATCGGAAACAGCTATGTGAATCAGATTACTGTTAAGGGAATTAATCCACCCCTTAATGAGTCAGTGGATATTTATACTTTGGGAGAGTTGATCCAACTCCCAATTTCACAGGGGGATCTGAACAGAAACGATGAACGACAACTGAGATGAGAAAGTAGAAATTGCATGTTTAGGAATTCAGATATCAGCATTTCATTTCATTACTGCTTTACTTACTTAGCAATAGGCTAATAGATGAGTTTTGTGATGTAGGTGAAGAAGTGACAGCAGGTGTGTTTACTGAGTTCACTGAAGAATAGGTGTAGTTGGAGGAGCACTTCTCTGCCTCGATTTGTTATACTGATGAGGCGGATTAACTGGTGTCTGAAGAAGTGAAGATTCAGTGAGCTATGATTTGATTTAAGAATGTTAAGTTTTCTAATGACAGAAGTGATTTTAATGTTTTTGGATACATTCCCTTGAGACTTTCTGATAAAAGTACTCTGTTGGTTTTAACACTTGTCCGTAGGTGAAGTCTTAGTAGTAATTATCTGATGTTTTGATACATTTGGGAATTTCCTCTCTGCCAAAGAAAACGTGATTTAAACGTAGTTGGAGTTATCATTTTCAAAGTCATGTCGAGGGTACAGTTGTTGTTCTTTTGTTAATGGTTTTTGTTAAATTTCAAATGTTATTTGGGGTCAGATTGTTTTGAATGCTTTGAGTGAAGTTTGTAAGTTCCATCATAGGTGAACAAAGTTCACCGGTGGATGTGAGGTTAGTCGATCGGATGAAGGAAATCATTCGGCTGACGTCACCGGTGGATGTGAGGTTAGTCGATTGGATAAAGAAAATCATCAGGCTGACGTCACCGGTGGATGTGAGGTTAGTCGATTGGATGAAAGAAAATCATCTGGCTGACGTCATCGGTGGATGTCGTATGTTAAGCTTACTGGATGATGTAGTAGAAGTCTTGTCGTTTAGTGACCGGTGGATGTCGTATGTTAAGCTTACCGGATGATGTAGTAGAAGTCTTGTCGTTTAGTGATCGGTGGATGTCGTGTGTTAAGCTTACCGGATGATGTAGTTGAAGCTTTTGTCGTTTAGTTACCGGAAGGAGTCTTTTTGCCATCTGTTTCAGCCTCTTCCGTTGACTTTGCTCAGCGGCAGATGCGTTTGACCTTTGAAACTTTCAGGGCATTTCGCGATTTAAACCTTTACTTCTTTTGACCGATTATCCCTTAACATCCCAACCAATTATTCAAACACTGTTCTATGGTTTTGTTTAACTCTATTTTTGCTCTAATGATTTCCGCTGCAAGCCTTTAAATGTTTTGAGGTTTTAGAAAATGTAAAATTTTGACTTTCGAGTGAAGTTTTAAATTTAGTCCAAAGTTTCTTGGTTATGTTCGAGCTATGTGTAACGAACCGGGTTTTTTTATAATTGTAACGCCCCGAGTTGTCTGAACGCGGTTTGTTACTCATAAACCCGAACACAGCTAATGAAATTTTGAACCAAATTTAAAATTTCATTTGAGAAATCAGATTTGAACGTTTGATAAAACACAAAAGCTTGCAGCGGAAAAATCTTTGAGTAAAGCAGTGTTTGAACAATTAATTAAAATATTATAAAATAATTCGACCGGAAGAGATGGAGGCCTGGGCGTGAAATGCTTGAAGTTCATAAGAGTCAAGCAAATCATCCGCTGAGAAAAGTCAACGGAAGAGACTGAAACAGACAACAGAAGGCTTCTTCTGGTGGCAAACGACAAGACTTCGGTTATATCAACCGGTCACAAAACGACAAACACTACCTACATCTTCCGATGACGTCATCCGGATGACTCCTTCATCCGATCGACGTATCGTTACATCATCCGGTGAAATAAGAGGACATCATCCGGTGTACGTGTGCCTCTCACGTGAGCAATTAAAACATAACCTAGTGATAAACACACTTCAAATCTCTCCTCACCCGAGCACTAGACGACAAAATAATACACACATCGCCCGGTCACTAGACGACAAAATAATACGCACATCGCCCGGTCACTAGACGACATGAATACGCAATCGCTCCGGCACTAGACGACAAAATAATACGCAGATCGCCCGGTCACTAGACGACAAATAATACACACATCGCCCGGTCACTAGACGACAAAATAATACCACATCGCCGGTCACTCGACGACAAAATAATACACACATCGCCGGTCACTCGACCGACAAACTAATCACACATCGCCTGGTCACTAGACCGACAAATAATACACACATCGCCCGGTCACTAGACGACAAAATAAAACGCACATCGCCCAGTCACTAGACGACAAAATAATACTCGACACCATCGATTGACATAAAATTTCCTCATCCGGTGACTTTACTGAAGTCATCTTCCGATAGAAAATAGACACAACACTATCTACAGAAAGGAACTTTACTTGCTTCTCCAAGACCATTCAGAAACAACTCAATCATTGCATTAGTTAAACCTAGTGAAAATCAACATTTAAAAAAAAAAACTCAACAGAGTACTAGTAAATCTCAAAACGTATTCGAAATGCAAAAATCTCTGCTGTCCTGAAAACTCGACATACTCAGAATAAATCGTTATTAATTAAACCTCAACCATTACCGACACCAGTTAACCCGCCTCATCAGTTTACCAAGCCGAGACATGGATGTGCTCCTCCAACCACATCTAACCATCAGTGCACTCAGGAATTTCACCTGTGGTATCCTCAACACCTACATCACAAAACTCATCTATTAGCCTAATGCTAAGTAAGTAAGGCAATAATGAAATGATATGCTGAAACAAAATCCTAAATATGCAGTTTCTACTTTCTCATCTCGGTTGTACATCGTTTGTTTACTCATCAGATCCCATGATTCCCTTGGGAGTGGGATCAGTTCTCCCAATGTCTACATCCTCTTCATTAATTAAGGGGTGGATGAGGTCCCTTAATAACTGTTCTGATCCCTCAATTCCCTTGGGAGTGGGATCAGTTCTCCCAATGTTATAAATCCTCTTCATCAGTTAAGGGGTGGATTAGTTCCCTTAACCGCCAATACCTGTCAATCTGAACTTGCCTTTCCATATGATACATTAAAATTCATTTTCGTTTTCTTTCAAATTTATGATGCATGACATACAGAAAATACTCAAACATGCAAGAACCTGCTGTTTTGTGATGTAGGCCCGAGGGCACACACAATACTTTACTTACCTGGTCTCCTGGAAATCGCTCGGCTATATGCTACTCCAGAAATCTGCTCACCTAAAACCATCGACAGATTATAGATTAGATCCCCACTAGACTTTATCTAACTACCCTGAAATCTAAGGAAGCCGGTTTGGGGCCCTACTGATTAAACATTCCCGTTACATCACTAAACCCCTAAACCCAAATCTCTCACTCGCAGCCTTTCGAAAACCCATACATTGCAATCCTTCAACTACCTAAGCACTAGAACAGCAAGTAATTTAGTCAAAACTCACCTTGGTTGAGGAAAATCGGAGGGGAATCGCCTAGAGGATGTTCGCCGAGCTGAGAGGTAAGAGTAATAAAATAGTGGCGGCTAAACCTCACTAAACCTTTCCTTAAATGCGTTATCCACAATGTAAATTTGCAATTACCATCTTGCCCCTGCCTAATCAGTTAATAACCTAATCAACATTTCACTCAATTTTAACCATAAAATTATATACAACCGTTTGATAACTTATTTTGATTTATATTGAAACCGGGTGCTACAATCTACCCTTCTTAAAAGAATTTTGTCCTCAAAATTCAGTACCTGAATAATTCTGGATGTTGGTCCATCATGTCCTGCTGGCGCTCCCAGGTTGTCTCCTCTACATTCTTGTTGTGCCATAAGACTTTCACTAGTGGGACCTCTTTGTTGCGTAATACCTTCACTGCGTAATCCAAGATCTTTACTGGTTTCTCTTCATAGGCAAGGGTAGGACAAATTTCGAGGTCTTGCTGTTCCATGATTTGGTTGGGATCCCTTATGCACTTTTTAAACATAGAAACATGGAATACGTCATGTATTCCTTCCATAGAAGCTGGTAGCTGCAACAGATAGGCTGCTCTCCCAACTCTTTTCAGAATAGTGAACGGTCCAATAAATCTGTGGTTCAACTTGCCTTTCTTCCCGAATCTGACAACTCCTTTAAATGGTGATACTTTAAGGAAAACTTCATCACCTACTTCAAACTCTAATTCTCTTCGTCTTTTATCAGCATAACTCTTCTGGCGGCTTTGAGCTGTCAAAATTCTCTGTCGGATGAGGGCAACCTTCTCCACAGTTTGTTGCACAATATTAGGACCAAGCAATTGTGCTTCACCAACTTCATCCCAGTACAAAGGAGATCTGCATTTTCGTCCATACAAGGCTTCATACTGTGCCATTCCTATTGTTGCTTGAAAACTGTTATTGTAAGAGAACTCGACCAATGGTAAATATCTACTCCAAGATCCTTGAAAATCCAATATGCATGTCGGAGCATATCTTCTAAGGTCTGAATAGTCCTCTCGGATTGTCCATCCGTTTGAGGGTGGAAGGCTGTGCTAAAATTAAGCTGTGTTCCCATAGCCTTGTGCAGACTTTTCCAAAACTTAGATGTAAATCTGGAGTCTCGGTCTGAAACTATTGAACTTGGAACTCCATGCAATCTGACAATCTCTTGCATGTACAATTCAGCAAGCTGATCCATTGAGTAAGTTATCTTAATTGGCAGAAAATGAGCAGATTTGGTTAGACGGTCAACTATAACCCAGATTGCATCATGTCCCTTTGCTGTCCTAGGTAGTCCAACGACAAAATCCATTGTTATTTGTTCCCATTTCCATTCAGGAACTGGTAAGGGTTGCAATGTCCCTGAGGGTCTCTGATGTTCAGCCTTGTCTTGCTGGCAGACCAAACATGACTCCACATACTCCGCCACACTTCTCTTCATACCTGGCCACCAATAATGCTGCTTGAGATCTCTGTACATTTTCGTACTTCCAGGATGAACTGAAAATCTGGAGGAATGTGCCTCAGATAGGATCTCCTTCCTAAGCACAGTATCGGCCGGAACCAACCATCTATTTCGAAACTTGAGAATTCCGTCGGCTGAGCAGTTGAAATCCGACTTATCAGTGGAATCTATGCACAACCTATACTTATTACACTCAGTGTCATTCATTTGGACCTCCTTTATTTTCTCCAAAATAGTTGGCCTTAAAGACATGGCCGAAAGCATGGCTGACACACTTGGCACAGCTTCCAGGTTAAATCTTTGGAATTCTGTCTCTAAAGCTATCGGTATGTCTAGAGTCAAAGTAGAAACTAAAGGAGTCACTCTACTCAAAGCATCTGCCACTACATTCGCCTTGCCAGGGTGGTACTTGATCTCAAAATCATAATCTTTGACAAACTCTAACCACCTACGTTGCCTCATATTCAGTTCTTTTTGCGTGAAGATGTACTTCAGGCTCTTATGATCCGAAAATATCTCACAGGATTGTCCATACAAGTAATGCCTCCAAATCTTAAGTGCAAATACAACTGCAGCTAATTCTAAGTCATGGGTAGGGTAGTTCTTCTCATGCGTTTTCAACTGTCTAGAGACATAAGCTATTACTTTACCATTCTGCATTAACACACAACCAAGACCAATTTTGGAAGCATCACAATAAATACTAAATTTACTATCTTCAGCTGGAAGGGTTAAAATTGGAGCGTTGGTTAGTTTCTGTTTTAAGGTCATAAAACTGTGTTCACATTCATCAGTCCATATATACTTCACATTCTTCCTGGTTAACTTAGTAAGAGGCGTAGCGATCTTTGAAAATCCTTCAATGAACTTTCTGTAATATCCTGCAAGTCCAAGGAAACTTCTGATATCCGTAGCATTCTTCGGTTGGGGCCATCCCTTAACTGCCTGAACCTTAGCTGGATCCACAGATATGCCATCTCCAGAGATGACATGTCCAAGAAAGTGAACTCTGTCCAACCAAAACTCACACTTGGAAAACTTAGCATAAAGTTGGTGCTATCTAAGTACTTCCAACACCAAACCCAAATGTCTTGCATGCTCGTCCTTAGTTCTAGAATAGATTAGAATGTCATCTATGAATACAATGACAAACTTGTCCAAATACTCGTGAAACACCCTATTCATGAGATCCATGAAGGCTGCTGGTGCATTTGTCAAACCAAAAGACATAACCAAAAACTCATAATGTCCATACCTTGTACGAAAGGCAGTCTTAGGAATATCTTCAGATTTAACCTTCAACTGGTAATATCCGGACCTAAGGTCAATCTTAGAGAAAACTCTTGCACCCCTAAGTTGGTCAAATAAGTCATCAATCCTCGACAAAGGGTATTTGTTTTTGACAGTTAACTTGTTCAATTCTCTATAGTCTATGCACTTACGCATTGATCCATCTTTCTTCTTGATAAAAAGGACAGGTGCACCCCACGGTGAAAAGCTTGGGCGTATGAACCCTTTCTCCAATAGATCCTCCAATTGTTTCTTTAATTCCTTCAGTTCAGTTGGAGCTAACCTATATGGATTTTTAGACACAGGCTCGGCTCCAGGGTAAATATCTACAACAAATTCGATTTTCCTATCTGGCGGCAGGCCAGGAAGGTCATCTAAAAACACTTCGGGGAAGTCTTGAACAACTAAGACATTTTTGGGGATTGATTTTTCTACTAGTTGTGTGTCTAAAACACTGGCTAAAAAGCACAAATACTCTTTGCATGGGGAGGGTATACAATTGACAGAAGTCATTACAGTCATTTCCTTACTCTTCTTCAAAGCTTGAAAGGTATGGTTTAAGCCTCCAGGGGGTTGAAAACTAACAACACCAGTTCTACAATCTATTGAGGCATAATGTTTAAACAACCAGTCCATTCCTAAGATGACATCAAATCCCGTTATGTCCATAATAATGAGATCGGCAGGCAAATTCTTATTTCCTATTAATACAATGCTATCGGGCAACACTTGGTTAGAGTGCATGCGCTCACCAGAGGGTAATGCTACGTTAAACACATGCTCAGAAGAAGTAAACTGTACATCTAACTTATCAGCAAAAGTAGAGGCTACAAAAGAATGTGTTGCACCCGAATCTATCAAAGTAAAAGCAGGTATAGAGTTAACCAATACAGTACCTGATACTACAGCAGGCTGGTCCTCATCACCTGACTCCATCATGGAGAATATTCTTGGCATAATCTTGGCAGGTCCGCCCTTCAGGGCTGGACAGTCTCTGATGATATGGCCGACTTTATTGCAGTTGAAGCAACGGGTGATTCTAGGCTTTGGGCAATCCCTGAACGAGTGTCCAACCTCTTCACAGTTAAAACACTTATTTGTTCCAAATCTGCACTCGCCCGGGTGGTTCTTCGAACACTTAGGGCATTGAGGAAACATCTTAGTGTCTGGTACTTTCTTTCCCATTCCTTGACTATACTGGCCCTCACTTGGCCTCTTCACTCCTCTCTGTTGTTGGGGTTGAACAAACTTTCGTGGGGCTTCCTTCGGCCCTGAACATTTCATCTCGGCCTCCTCCACCTCCAAGGCTGTGGACACAACTTCACTAAAAGGCAAACCTCTAAAACCTGAATACTTGACTCCTCTGTACACCTCTGGCTTCAGTCCATTCATAAATTGAAACACCTTATCCTCGTTTCTGTGAATAAAGTGTCCAGCGAATCTGGAAAGAGACTCAAATTGTCTAACATACTCAGCCACAGACCCTGTCTGCTTCAAGTTCATGAACTCCACCTTCTTCGCGGCCTGAACCGTGCTGTTAAAATATTTCTCAAAGAAGGTGTCCTTAAACTGAGACCAAGTCATAGCAAAAATATCAGTGGTGGTCTCAATTGTCTCCCACCAAAGCTGGGCGTCTCCAGCAAAATGAAACGTTGCCAGGGTGACCTTATCTCCTTCTCCAACGTTGGCACATCGAAGCATGCTTTCAATCTTCCTCAACCATTCTTCGGCAACAATCGGGTTAGATGATCTTCCATCAAATGTGGGTGGTTGAAGCCTGCGAAATCGGTCCCCTGAATGCTCATTGCCATGGCCCGAGTTGGCACTTCCTTGTGCTTCTCGGTTCAATAACACTCCTAATTAGTCGGACTGTTGTCGCACTATGTCAGTCTGCTGACGCACCAAATCTGTCAGCTGCCTAATCACACTAGGCTCCTCTTCACCTCTTATATTTGGCATTTCTCTAGGCACTCTAGGTCTTCCTGGGCGTCTAGCCATTATACTGGATTCCTGTGTAAGGTTAATTACTTTCATAAACATCTAATTACTAAGGCTAACATAAACACATACAGTCGTTGGAGTACTTCCATGCAACGATTGGCACTGATGAGTAATCTTTTGAACGGTTTAACTGAATCTCTCTGATACCATACTGTAACGCCCCGAGTTGTCTGAACCCGGTTTGTTACTCATAAACCCGAACACAGCTAATGAAATTTCGAACCAAATTTAAAATTTCATTTGAGAAATCAGATTTGAACGTTTGATAAAACACAAAAGCTTGCAGCGGAAAAATCTTTGAGTAAAGCAGTGTTTGAACAATTAATTAAAGTATTATAAAATAATTCGACCGGAAGAGATGGAGGCCTGGGCGTGAAATGCTTGAAGTTCATAAGAGTCAAGCAAATCATCCGCTGAGAAAAGTCAACGGAAGAGACTGAAACAGACAACAGAAGGCTTCTTCTGGTGGCAAACGACAAGACTTCGGTTATATCAACCGGTCACAAAACGACAAACACTACCTACATCTTCCGATGACGTCATCCGGATGACTCCTTCATCCGATTGACGTATCGTTACATCATCCGATGAAATAAGAGGACATCATCCGGTGTACGTGTGCCTCTCACGTGAGCAATTAAAACATAACCCACTGATAAACACACTTCAAATCTCTCCTCACCCGAGCACTAGACGACAAAATAATACACACATCGCCCGGTCACTAGACGACAAAATAATACACACATCGCCCGGTCACTAGACGACAAAATAATACACACATCGCCCGGTCACTCGACGACAAAATAATACACACATCGCTCGGTCACTAGACGACAAAATAATACACACATCGCCCGGTCACTAGACGACAAAATAATACGCACATCGCCCAGTCACTAGACGACAAAATAATACTCGTCACCATCCGATTGACATAAAATTTCCTCATCCGGTGACTTTACTGAAGTCATCTTCCGATAGAAAACAGACACAACACTATCTACAGAAAAGAATTTTACTTGCTTCTCCAAGACCATTCAGAAACAACTCAACCATTGCATTAGTTAAACCTAGTGAAAATCAACATTTAAAAAAAACTCAACAGAGTACTAGTAAATCTCAAAACGTATTCGAAATGCAAAAATCTCTGCTGTCCTGAAAACTTGACATACTCAGAATAAATCGTTATTAATTAAACCTCAACCATTACCGACACCAGTTAACCCGCCTCATCAGTTTACCAAGCCGAGACATGGATGTGCTCCTCCAACCACATCTAACCATCAGTGCACTCAGGAATTTTACCTGTGGTATCCTCAACACCTACATCACAAAACTCATCTATTAGCCTAATGCTAAGTAAGTAAGGCAATAATGAAATGATATGCTGAAACAAAATCCTAAATATGCAGTTTCTACTTTCTCATCTCGGTTGTACATCGTTTGTTTACTGATCATATCCCATGATTCCCTTGGGAGTGGGATCAGTTCTCCCAATGTCTACATCCTCTTCATTAATTAAGGGGTGGATGTGGTCCCTTAATAACTGTTCTGATCCCTCAATTCCCTTGGGAGTGGGATCAGTTCTCCCAATGTTATAAATCCTCTTCATCAGTTAAGGGGTGGATTAGTTCCCTTAACCGCCAATGCCTGTCAATCTGAACTTGCCTTTCCATATGATACATTAAAATTCATTTTCGTTTTCTTTCAAATTTATGATGCATGACATACAGAAAATATTCAAACATGCAAGAACCTGCTGTTTTGTGATGTAGGCCCGAGGGCACACACAATACTTTACTTACCTGGTCTCCTGGAAATCGCTCGGCTATATGCTACTCCAGAAATCTGCTCACCTAAAACCATCGACAGATTATAGATTAGATCCCCACTAGACTTTATCTAACTACCCTGAAATCTAAGGAAGCCGGTTTGAGGCCCTACTAATTAAACATTCCCGTTACATCACTAAACCCTAAACCCAAATCTCTCACTCGCAGCCTTTCGAAAACCCATACATTGCAATCCTTCAACTACCTAAGCACTAGAACAGCAAGTAATTTAGTCAAAACTCACCTTGGTTGAGGAAAATCGGAGGGGAATCGCCTAGAGGATGTTCGCCGAGCTGAGAGGTAAGAGTAATAAAATAGTGGCGGCTAAACCTCACTAAACCTTTCCTTAAATGAGTTATCCACAATGTAAATTCGCAATTACCATCTTGCCCCTGCCTAATCAGTTAATAACCTAATCAATATTTCACTCAATTTTAACCATAAAATTATATACCACCGTTTGATAACTTATTTTGATTTATATTGAAACCGGGTGCTACAATAATTCTGGGCGTCACACACCTAACGATGCAGATCAAGTAGGCGCACATCCTATATCACCTAGGATGGCCTTACTTTAACCCAACAGTGCGATACCGGAGGGCCACATCAGAGTCCAGCTCCAAGGGTGACACTACCCAATCCCTAGGCACACATCCGAGTCCAGCTCTAAGGATGCATTTCCATCCGAGTCCCGTTTCAAGGATGACACTACCCCAAAACCCTGGTATACATCTGAGTCCAGCTCCAAAGATGTATTTTCCATCCGAGTCCCGCTCCAAGAATGGCACCAGGCACGCATTCGAGACCAGCTCTAAGACTGTGTTTCCATCCGAGTCTAGCTCCAAGGATGACACAACCCAATCTCCTAGCATACATCGGATTCTAGCCCCAAGGATGACTCAACCTAATCCCCACACGTTTCATGCTCACCATTCAAACCATGCTCAAAACTCTTGTTTCACAGTTGGAAAAACAATGATGCATGTCACACATATGCTCGACACAAAACAAAACACAAACAAGCAAACAATCAAGCAATCCCTACCGTTCCATGGTGTAGGCCCGAAGGCACAGTCACAAACAACCTCTACTTACCTGATTGCTCGACACGTTTTTGCTCACTTCGTCCAGTTAAATTATTCGCTCGTCAACCTAAAAAATAGGAAAACAAATCTCTTAGCAACACTCCAAGGAATTCTAAGAATTTACTAACCTAAAACTTGTAACGCCCCCGAACCCACCTTGGCTCGGTGCGCTACTTTGCTAACCAATCCCACGCTAAAACATAATTTAAAATAAAACTGACACAGCGAATTTAAAGCTAAGTCTCCCAAAGCTCTCTCTTATGTCATACTTGTAGGATCGAGATTGTCTAAGAGGGGGGGTGAATTAGACTTTTAAAATTAATTTACTTATCTAATTGATTTCTCTCTCGATTTAAAGTTCTAAGCTAACAGTGAACTATCAAATAAAACAGAATGAGAGAGAGAGAAAATAACACCAGGAGTTTTAACGTGGTTCGGCTAAACCTGCCTACGTCCACGCTCCAAGGCTCCCCCTTGAAGATTCTTAACCTTCTCCTCACGATAAAACAAGATCGAACTTCTGGGCATTGATCTACTGCCTTACACAGATTCTGGATTGCTCTTCACCGGCGACAATCCACTGCCTTATACAGATATTGAGTTTGTAAATTTCAAGCACAAACTACACTCTCACAACGATTAAATCTCAAGTTAAAATCGAGAGGTGTAGAAGGAAAATTACAGAGTATGAAAAATATCGCTCGTTAGGGCTCAATAAAAATTTTCAGCAAAAGTTGTTCCTTCGTGCTCTAACCTCGGCTTAAATACTCTGTCTGATTTCTGCCTCACAGAGTTGAATGCTTCTTTCTACAAATAAAAAAATGTTACCGTTGGGAAGCCTCCGTACTTAAGCAGATATCTGTTGCATTTGTAAATGCTGTTCGTCGTCGCCATTAATGTTCTGGAGTTAAGGCTGAAAACTACGTCACTGTAGCTTCGCGGTTATTTTAAATTCTGGCAGAAGACAATGTTGCTTTATAGTTTTGAACCACCATCGGTGGATATGTCTTTAAAAACTTGAACCGCTGTCAGTAGATACAGCTTCAAAAACCTGAACCGCTGTCGGTAGATGTATTCATAGACGTCTTCCGCCTTTGTCGTTTAGCGAGCGGTGGAGTTCTTCTTTGACGTCATCCGCCTTTGTCGTCTAGCTAGCGGTGGAGTTCTTCTTTGGAGTCATCCGCCTTTGTCAGTCTAGCGAGCGGTGGAGTTCTTCTTTGAAGTCATCCGCCTTTGTCATCTAGCTAGCGGTGGAGTTCGTCTCTGAAGTCATCTGCCTTTGTCGTCTAGCGAGCGGTGGAGTTCTTCTTTGAAGTCATCCGCCTTTGTCGTTTAGCTGGTGGTGTATATAATCTTCATAACTTCACCGGTGGATGTACTCTTTGTTTATCGATTTTCAGCCCTGTTAAAAAATATACAGCTCTGTATACTTAACCACATTCATTAGATAACTAAAATATCCTTCAAGGGTATTTCCAACAGATTAATACACATGCATAATTCATTATTCTCATTTAATAAACATAATCAAATTACATATTTAACATTCAAATACATCATCAAAAACTTAGTTAAACTTAAACCTCATTTAAGTCAACAATACCTAGCTGCCTAGACTCACTAATTTCCTTTTATCCTAACCCTTAGGTACCACGGCGACCTCCCCTAAAATTTCGACAAAGTAACGCCTTAAAATGGTGCCTCCAAAATGCTAGGTACCTGCAAATGAATAAATCACAACCAATCCAGAATACTCCTACTCAACTTATCCAGCATACGAAATCACCAAATAGTGGTAAAGAGGGAAACAAAAATACTAACATCCCTAAGTGAAGAAAGTCCACAGTATAGGGCGACACATCACCCTTAACTATGACTATATACAACAAATACAATTAGTTACGCATTCCCATCATTTCTACAAACAGACATCTAAAATAAACTATCAAAATATAAAGCCCCACATGTAACGACCCCGTTTCCCAGCAAGATATTGTCCTCTCTGGGGATTGGGCCGCAGCCCAATATCCTCCCCTCACGGCTTTGTTTGGCGAGAACTTCCCGGAAGGTCACCCAACCTGGAATTGCTCTCGCCGAAGCACTTTTAACTTCGGAGTTCTTATGGGATCCGTCGTCAATCGTGCTCCAAAACGCGTCTTGCTATGTTGGAAGGGTCTCTTTACATATGTTTCATTTCCACATACTTCCCCAAGCGATGTGAGACTGTGACGACCCCCTTTTTACTACATGTCACCTTCCGATTCTCCCGCGCGGACGTACCGCCATCAGGGTTTCGGTTCGTGCAGCCATCGTACCCATACGTGTATATTCCGGTCATCACAATCACCCGTCGAGAATTTAGTTTTAGGGATTTCGAGTTATAAGTTTCGGGTTTTAAATATTTTAAGCATTATAGGGTTTTAATTCGTAGAAATAATAAAATAAGTCTAAATGGCGAACATGAAGTTTTAATAGGACCCTAAGAATGAGTAGGAATATTTGGGGAAATAAGAAATTTTGGGAGAAACCAAAACGATAGGAGAAGTATTGAATAAATCAAGGAAATCAACATAAGGGCATTTAGGTAATCTTCAAAGTCAAAGTTTTAAATAAAACTTAAAAACACTTTCTTTTCTCTCATTTCTCCCCTCTAGGACACGGCTCTCTCTCCCTCTCCCTCGCGATTCCCTTTCCCTCATCGCCGATTCTCCAACACTGACGACTCCTCCGACTTCTGGCGATTTCCTTTAGGTTTTCTTTCCCAAATCAATCTTCTAGGTAAGTTCTACACTCTAGACAAGTTTATTTGTGGTTTTAGGGTTTATTTTGATTTAGGGTTTGATGAGAATTGTTGGTTTTAGTTAGAAATCGATGGTTTAACGATATTAATGTTCGTTGATGATGTATTTATGATTATTGGAGTGGTTGGTGTAAATTAATGGTGTGGGTTGATGTTTAAAGTTTAGTTTTAGTTGTTGGAGGTTGGTAAAACACCATTAATGGAGTTTTTAAGTTAGTGAGCATTAAGTGCTCGATGAAATGCCCGAATGAAGTGGATTAGAGTTTTGGGAAATTTACCTTAGCTCGGGATTTCGTTTAGCTTTGAAATTAATGATTTAGAGTTAATACTAATGATGTGCTATGAAATGTCTTAGGTAACCCAAGCTCAAGGACGGTGCTCGGCATATCTAGGATGCCAGGTAAGTGAGTGTTAGGTTTTCCGGCCCCTAAGGCCCTATGTCGTAACGATGTTGATAATGTTGGTAGAATGGAGTTAGGAAGTTATAGGGGTTGGTGATAAGACGGGTAGCTTAAGGTAGTGCCTTAGCGATTAGTTAGTAGTCGTTTGATAGGTGTTTCTACATATGTCATTCCTCATGCATCATGTTTTATTAAAGTGCATACGAACTATTTATGAGCATGTTTTATGGAAACGTCAAATTAAAGAACGATCACGAATTCTGAATGATGTATGTTTCTCACGGGGCAAGTTATGATTCTCACGGGGCAAGAAAACGGTTTAACGAAACGAAACAAAGTTTTTTTACAAACGTCATGCATATATGTAAATGTTATGTTTAGTACACTCATTACTAAGCATTAGGCTTAATGTATTTATCGTATGATGTAGGTGACGAGAACGAAGGTGAGGAACCTCCTTATGATGACCAAGCGTAGATGGTCAATGGGTGGAGCTCGTGGCGGCGGGGCGTGTTTTGGCTAGGCAGGACGACTCATGATTAGACAATTTTTGAGAGTTTTTGGTAATGTTTGGGTTAATGGGGAATTAGATGGATTTTTAGCACAATTAGATATGTTTTAGGATGTTTGGTGACTGAATAGATTTTACATTGCGTTTTGTAGTGTTTTGACGCTTTTCAAACAGGAAGGAATGTTAAACTTTTAAACGGAACCACGCGATTCGTTTTTATGAAATTTGATGGTCTTTAAAGTGAATTGTGTCGGTTTTGAGTGTTTGGGTAAATGTCAGGTTTGAAATGTATTTTATGAGATGTATGTAAAGATTGTGGGAGAAAGGAGAAGAGGTTGTAGTGTCTTGTGTGTTTTGTGCTAAGAATGTGAAGTGAAGGAACGAAGAAAAGAATGAAGCGGGGGGGGGGGGGGGGGGGGGGGGGGGGGGGGGGGAGAAGCCGTGCTCTCTGGAGAAATTCCAGAGAGCATGGCGATTGATCGCCTCTTGGAGGCAATCAATCGCCTCTTCCCTGTCTGGCAATCGCTGGAGAGGCGATTGCCAGGCGAGGTAAGCAATCGCCAAAGGGCGATTGCTCGCCAGGAGCAATCGCCGATGGGCGATCAGTCGCTAGTTTTCTGGTGATTGATCGCCACTTGTCCTGCCTTTTCTTTGCCGAACATATAAAAAAAATGTTTTAATTTAATTGTTTTCTTTTATTACTTAATTGATTAATGGTTGGTTTTAAGTTTATTTTGAATAGATTTCAAAGTAGTTTTCATACACCGCTAATAATTTTCCAATCTGACTTTAAAAGTTTTATTTCCGCATGAAAGTCAGATTTAGAGTTTGTACGTATAATAAAAAAAAAAATTTGTTAGGTTACAGGTAAGGGTCGTGACAGTTATGGTATCAGAGAGGCGGAGTTTTAAAAGCGATTTTGTGATATGCCTGCCAAACACACCGCCGTACGGGAACTCTCCATCGACTGTAAGTGTTTAAGTTTAAGTACGATTCCTAGATATTTATTGCTTCGTATTGTCTAATGTGTTTAGGAACAAAATATTCCGAGAGCGCCTAGACCGGAAATGGACAAGGGAATTCTTCACGGGACCAAGGTGGAGAGAGATTTAGACGCCTTGGGCCTCCGGCCTTCGATGGACAGTCTTCAGATCCTACGAGTGCCGAACAGTGGATTCATAAGATTGAAAGTATGTTTGCCTATGCAAAAGTAGAGGAAGCCGATAAGGTGATGTTTGCAGTATTCAGTTTAGAGAAAGACGCTTTGTTCTAGTGGGACACGATTAAGGCTACTACAGATGTTGAGATTATGATGTGGGAAAGATTCAAAACGGTATTCTATAACAAGTATTTCAGTTGCACTCTTCGGGCAAGTAAGAAGTGGAGTTCACACAATTGCGCCAAACAGGGACGGTGGCTGAATATGTGCGAAGGTTTGAGTCGCTATCTCGATATGCCGGATATATGATCTATGAGGAGGAGGACAAAATTCACCAATTCGTACAAGGTTTGAAATTAGAAATTCAAAAAGGGGTGATGACGGTGGATGACGAAGACGTGCCTTATCATAAGATAGTGGAAAGGGCTCTTGGACTTGATGACATAGAAATGAAGCTTCAACGACAGAGAGAAGCGTCGAGAAGGTTTGGCAGAGATGTGCGACCACAACAACAGAATCGGGGTTGGCAGCCACAACCACAACGAGGTGTCAAACGGGCGAATGAGACGCCTAGAGTTCAAGATAGGGGTAAACGTCCGCAAGGGGCGTCGCAGGCTCCTTTATGCCCTATTTGCCAAAAGAATCATCATGGGGAGTGCAAACTTCATAGTGGACGATGTTTTTGATGTGATAAAGTGGGCCACAAGGCCGTTGATTGCCTAGAGTCGAGTAGGCGGCCACCGGGCAGTCCCTCCCGGATCTTTTCTCTAATTGAAGACGAGGAAGCTGCTCAGCCTTCAGTTGTTACAGGTACCATTTTGGTCTGTGGAAACACGGCACATGTTCTAATTGACACTGGGGCAACCCATTCCTTTATAGCACAGAAGTATACGGCTAAATGGAAGTTAGATGTCGTTCAAGCTGATCATAGTTATAGTGTTATGTTGCCTTCCGGTGAGTATTTGTACTCAGATCGGGCGATACAGGGTGAAATTATATCTGTTGGCAGTAGGCAGTTGTATACGAACCTGATCGTTATATGTATGAAGGGGTACGATGTAATCTTGGGCATGGATTGGTTGTTCAGGCACTATGCCACAATTAATTGCAGGTCGGGGGTAGTAGATTTTAGACCCCCAAGTGGGGAGAATTATGATTTTCTAGCAACCCTTCGATCAAGGGAAATGCCTCTTGTATTGTCAATGAATGCCCGGTACTCCACAAAACCTCAATGTTTCAATTTTGTGGCAAGCATTGTGGATGTACGAAAACGAGATAAGCTAAGGTTGAATAACATTTCGGTGGAGGAAAATTTTACTGAAGTGTTCCTAGACGAGTTAACCAGCTTGCCTGTAAGTGCCTTGTACTCAATGAAGCATGGATGTTTCGGGTTTATAGCAAGCGTTGAGGAAGTAACCATGCGAGAGAAGTTAAAGTTATGTGACATTCCGGTGGTTAAGGAATTTACGGAAGTATTCCTGGACGAGTTGCTCGGCTTGCCTCCAAATCAGGAAATGGAGTTCACAATTGAGATTATTCTTGGTTCGGCGCCAGTGTCTAAGAATCCTTATAGAATGGCGCCAGTTGAATTGAGGGAGTTGCAAGTCCAGCTGAAAGAGCTAATGGACAAGGGTTTTGTTCGGTCGAGCGTTTCTCCTTGGGGCGCTCCGGTTTTATTTGTAAAGAAGAAAGATGGCTCCTTAAGAATGTGCGTGGATTACCGTGAGTTGAATAAGCTGACTATAAAGAATAAGTACCCGTTACCGAGGATAGATGATCTATTTGACCAGTTACAAGGGGCCACGGTATTTTCTAAGATCGATTTACGTTCTGGGTACTATCAGTTGAAGATTAGAGCCGAGGATGTACCAAAGACTGCCTTCAGAACGCGTTACGGGCACTATGAGTTTATGGTTATGTCCTTCGGTTTGACCAATGCTCCAGCAGCGTTTATGGACCTCATGAATAGAGTGTTCCGGGAATTCTTGGATAAGTTCGTGATAGTATTCATAGATGACATCTTGGTATATTCCCGAAACGACGAAGAACATGCAGAGCACGTAAGGGCTGTTATGACTACTTTGAAGTGACACCAATTGTATGCTAAGCTTTCTAAGTGCGAATTCTGGTTGAGTCAGGTGAATTTCTTAGGCCATGTGATTTCAAAAGAAGGCGTTTCTGTGGATCCGGCCAAGATTCAAGTGGTAAGGGAGTGGCCTCGACCGAGAAATGCAAGTGATGTACGGAGTTTTGTAGGCCTAGCAGGGTATTATTGAAAGTTTATCCAAGGGTTTTCAGTAATAGCCAAACCTTTGACGAACCTAACGAAGAAGGAAGTGAAGTACGAGTGGACTAAGGCATGTGAAGAAAGCTTTCAGACCTTAAAGCAAAAGTTGACCACAGCACCTTTACTGACTCTACCAGTGGAGAATGGGGTGTACTGTATTTATTGTGACGCGTCCAAAGTTGGATTGGGATGCGTGTTGATGCAGGAAGGGAAGGTCATTGCCTATGCCTCTAGGCAATTGAAAAGTTATGAGAAAAATTACCCGACGCACGATTTAGAACTGGCTGCGGTGGTATTCGCGTTAAAGATATGGAGACACTACCTCTACGGACAGAAGTGTGAAGTGTTTTCGGACCATAAAAGTTTAAAATACCTGTTTACACATAAAGATTTAAATATGAGGCAGAGGAGATGGTTAGAGTTTGTGAAAGACTACGACTTTGAAATCAAGTATCATCCTGGAAAGGCAAATACAGTGGCAGATGCTTTGAGTAGGATGCCTAAGACAGAGGAGTCAGTTGCTTTCTGTATGTCAGCTTCATTGAGAAAGGAGATGCAGGGGTTTGAACTTGAATTATTTCCAGAACTTTTGGCCCTACTTGCTGACTTGACAATACAACCCACTCTGTTGGACAAGATAAAAAAGGCTCAACAGTTAGATACAGAAGAAAAGGTGGCTATTGTAGCAAAATTTTCGATGGTACCTTCCGATTTCAGTTACTCAGGGGATGGCATTCTGAGATTTCGAGACCGCTGGTACGTTCCAAACGACGAAGAGTTGAGAAAGTTGGTTATGTCAGAGGCACATTCATCGTTGTCCTCAGTGCATCCAGGTAACACCAAGATGTACCGAGATCTGAAAGTGCACTATTGGTGGCCGAATATGAAGCGTGATGTGGCCAGTTATGTGCAATCCTGTCTTGTCTACCAACAAGTTAAGGCAGAACACCAGAGACCGGGTGGGATGTTACAACCTTTACCGATTCCTGAGTGGAAGTGGGATCAAATTGCAATGGATTTCGTAGTTGGATTACCGAAGACAATAAAAGGGCACGACAGTATATGGGTTGTAATTGATAGGTTGACGAAAGCGGCTCATTTCTTGCCTGTAAAGATGACTTACACGATGAATCAGTTTGCAGAACTTTATGTCCAAGAGATTATTAGGTTACACGGGGTCCCTGTGTCGTTTGTTTCTGATCGGGATCCCAGGTTTACCTCGAGGTTTTGGAAAATTTTACAAAGCGCTATGGGTACCAAATTGACTTTTAGCAAGACATTCCACCCACAGACTGACGGACAGTTTGAGAGTACGATTCAGATACTCAAGGATATGCTGAGAGCATGCGTGTTATAGTTTCAGGCGTCGTGGAGCCGATATTTGCCTTTGGTTGAATTTGCTTATTAACAACAGTTATCAATCCATGATTGGTATGTCTCCGTATGAAGCGCTTTATGGTAGGAAGTGTAGGTCGCCGCATATTGGGATGAAGTGGGTGAAGCTAAGTTGATCGGCCCAGAAATTTTACGACAGTTATCTGAGAAGGTTGCTTTGATTAGACAAAGGATGGAGACCGCACAGAGTCGCCAAAAGAGCTATGCTGATCGAAGAAGAAAAGAATTGGAGTTTGTAGTCGGTGATGAAGTGTTTTTGAAGGTTTCACCATTCAAGGGCGTGGTTCGCTTTGGTAAGAGAGGGAAGTTAAATCCACGGTTTGTTGGACCATTCCAGATTACAGAAAGGATTGGGGCTACAGCGTATAGGCTTCAATTGCCGTTGTCTATGGATGGCGTACATAATGTCTTCCACGTGTCGATGTTAAGAAAGTGTATACGGGATCCTACGCACGTGGTAGAACCAGTTGATCTTGAGATACGGCCGACCTTGACCTATGAAGAGAGGCCGATACAGATTTTGGAGTCTTCGGTTAAGGTCATGCGTAATAAGTCAATCCCTCTTGTTAAGGTACTGTGGAGAAACCAAAACAAAGAGGAAGCAACGTGGGAGTGACAAAAGGACATGATGAACAGATATCCAGATTTGTTCAGGTATGTAATTTTGGGGACAAAATTCTAAATAAGGAGGGTAGGATGTAACGCTCGAGAATTTCGTTTTAGGGATTTCGAGCTATAAGTTTCGGGTTTTAAATATTTTAAGCATTATAGGGTTTTAATTCGTAGAAATAATAAAATAAGTCTAAATGGCAAACATGAAGTTTTATTAGGACCCTAAGAATGAGTAGGAATATTTGGGGAAATAAGAAATTTTGGGAGAAACCAAAACGATAGGAGAAGTATTGAATAAATCAAGGAAATCAACATAAGGGCATTTAGGTAATCTTCAAAGTCAAAGTTTTAAATAAAACTTAAAAACTCTTTCTTTTCTCTCATTTCTCCCCTCTAGGACACGGCTCTCTCTCCCTCTCCCTTGCGATTCCCTCTCCCTCGCGATTCCCTCTCCCTCATCGCCGATTCTCCAACACTGACGACTCCTCCGACTTCTGGCGATTTCCTTTAGGTTTTCTTTCCCAAATCAATCTTCTAGGTAAGTTCTACACTCTAGACAAGTTTATTTGTGGTTTTAGGGTTTATTTCGATTTAGGGTTTGATGAGAATTGTTGGTTTTAGTTAGAAATCGATGGTTTAACGATATTATTGTTTGTTGATGATGTATTTATGATTATTGGAGTGATTGGTGTAAATTAATGGCGTGAGTTGATGTTTAAAGTTTAGTTTTTGTTGTTGGAGGTATGTAAAACACCATTAATGGAGTTTTGAAGTTAGTGAGCATTAAGTGCTCGATGAAATGCCCGAATGAAGTAGATTAGAGTTTTTGGGAAATTTACCTTAGCTCGGGATTTCGTTTAGCTTTGAAATTAATGATTTAGAGTTAATACTAACGATGTGCTATTAAATGTCTTAGGTAACCCAAGCTCAAGGACGGTGTTCGGCATATCTAGGGCGCCAGGTAAGTAAGTGTTAGGTTTTCCGGCCCCTAAGGCCCTACGTCGTAACGATGTTGATAATGTTGGTAGAATGGAGTTAGGAAGTTATAGGGGTTGGTGATAAGACGGGTAGCTTAAGGTAGTGCCTTAGCGATTAGTTAGTAGTCGTTCGATAGGTGTTTCTACATATGTCATTCCTCATGCATCATGTTTTATTAAAGTGCATACGAACTATTTATGAGCATGTTTTATGAAAACGTCAAATTAAAGAACGATCACGAATTCTGAATGATTGATGTTTCTCACGGGGCAAGTTATGTGTTTCTCACGGGGCAAGTTATGTGTTTCTCACGGGGCAAGTTATGATTCTCACGGGGCAAGAAAACGGTTTAACGAAACGAAACAAAGTTGTTTTACAAACGTCATGCATATATGTAAATGTTATGTTTAGTACACTCATTACTAAGCATTAGGCTTAATGTATTTATCGTATGATGTAGGTGACGAGAACGAAGGTGAGGAACCTCCTTATGATGACCAAGCATAGATGGTCGATGGGCGGAGCTCGTGGCGGCGGGGCTTGTTTTGGCTAGGCAGGACGACTCATGATTAGACAATTTTTAGAGTTTTTGGTGATGTTTGGGTTAATGGGAAATTAGATGGATTTTTAGTACAATTAGATATGTTTTAGGATGTTTGGCGACTGAATAGATTTTACATTGCGTTTTGTAGTGTTTTGATGTAACACCCCTAATACTGTACCCATTTACCCGTATAAATTTTTCATTTTTATTTTACTTTTTAAATAAAACTTTACGCGGAATTTATACTGAAGTTGAAATCAGAACTGAAAACGGAATTGAAATCGAACCTTGAATTCATTTAAAACAAAACCTATAACAATTAAATAAAACTTAAAACATTTAAAATTATAATTAAAGTAACAGACGGGAGGACAAAACTGTCCAACCCGTGACAAATAAGTGCAGCGAACAGTCGCTGCAGCATGCAGCGACTGGTCGCTGCCGTTGCTGCAGCAAGCAGCGCTCGATCGCTGCATTGCTGCAGCGATCGTGCGCTGCAGTTGCTGCAGCAAGCAGCGCCTGATCGCTGCATTGCTGCAGCGATCATGCGCCGCAGATGCTGCAGCAAGCAGCGATCAGTCGCTGCACTGCAGCAGCGCCTGATCGCTGCACTGCAGCCTTGAATCCCTTGCTCCTTTAACGTTTTACCTTACTCTTGCTGACTCTCTGGAATTTCCAGAGAGCAGTTACTTCAATAAGCTCTCTGGAAATCCGATTTCCAGAGAGCAATTGCACACCATTTACCTCATTTCATTTCTTACAACTTTCATACTTTCTTCCCACTACAACATGCAACTTATAATTTAAACTCAATCCATTTACAGCAGACTTTGCGAAGTCCAACTGCGTGGATAGCTCTAAAGTCCGAGCTATCCGTGTCAACCTAAAAACAATTCATAACACTTAATTTAAACAACCAAACAGTTCCAGAATTTCTATAACATTTAAATAACTGTTTTAACCAAAACATTTTACGTACAATTACCAAAACGTTATCTAACCCCTATCCAGATCCAAGCACCCTAATATGTTCTATACAGTTTATCATCAATCCAAAATGTCTCAAAAACCCCCAAAACCTTTACGTACATCCCCCACGGGTCAAAACGCGCCTCGACTGCTCAGCGCACTCCCACGGCCATCATCCATCAGCTGCTCCTACGTCAGGAGGAGGAATATCATCCTCACCTGGGTCAACGTAACCTAGAACGTCACCTACACCATACAGACACATATGAGATATTGAAATCTCAGTAAGCTACGTAAATGCAGATGCATGCGTGCGTATGCCATTCATAAAACGTGCAGATTACAGATTCATATTCAGATACATTTTCATTCTTTTCATTACGTCACAGACAGATTGTTACCGAGATATCAGCCCTCTAAATGGAAAGGATACATTCCGCGGTCGAACTACCACTTTCCACCTAGAGGAGGGGGGTACATGCTCACAGACCCTACAGCCATGCCTGAGCCCCACCTCGCGTAACCAGATACAGATACAGATTACGTACATTAATTACAGAGGTTCATTTCTTTCCTTAAAACACGTGCGGAAATCCATTTTCTATGACATTTGAAATACGTGATGCATGAACAGTTAATCAGCGGAAAGTAAACAAACAGCATACATATCAACAAGACAATACAACATAACCTATAAACAACTAACCTAACTACCCAACCTAAACAACGTAAAACAAGGAACCCTCAAGGATCCTTGATACGACGACGAGGTATGGTGTAGACCTTTCGGTCAAGCAAGTCACGAGAACTTACCTTGAGCGCGCTGGATCTCAAGCTTCGTCCACTGGAGTCGCGTGTCTGAGGTAAAACACGATATTTGCCGTTAAAACCGAATTAAGCTATTAAACATCCAAATTACAAAATCCTCAATTAACGAATTCTCCTAAATTCTCCACTTAGCTATTTAGAGCATTTCAAACGTTAATTAAAGCTTTATAATCCAAAATCTCTAGTTACGAGTTTTTCCTAAAAACCCGACATTTTACCGATTTATAACTTTTTCGCAAATTGACTTTTCTTCGTCCAATAACGTCCAACATGTTCAACATATACATAATTACGGCTAACCTATTAATTACGAGCCCTAATTCGCGTTTTTAACGAAAATTGATCGAAACCCTAATTGAAACCCTAATCCTAAATCGAACCGAAAACTCAGAATAAATGCTCAGAGACCGAAGCTGCATACCTAGGGTAGCGAGAGAAGGAAGAATCGCGAAGAACGGAAGTCGAACGGAGGAGAAACGGAGTCGGAACAGGGAAGGGCGTCGGCGGCCGCGAGGGAGAAAGCTCTCTGTGCTTTCGTGAAATCCAGAGAAGAAAGAGAGAAGTGAGGGAGAGAAGAAGAAACTTATGATTTTATAAAATTGGTTTGGAAGATTACCAAAATGCCCTTAGCTCTTGTTTCGTCTTTTGTTTCGTTAATCGTCCAACGATCTGGATTCACCCAGTCTCCATATTTCACCAATATATCCAACTTATTATTTGAGACTTATTAAAACCGTCCGTTCGCAATTCGGACCTCGTTTACTATTTTTACGAGAACGTCTTTTATATTACGAAAAGTGTATTTACTCGGAATATCGTGTTTGATCTCTGAAAATTCCCGTAAATTCATTAAAATTCTTATTATTCGATAGAATCGTAATGGCGTTTTCTTTTTGTGAAACGGACCTGGTTTGACATATTTACCAAAAATGCCATTAAATAATGAAATAATAATATAACATAATATATTCAAAAACCCGTACAAGCCGGGTATTACATTTGAAGCTTTTCAAACAGGAAGGAATGTTAAACTTTTAAACGGAACCACGTGGTTCGTTTTTATGAAATTTGATGGTGTTTAAAGTGAATTGTGTCGGTTTTGAGTGTTTGGGTAAATGTCAGGTTTGAAATGTATTTTATGAGATGTATGTAAAGATTGTGGGAGAAAGGAGAAGAGGTTGTAGTGTCTTGTGTGTTTTGTGCTATGAATGTGAAGTGAAGGAACGAAAGAAAGAATGAAGCGGGGGGGGGGGGGGGGGGGGGGGGGGGGGTGGGAAGCCTTGCTCTCTGGAATTTCTCCAGAGAGCATGGCGATTGATCGCCTCTTGGAGGCAATCAATCGCCTCTTCCCTGTCTGGCAATCGCTGGAGAGGCGATTGCCAGGCGAGGTAAGCAATCGCCAAAGGGCGATTGCTCGCCAGGAGCAATCGCCACTTGTTCTGCCTTTTCTTGGCCGAACATATAAAAAAAAAATGTTTTAATTTAATTGTTTTCTTTTATTACTTAATTGATTAATGGTTGGTTTTAAGTTTATTTTGAATAGATTTCAAAGTAGTTTTCATACACCGCTAATAATTTTCGAATCCGACTTTAAAAGTTTTATTTCCGCATGAAAGTCAGATTTAGAGTTTGTACGTATATAAAAAAAAAAAAATTTGTTAGGTTACGGGTAAGGGTCGTGACACCACATCCCCCGAAGACCATGGTCGAGGCGCCCCAACAACTGCATGCACCGGCATGCCCCGTGCGTCTCCGACTGCTCCCAAGTCCTGGCTCACTCGGTTAGCTCAACTGTAACCGCATCGTACCTACCACACAGAAACACACACACACACACACACACACACACACACACACACACACACACACACACACACACACACACACACACACACACACACACACACACACACACACACACACACACACACACACACACACACACACACACACACACACACACACACACACACACACACACACACACACACACACACACACACACACACACACACACACACACACACACACACACACACACACACACACACACACACACACACACACACACACACACACACACACACACACACACACACACACACACACACACACACACACACACACACACACACACACACACACACACACACACACACACACACACACACACACACACACACACACACACACACACACACACACACACACACACACACACACACACACACACACACACACACACACACACACACACACACACACACACACACACACACACACACACACACACACACACACACACACACACACACACACACACACACACACACACACACACACACACACACACACACACACACACACACACACACACACACACACACACACACACACACACACACACACACACACACACACACACACACACACACACACACACACACACACACACACACACACACACACACACACACACACACACACACACACACACACACACACACACACACACACACACACACACACACACACACACACACACACACACACACACACACACACACACACACACACACACACACACACACACACACACACACACACACACACACACACACACACACACACACACACACACACACACACACACACACACACACACACACACACACACACACACACACACACACACACACACACACACACACACACACACACACACACACACACACACACACACACACACACACACACACACACACACACACACACACACACACACACACACACACACACACACACACACACACACACACACACACACACACACACACACACACACACACACACACACACACACACACACACACACACACACACACACACACACACACACACACACACACACACACACACACACACACACACACACACACACACACACACACACACACACACACACACACACACACACACACACACACACACACACACACACACACACACACACACACACACACACACACACACACACACACACACACACACACACACACACACACACACACACACACACACACACACACACACACACACACACACACACACACACACACACACACACACACACACACACACACACACACACACACACACACACACACACACACACACACACACACACACACACACACACACACACACACACACACACACACACACACACACACACACACACACAACTTTGAGTCTCGACTACCCAATATGCGTCTACCCAATCAAATCCGAGTCTCGCTCCCAAGATGGCCCTAACCCAATCACCTATTACACATCTGAGTCTCGCTCCCAAAATGCGTATCCATCTGAGCCTCGCTCCCAAGATGGCCCTAACCCTCCGAGTCTCGCTCCAAGAGGGCACTATCCAATCACATCCGAGTCTCGCTCACAAGAGCATCTCATTTGAGTCTCGCTCCCAAGATGGCCTACACCTCCGAGTCCTCGCTCCCAACAGGGCACTACCCAATCACTATTTGAGTCTCGCTCCCAAGATGCGTCTCCATCTGAGTCCGCCTCCCAAGATGACCCTACACCCTCCGAGTCTCGCTCCCAAGAGGGGAACTACACCAATCACATCTGAGTCTCGCTCCCAAGATGCGTCTCCATTTCCGAGTTTCGCTCCCAGATGGCACTACACTATTCCCCTTACCTTTCAAGCTCACACTACCCTTTTTTTCACCACCCAAATCGAATAAGAGACAAAGCAATCACACAAACAAAATACAATACAAAGAAACTATTCTCATTTCAACTCACCGCCACACAAACCCAATACAAGACAAAGTAATCACACAAACAAAATACAATACAAAGTAACCATTCAAACAAACAAACGATTTCCTACCGTTCCATGGTGTAGGCCCGAAGGCAAAACACACGCATCCACTACTTACCTGGCGTCCTAGCTCGCTGAGGATACTTGGTTCCCTGCCCATCTACAGCTCGACCTACCACAAATATTCAAACTTCATTACATCAAGCCTACATTCACCAATTACTCTCAAACTACTATTTCTAGCTTAATCCAACTAAAACCTTACTAAACGGGCCACTAATTTGGGTTCGGTAAAAACCGACCCAAAACTTCAAACATGCATAACTTTCGCGTCGGATATCAGAATCGAACGATTCTAGCGGCCACGTACTCCTCTAATAACCTATTTTAACCTGTCAATAGGAATTTTAAAACAAATGACCGTAGCTAGGTTAAAATTGGCAAAACCCAAACTGCCCTAAGTCAGAAATTTTCTCCTTCCTGATTTTCCATCAATTTTTACTTGTTTCCTCACCATTGCTCGGCAACCATCGCCGGCGTTAAGCTCGGTTAATTGACGCCAAGAGCGGCCAAAAGCAGCCAGTAATTAGAGCACAAATGAGCTCGTCCCTCTCAGCCCTAAATCGAACTGAAAACAGGGCAAAAACCAAACTTACCGGGTCGGTTCGTCCGCGGAGTCAGCCGGAGACGCTAGCCCTTGGTTCGCCGCCGTCGTCTGGCCGGAGAACGTCAAAAACCACGGCGGTTTAATCGGCGATCGACGCCCTTCTCTCCCTCCCCTGCTCCTCACGCGACCCGAACGACAGAATGGCTTCGGCCATTCTGTTGTTTTCTTTTTTATTTTTATTTTTAATAATAATAATAATAATAAATTATAATAATAAATTATAATAATAAATTATAATAATAACATTAATGAAACTAACATTACCATTATGCCCTTCCAAAAATTCCGTTAAATCCCGTTCTTTAATTATAAATTTTCGTAAATTGATCCTCACCCCGTACCCAGCTTAAGTTCTCCACTGGGAATACCCGAACATAATTTAATAAACTTAATAACTAATATAACTTAAATTAATTAAATCTAAAACAATACACTTGGATGAAAAATTCTCTGGTGTTACAATCCACCCTTCACATAAAAATTTTGTCTTCAAAATTTGAGCTTAGTTACCATTCAACTTACATTCAACTTATATACTCCAAACCCTTCTAACTTCATTTCCAACTCTAGCTTCTCTAATCCAATGTTCATCAACACTCACATAACTACCTCATACCTCTAAGATACCTTAATACCGTAACACTAAGAACTCAGTACGTAAACATCTTACCCTAAATCCTTAAGTTTTAACTTTCTTTCTACTCTACCATCTCACTCCTAACTTATCACTTCTATCTCTTACACTTACTTATATTAAACAATCAAGACAATTTATACCTCGAACAATCATGACATTTCCTTAGTTATTCCAACACAACCCTCATACTCAAAGCTCTCATCTCTTACATTCACTATGCTCAATTTGTCTAACTTCTAATTTCAGTCATTACCAAACACTCAAATTCTTAGGTCTAATTAAACTTGTTCCCAACTTTACACTCAACACTCATCACCCAAATACTTCAACCTCAGAAATTTCAAAATTTAAACTTCTCTAGATTCACAGCCTTCCTGAATTACCCTTACTCCTAAAATTAATTGTAAACTTTCTGTGTGAACTTTCTTTCCTTTTTATATTCTCTAAATACCACAAATCTCTAAATAATCAATGGCTAACCCTTTTATCTAACCTTCATTAAAATTTACTTATCTCTTCGCTTACCTCTTTCCTCTTAAGTCCACCCAAAATTCATAATCTAACCTAGCACTTCTTCTATATATATTGCACAATCCCAGCATTTGAGTTCTAATTTACATCATATACTTAAACCTATCCACTCCTAAACTTATTGACTTTGACCTCAACTATTTATAACACCAGCGGTTCCGACTTCGCTACATATGAGTCAATCCCTCGAATTTTTTTTTAACTTAATCTTATCCCTGATGCACACATTCATCGGGCGAGTTCCATCCCTCTCATTGAATAATTTGTATATCTCCTCAAATCATACACCACTAAATACTTAAGGTCTAGATATCAAATTCTAACCCTTCCCCTTCTATATAATACTACCATTAATCTCCTTCTCAAGTTTTTCAATAAATACTTAAATCCAAAATTTCACCCAAGATTCTCTCCAAAATATGCTAACTAATCTTCTTCTAACTCGGGTTCTAAATATTTTCCCAACTCTAAACAAATCTGTAAACTCTCATCCTTGATTCTACATAATCACTCTGACCATAATCTCTCAATCATTTATTTAAACTAACTCTGAAATACGTCCACATTTAGGTACTTCCACTGTACGTGAATCTAATGTTACCTGAACAATCTAAGGTATCTCTCGATAACTTCAAACTCCTCTCAGGTTCGTCGTATCCCAGTACTCCCAAGGGTTTGCTAACTAGGTCCCAATTCTATCTATTCTAATTTTATCTCACATAAGATGTAACTCTCTACGGGAACCAAATCCTATGTGTATCATCATTACAATCACCCTAAGTTACTATTACAATCATCCTAAGTTGCCTAGCGCTCTTATTCTAAGGTCTGTCTCACCTTGCATTCAACCACCATGTCCTCACCCATTTACTACTAGAACACAACTCACACCTTTCCTAACGACTATCACTTCTACTCAGGCTAACGTTTACACTCAACTCGGGTCGACCATCCCTCCTTTTCTCACATTCCTAGGATATCAGACTTACATTCCCAACCTATGATTTTCTAATTTCTCTATGCTCAATTCTACAGATGTTACCTTGTCCGTTTCGCTTTTCCAATATATATTCTAGCTATTCGAACGATCAGTTCATTACGTCTATAAATTGGCTCAAAGGATCCACCGAGGTTGTCTCGGTACTCTCAGGATTTTCTAATCCATTACAGTTCAAAAAATCTTAAATATAAACTAACTAAAATTAAAGAAATACTTACAGTCAGTAAAGCACGTTGCATGGCGGCCGGCATTGTCGGGTAATCCTTTGAACGACTCGACCATTTTGCTCTGATACCATCTTGTAATGCCCCCGAACCCACCCTGGCTCGGTGCGCTACTTTGCTTATCAATCCCAAGCTAAAACATAATTTAAAATAAAACTGACACAGCGGAATTTAAAGCTAAGTCTCCCAAAGCTCTCTTTATGTAATACCTAGCTGCCTAGACTCACTAATTTCCTTTTAACCTAACCATTAGGTACCAAGGCGACCTCCCCAAAAATTTCGACAAAATAACGCCTGAAAATGGCTCCTCCAAAATGCTAGGTATCCGCAAATGAATAAATCCCAACCAATCCAGAATACTCCTACTCAACTTATCCAGCATACGAAATCACCAAATAGTGGTAAAGAGGGAAATTAAATACTAACATCCCTAAGTGAAGAAAGTCCACAGTATAGGGCGACAAATCACCCTTAACTATGACTATATACAACAAATACAATTAGTTACGCATTCCCATCATTTCTACAAACAGACATCTAAAATAAACTATCAAAATATAAAGCCCCACATCCCCTGAAGACCATGGTCGAGGCACCCCAACAAATGCCTGCACCGGCATGCCCCGTGCGTCTCCGACTGCTCCCAAGTCCTGGCTTACTCGATTAGCTCACCTGTAACCGCGTCGTTACCTACACCACAGAACACACACACACACACGTAAGCTTACGCTTAGCAAATAGGGGAAAAGAAATATAAACATACACACACAACTCCCACGCAACCCAAACACACCTCCAACTATCGCTCCCAAGATACATTGCCATTTGAGTCTCGCTACCAAGATAACCCTACCCCCAATCACCTAATACACATCTGAGTCTCTCTCCCAAGATGCGTATCCATCCGAGTCTCGCTCCCAAGATGGCCCTAACCCAATCACCTATTACACATCTGAGTCTCGCTCCCAAAATGCGTATCCATCCGAGCCTCGCTCCCAAGATGGCCCTAACCCTCCGAGTCTCGCTCCCAAGAAGGGCACTACCCAATCACATCCGAGTCTCGCTTCTAAGATGCGTCTCCATCTGAGTCTCGCTCCCAAGATGGCCCTAACCAAATCACCTATTACACATCTGAGTCTCGCTCCCAAAATGCGTATCCATCCGAGCCTCGCTCCCAAGATGGCCCTAACCCTCCGAGTCTTGCTCAAAAGAGGGCACTACCCAATCACATCCGAGTCTCGTTCCCAAGATGGCCCTAACCCTCTGAGTCTCGCTCCCAAGAGGGCACTACCCAATCACATCTGAGTCTCGCTCCCAAAATGCGTCTCCATCTGAGTCTCGCTCCCAAGATGGCCCTAACTCTCCGAGTCTCGCTCCCAAGAGGGAACTACCCAAATACATCTAAGTCTCGCTCCCAAGATGCGTCTCCATCCGAGTCTCGCTCCCAGGATGACACTACACTTTTCCCCTTACCTTTCAAGCTCACACTACCCTTTTTTTCGCCACCCAAATCGAATACGAGACAAAGCAATCACACAAACAAAATACAATATAAAGCAACTATTCCCATTTCAACTAACCGCCACACAAACCCAATACAAGACAAAGTAATCACACAAACAAAATATAATATAAAGCAACTATTCCCATTTCAACTCACCGCCACACAAACCCAATACAAGACAAAGTAATCACACAAACAAAATACAATACAAAGCAACCGTTCAAACAAACAAACGATTTCCTACCGTTCCATGGTGTAGGCCCGAAGGCAAAACACACGCATCCACTACTTACCTGGCGTCCTAGCTCGCTGAGGATACTTGGTTCCCTGCCCATCTACGGCTCGACCTACCACAAATATTCAAACTTCATTACATTAAGCTTGCATTCACCAATTACTCTCAAACTACTATTTTTAGCCTAATCCAACTAAAACCTAACTAAACAGGCTACTAATTTGGGTTCGGTAAAAACCAACCCGAAACTTCAAACGTGCATAATTTTCGCGTCGGATATCGGAATCGAACGATTCTAGCGGCCATGTACTCCTCTAATAACCTATTTTAACTTGCCAAAAGAAATTTTAAAACAAAAGAATGTAGCTAGGTCAAAACTGGCAAAACCAAAACTGCCCTAAGTCGGAAATTTTCTCCTTCCCGATTTTCCATAAGATTTTACTCGTTTCCTCACCAATAGACCACCGTCACACCCAATTAGTATAATCCAACGAGATTCTAAGGCTTTACATAGGAAAATGCAAATTCCCTACATTGGAGCCCTCGGTGTTTCGCTCAATCCGAGCTCACCATTGCTCAACAACCATCGCCGGCGTTAAGCTCGGTTAATTGACGCCAAGAACTGCCAAAAGCAGCCAGTAATTAGAGCCCAAACGAGCTCGTCCCTCTCAGCCCTAAATCGAACCGAAACAGGGCAAAAACAAAACTTACCAGGTTGGTTCTTGCGCGGAGTCAGCCGGAGACGCTAGCCCTTGGTTCACCGCCGCCGTCGTCTGGCTAGAGAACATCGAAAACCACGGCGGTTTGTTTGGCGATCGCCGCCCTTCTCTCCCTCCCCTCTCCCCTGCTCCTCGCGCGACCTGAACGATAGAATGGCTTCAGCCATTCTTTTGTTTATTTATTTATTTATTTATTTTTAATAATAATAATAATAATAATAATAATAATAATAATAATAATAATAATAATAATAATAATAATAATAATAATAATAATAATAATAATAATAATAATAATAATAATAATAATAATAATAATAATAATAATAATAATAATAATAATAATAATAATAATAATAATAATAATAATAATAATAATAATAATAATAATAATAATAATAATAATAATAATAATAATAATAATAATAATAATAATAATAATAATAATAATAATAATAATAATAATAATAATAATAATAATAATAATAATAATAATAATAATAATAATAATAATAATAATAATAATAATAATAATAATAATAATAATAATAATAATAATAATAATAATAATAATAATAATAATAATAATAATAATAATAATAATAATAATAATAATAATAATAATAATAATAATAATAATAATAATAATAATAATAATAATAATAATAATAATAATAATAATAATAATAATAATAATAATAATAATAATAATAATAATAATAATAATAATAATAATAATAATAATAATAATAATAATAATAATAATAATAATAATAATAATAATAATAATAATAATAATAATAATAATAATAATAATAATAATAATAATAATAATAATAATAATAATAATAATAATAATAATAATAATAATAATAATAATAATAATAATAATAATAATAATAATAATAATAATAATAATAATAATAATAATAATAATAATAATAATAATAATAATAATAATAATAATAATAATAATAATAATAATAATAATAATAATAATAATAATAATAATAATAATAATAATAATAATAATAATAATAATAATAATAATAATAATAATAATAATAATAATAATAATAATAATAATAATAATAATAATAATAATAATAATAATAATAATAATAATAATAATAATAATAATAATAATAATAATAATAATAATAATAATAATAATAATAATAATAATAATAATAATAATAATAATAATAATTTTTGCAAACTTCCACCAAAACTCAAAACTCTCTCTAAAAAAAACCTAAACTAATCTATCTAACATTTAAAACACTAAATTTAGAAAGAAAACTAGCCAATACATGCAAATTTCGGAATCCTCTTTTAGGGTTTTCCAAACCCTAATCAAATCCCCACAAAACCCTTGAAAATCACCAAAATTATCACTAATAGGTATACAACTCAAAACCCACTTAATTCTCACCTTAAAACTCTTGCAAAACTTGATGGGAATGAAGGTGGGGAGAGCTTCAATGGCTGCCAAGGATGGTGAGAAGAAGAAGAGAAGGAAAGGTGTTTTTGGCTTTTAACACTAACTTTACCAATTTTTATAACCAACTTTTTCTTCCTTTTTGATTTTTCCACCAACTTCTCTAATTTTATAAAATTGCCTCTCTTCTTTTTCTCTCTTAAATCGAACGTGAAAGACACCCTTTCTTTCACTTTTTATTTACTTAGAATTTTCTTTATATAAATTTTAACTCAATTAATTTTCTAACACTTAAATCTAGGGTTTCTCACAATTTCTTCTTCCAAAATCACTCTCTCATTTCTATATATAGCATAACCCTTAAATAACATTTAAACTCTCATCACTTAACAAATCAAAGGTTATGCACGTTATAGAAAATTTTCGGGTGTTACAGAATGAGTGTAAACACGTGATGGGGAGGAGAGGTCCATTTAAATTTTTGCATTTCAATTCAGCTATTTAAATTTCTGTATTTCAATTCAGTCATTTAAATTTTCGCATTCCAATTCAGTCATTTAATTTTTTGCATTTCAATTTAGTCATTTAGATTTTTGTAAATTCAAATTTTGCAATTTACCTTTTGCGTTATTTATTTAAAAAAAACAAAAAAAATTGGAATCATGAGCGGAGAGAAGAATGAGATTGATATAAGGATGTTCATAAGGGCCATACACAATCAATTCAAGGCTCTAATTACGAAGATGGACCAATTGGAATCTCCATCCCCTAGTCATACGTGGCAAAGAAAAGATTTTGATGGAAAACTTAAAGATGATAGTGGATATTATCAAAGGGAAAAGAATGATAGGTCGTACCGAGAAGATGGTGATCTAAGTAATATCAAGGTAAATATCTCTTCTTTTCAAGGAAAAAGTGATCCGGAAGCCTATTTGGAATGGGAAAGGAAAGTTGATTCTTTACTCGAGTATCGAAAACTACATGGAGGGGAAAAAGGTTAGGTTGGTCACAATGGAGTTCATCGATTATGCCAGCATTTGGTGTGATCAACTAGTCACAACACGGAGACGAAACGGAGAAACCCCAATCCGCACATGGGAAAGTGTGAAAACAATCATGAGAAAAAGGTACGTCTCGTCATATTATTATAGGGATTTGTGTCAAAAACTTCAAGGCCTTACTCAAGGATATAAAAGTGTTCAGGAGTATTATAAAGAAATGGAGATGGCCATGATAAAAGCTGACATTAACGAGGATGGAGAAGCCACAATGGCAAGGTTTGTGGGAGAACTTAATCGAGAGATTGCTGACATAGTAGATTTGCAACACTATTTGGACATGGAGAATTATTACATAAGGCGATCAAAATCGAACGACAACTAAAGGCAAAGAAAGGTGCCAAGGTAAACACGACGTCAAAAGTTCGTGGAAACTAAATTGGAAAGGAGAGAAGTCAAACTCGAGGGAGGACCACAAAGAAAAAATCGCGGCTAATAACTTCAACCCATCAAAAGGAAAGAGCGAGGTTCCAACACTAACTCGCACTAGAGAAGTCAAGTGTTTTTGATGCCAAGGATTTGGGCACATCGCATCGAATTTTCCCAATAAGCGTGCGATGATCTTCTTAGAGAATGGCGATATAGAAAGTGTAAATTCAAGCGATAACGAGATGCCATCACTCGAAGATTGTAGTGATGTAGATGTGGAGGAGTCGGTTAAAGGAGATTTATTAGTCACAAGGAGAGCGTTAAGTGTACAAATTAAAGAGGACGACGACAAAGCCCAAAGGGAAAACATCTTTCATACTAGGTGTGATGTCAACAACAAGGTATGTAGCATGATCATCGATAGCGGAAGTTGCACAAATGTGGCTAGTATGTTATTGGTCTAAAAGTTAAATTTGAAAACTAAGCGACACCCAATGCCGTACAAATTGCAATGGTTGAGCGATTGTGGCAAAATTAGAGTAACAAGACAAGTAAACATTGCGTTTTCAATCGAGAAGTACAAAGATGAGATTTTGTGTGACGAGCCAGCCCGCCCGCCCGGCCCGCTACAAGTGGCGAGCCGAGCTGGCTCGGCTCGCTATTGTAGCGAGCCAAGCCTGGCCCGGTCCCGTTAGGCGGGCCGAGCTGAGCCCAGATTTTGGGCTCGCGAGCTGGCCAGGGACCGGGCCAAACGAGCCGGCCAACGGGCCGGCTCGTTAGCTCGGTGAGCCAACCCTCCTGGCCCGCCCCTAGCCCCCCACCCCAGCCCGCCCCTTCCTCCCCCAGCCCAGCCCCACCCCCGACCAGACCGTCGACGAAGGGAGAAGAGACGTCGCCGTTCTTCTGCGCAGAAGCTGCTGACCAATCGCGTCTCAGCCTTCTCCGGTGAAGACAGTCATCCTCCGTTCACAGATCGCTGAACGTCAGAGTCTCCACCTCGCACTATTCGCCGATCTGCTTTCTCCGGTCGTGAAGAAGAGATCACCGACAGATCGTCAGATCCGAACCTCCGTTGGACTCCGTCGCCGCAAGCCCAGCCATCGTTCATCGTGTAGTTCGTCGTTCATCACCCACAGAGAACGCGTTGGTCTTCTCACTCTTCTACTCTTCTTCAGACACTCGAGAAATTGAATAAAATCAAAGTTTCAGAAAGAGCAAGTTTCGGAAAGAGCTGTTGGCAAGGAAGAATTGAAACACAAATTAAGACCATACACGTGGGCGGTGGGCAAAGAGATTGATTGGTTACGACTTACCAGAGCCAGAGGCAGAAGATAAGTCCAAATTGAAGGTACACAATAAATTAATTGTTTTAATAAATATATTATATTTTATTAAATTTGTGATAATTGTAATTAATTTCTTTATAAACTAAATTCGATCGTTGAACACGATGTAAGACAAAGGCTAAAAATATTTTCGATAAGCAAAGACAGTTATCACGAGATCACACTCGCATCGAATATTGGTTGACGAATATGCAAAATCATTCGGTTAGAACAGACAAACTTCTTTTACTTAACATAATTTATTTATTAATACATTCAATTTTATATACTTTACTTAACATAACTAATTTTTAAATTAAATGAGTAAATATCGTTGACATAATTATTAATACTTATTATAATTTTACATGAAACTTTTTTTAAAAACTTATATTAACAATAAGTTGGAAATATTATATATGTTCGGCTCGTTAGGCTCAACTTGTAAGGCTCGTTCGGTCGTTGAGCGGCTCGGCTCGGTCGTTTAACTCGTGGCTCACGAGCGGCTCGGGTTGAAATTTTTTCAGGCTGGCTCGTTAGGCTCGCTCGTTAGGCTCGGCTCGTTAGGCTCGTTATCGGCTCGTTAGGCTCGGCTCGTTAGGCTCGGCTCGTTAGGCTCGGCTCGTTAGGCTCGGCTCGTTAGGCTCGGCTCGTTAGGCTCGGCTCGTTAGGCTCGGCTCGTTAGGCTCGGCTCGTTAGGCTCGGCTCGTTAGGCTCGGCTCGTTAGGCTCGGCTCGTTAGGCTCGGCTCGTTAGGCTCGGCTCGTTAGGCTCGGCTCGTTAGGCTCGGCTCGTTAGGCTCGGCTCGTTAGGCTCGGCTCGTTAGGCTCGGCTCGTTAGGCTCGGCTCGTTAGGCTCGGCTCGTTAGGCTCGGCTCGTTAGGCTCGGCTCGTTAGGCTCGGCTCGTTAGGCTCGGCTCGTTAGGCTCGGCTCGTTAGGCTCGGCTCGTTAGGCTCGGCTCGTTAGGCTCGGCTCGTTAGGCTCGGCTCGTTAGGCTCGGCTCGTTAGGCTCGGCTCGTTAGGCTCGGCTCGTTAGGCTCGGCTCGTTAGGCTCGGCTCGTTAGGCTCGGCTCGTTAGGCTCGGCTCGTTAGGCTCGGCTCGTTAGGCTCGGCTCGTTAGGCTCGGCTCGTTAGGCTCGGCTCGTTAGGCTCGGCTCGTTAGGCTCGGCTCGTTAGGCTCGGCTCGTTAGGCTCGGCTCGTTAGGCTCGGCTCGTTAGGCTCGGCTCGTTAGGCTCGGCTCGTTAGGCTCGGCTCGTTAGGCTCGGCTCGTTAGGCTCGGCTCGTTAGGCTCGGCTCGTTAGGCTCGGCTCGTTAGGCTCGGCTCGTTAGGCTCGGCTCGTTAGGCTCGGCTCGTTAGGCTCGGCTCGTTAGGCTCGGCTCGTTAGGCTCGGCTCGTTAGGCTCGGCTCGTTAGGCTCGGCTCGTTAGGCTCGGCTCGTTAGGCTCGGCTCGTTAGGCTCGGCTCGTTAGGCTCGGCTCGTTAGGCTCGGCTCGTTAGGCTCGGCTCGTTAGGCTCGGCTCGTTAGGCTCGGCTCGTTAGGCTCGGCTCGTTAGGCTCGGCTCGTTAGGCTCGGCTCGTTAGGCTCGGCTCGTTAGGCTCGGCTCGTTAGGCTCGGCTCGTTAGGCTCGGCTCGTTAGGCTCGGCTCGTTAGGCTCGGCTCGTTAGGCTCGGCTCGTTAGGCTCGGCTCGTTAGGCTCGGCTCGTTAGGCTCGGCTCGTTAGGCTCGGCTCGTTAGGCTCGGCTCGTTAGGCTCGGCTCGTTAGGCTCGGCTCGTTAGGCTCGGCTCGTTAGGCTCGGCTCGTTAGGCTCGGCTCGTTAGGCTCGGCTCGTTAGGCTCGGCTCGTTAGGCTCGGCTCGTTAGGCTCGGCTCGTTAGGCTCGGCTCGTTAGGCTCGGCTCGTTAGGCTCGGCTCGTTAGGCTCGGCTCGTTAGGCTCGGCTCGTTAGGCTCGGCTCGTTAGGCTCGGCTCGTTAGGCTCGGCTCGTTAGGCTCGGCTCGTTAGGCTCGGCTCGTTAGGCTCGGCTCGTTAGGCTCGGCTCGTTAGGCTCGGCTCGTTAGGCTCGGCTCGTTAGGCTCGGCTCGTTAGGCTCGGCTCGTTAGGCTCGGCTCGTTAGGCTCGGCTCGTTAGGCTCGTTAGGCTCGGCTCGTTAGGCTCGGCTCGTTAGGCTCGGCTCGTTAGGCTCGGCTCGTTAGGCTCGGCTCGTTAGGCTCGGCTCGTTAGGCTCGGCTCGTTAGGCTCGGCTCGTTAGGCTCGGCTCGTTAGGCTCGGCTCGTTAGGCTCGGCTCGTTAGGCTCGGCTCGTTAGGCTCGGCTCGTTAGGCTCGGCTCGTTAGGCTCGGCTCGTTAGGCTCGGCTCGTTAGGCTCGGCTCGTTAGGCTCGGCTCGTTAGGCTCGGCTCGTTAGGCTCGGCTCGTTAGGCTCGGCTCGTTAGGCTCGGCTCGTTAGGCTCGGCTCGTTAGGCTCGGCTCGTTAGGCTCGGCTCGTTAGGCTCGGCTCGTTAGGCTCGGCTCGTTAGGCTCGGCTCGTTAGGCTCGGCTCGTTAGGCTCGGCTCGTTAGGCTCGGCTCGTTAGGCTCGAATTCAAAGGCAAGTAGATGAGTTGGTAGAGAAAGGCCTAGTGAAGGAGAGTCTAAGCCCGTGCTCGGTTCCGGTCATATTGGCTCTGAAAAAGGACGGCAATTGGAGAATGTGCGTCGATTGCTGAGCGGTAAATGAAATTACGGTAAAGCATCGACAACCTATTCCTCGCCTTGATGATATGCTTGATGAACTATATGGTGCATATATGTTTTCCAAAATTGATTTAAAGAACGGATATTATCAAATTCGCATGAAACAAAGAGATGAATGGAAAACAGCTTTTAAAACAAAATATAGTCTTTATGAATGGTTGGTTATGCCGTTTGGACTATCTAATGCACCGAGCACGTTTATGAGATTGATGAATCATGTTTTAAGGCAATTTATTGGAAAATTTGTTGTAGTATACTTTGATGATATTTTAGTGTATAGTAAGTCACTTGACGAACATGTTAAGCATTTGAGATCCGTATTTAGTGTGTTAAAATCGAATCTATTGTATGCTAATCTTAAAAAGTGTACTTTTTTTGCATGGAATCAGTAGTTTTCCTCAGTTTTGTAGTTAGCTCAAAAGGAGTATCTGTGGATGAGGAAAAGGTAAGAGCAATCAAGGAATGGCCCACACCAAAGAACGTAAATGAGGTACGTAGCTTTCACGGCTTGGCTAGCTTTTATAGGAGATTTGTGAGAGACTTTAGCACTATTGCGGCACCTATGAATGAATTAGTTAAAAAGAATGTTGAATTTAACTAGACTGAAGTGCATGAAAAAGCGTTTAATTTGCTAAAAGAGAAACTAACTAATGCTCCCCTTCTAGTTTTACCAAATTTTGATAAAAAATTTGAAATCGAATGTGATGCATCGGGAAAGGGAATTGGAAGTGTTTTGATGCAGGAAATGAAGCCGATTGCTTACTTCAGTGAAAAGCTTAGTGGAGCGGAATTAAATTATTCAACATACGACAATGAACTTTACGCTTTGGTAAGGATGTTACAAACATGGCAACACTACTTGTGGCCTAAGGAGTTTATTATTCATTTCGATCACGAGAGTTTGAAGCACCTAAAGTCGCAAGGTAAATTGCACAAGAGACACGCTAAGTGGATGGAATTCATCGAGACCTTTCCATATGTTATCCATTACAAAAAAGGTAAGGACAACGTAGTCGCTGATGCGTTGTCAAGGAGGTACGTTTTAATCACTTCTCTACAATCTAAATTGTTAGGATTTGAATTTATTAAGGATATGTATGAATCAGACATAGATTTTTGTCATGTATGGAGAGATTGTGAGAAAGTTGCATGTACTGATTATTATAGACACGATGGGTACTTATTTCAAAAAGATAAACTTTGTTACCTAAATGCTCATTACGTGAACTGCTTGTTAGAGAAACACATGGTGGAGGATTAATGGGACACTTCGGAATTGACAAAACTTTGAATATCTTGATAGAACATTTTTTTGGCAAAAAAATGAAGCATGATGTTATAACTATTTGTGAAAGATGCATTGAATGTAAGAAGGCAAAGTCAAAGATCAAACCATATGGATTGTATAGTCCTTTACCCGTGCCCGAGCACCCTTGGACGGATATTTCCATGGATTTTGTGTTAGGTTTACCAAGAACACAAGGAGGTAAGGATAGTATTTTTGTGGTTGTGGATTGATTTAGCAAAATGGCACACTTTATAGCATATTCTAAGATTAATGATGCTACACATATAACATATTTATTTTTTAAAAAAATTGTGCGTTTACATGGATTACCTAGAACAATTGTTAGTGATAGGGATGTAAAGTTTCTAAGTCACTTTTGGAGGACCTTATGGAATAAGGTAGGTACAAAATTATTGTTTTCCACTGTGGCACACCCCCAAACGGATGGACAAACCAAGGTAGTGAATCGAACTTTATCCACTTTGTTGTGAGAAATAATTTCTAAGAATTTAAAGCAATGAAAAAATTGTTTGCCACATGTTGAGTTCGCTTACAATAGAGTTGTTCATTCTACTACTTTTTACTCACCCTTTGAAATTGTGTATGGCTATAACCCTCTTACACCGCTTGATTTATTACTGGTACCTTCTAATGAATTGGTTGATTTAAATGGAAAAAGAAAAGCTGAATTTGTAAGGGAATTACACGCGAAGGTTCGAGAAAACATCATACAAAAGAACGAGCACTATGCGCGACAAGCCAACAAGAGTATAAAAGAAATCATTTTTGAACCTAGAGATTAGGTTTGGGTGCATCTATGAAAGGAGAGATTTGCAGAGCGAAGAAAGAATAAGTTACAACCGCGAGGAGACGGTCCCTTCCAAGTGTTGGAACGCATCAACGACAATGCTTACAAGATTGACTTACCGAGCAAATTTGGTAATGTAAGCGCTACTTTTAATGTTAGTGACTTATCTTTGTTTGATACAGATTTGAGGAAGAATCTTTTCGAGGAGGGAGGGAATGATGTAGTCAAAGGAGCAACCAAGGACAATCAAGAAGCAATAGGGAGCCAAGATCCATTGATGAACATAGAAGGACCAATGTCGAGATCAAGAACAAAGAAAATAAACAAAAGACTACAAATTTTAATCAAAGACATCCAAGAAAAGGAATCATCACAAGATGTGCAACGAGTCATAATATTAGTAAGTGTTGATGAAGAAGCAAGCATTGGAAAAGAAGCCCAGAACGAAGCCCAAAATGTAAGAGATGTCTCAAAAATAAATACTTCCCACATGGTCACCCAATATGGCACTACTCTAGCCCAAGAGAATTTAACTTCAAAGTTCTTACAAGTGCCACACCATTGGGCTAGGCCCACAATCTGAATTAAACTCGGGGCTCATGCTATTTAAACCTAATTGTCGCGGCCACCATCCACTTGCACCACTTTTCAAATCACAATCTTTCTTTTCATGTTTTTTAGAAACTTTCTTATTGTCTAATTAGGACATTTTATTAGTTTCTAATTATGTTATTACCTTATTAAATTTATACCTTTGCCTATTTAAGGGAGGCTTGTAATAGATTTTAGGCACTTCTGAATGAATTGATTTTTATGAAGCTTTGTTTTGAGGTGAGATCTTATAACTCTCTTCTTAAGTTCTTGGATTAGAACATGATCTTCTTCAAGTGTATTATTGAAAAGATCGAACTTGATAGCTTAAGTTCAACCAACGAGTTTGGTTTGGGTCTAACTACTTTTCTGATAACTTTGGTTCCATCGCTAACTTTCAATAGGGATCAAGTTCCTTCTTCTTGTTCTTTCGAGTCAATAAAGGCATTATTCCCTTTGAATTATGTATTGCGTGTTGGGTCTAAGATCTCTAATATCTTAGGTTCACATCAAATTCGCTCTTGATAAAATTCGACACTTGAATCCCAAGTAAGCACATGTGTAACACCTGAGTTAACGGCCAGGTGATTTTCCTAACTGTATTAACAGTCATGAATATTTAATCTTTACAATTTAGGACTTATACCAAGAATAGTTAATTTCATGTGGATTTAAACTAGGTTGGGTGGCAAAGTTGTAATAATGGAGGGTGATGACCATTATATAAAGAAAAAGGAAATGTTTTAAACCTCACTTGAACCACTGTAGCCGACACCTTTCCTTTTCGGCGATTTCTTCTCTCCCAAGCTCTTGCTCTCTGCTTTCGGCATACTCTCTTCGACGATCGGTTCTCTGACAACTCTTTGCCCTAGGTATGCAATAGTCAATGTAGCTATCTGTTAGCTTGTTAGCCCTGTTTTCTACTCGGCATTGGAGTTTTGGATTTTCCAATGGCCGACTAATAATAAGAACATTTGGAATCTATGAGTGGGAATGGTTTTATCAAATCGATTCTGGACGTTTAGAACAACCACCCCTGAGTTATCGATAATCGAATCAATCTGTTTTGGTTTTAGATTTCAAACTACACAGGGTATTAGACTAAGGACTCGGGAATAACTTTAGCTATTAAATCTTAGGATAACTTGAGATTAGAACTATTAGGATTTTTGTTTTAACTACTGCAATATAAATGTTTTAAGGTGAAGAAGTTTGAAGAGAAAGGAGCTCAAGTGCTAAGGAGACCAGGTAAGTGAATGTATTAAGATTTCCGGCTAATAGAGCCCTACATCGTTGGAGTACTAGGTTGAGATGTCTAATGTTTACCTTATGATAATGAGCTTGTCTGCACTTGAAGGATTTATGTAAGTTGCGAGTTATACTATTTGATGACCTGCTAGTGAATGTGAAGTTGTCTACTCTGGTATGATCCTTGTCATAGTTTGATGAGTTTCATGCATCATGAATGTTTCTCAAGCATAAGAAAATGTTTTAACGCATGTTTTCCATGAACAAGATATGTATGTATATATGTATATATATAAGATTTATGCAACGTGGATTAAGTGAGAGTTGGGGACGGTTCGGCGTATGTCACAGTCCAAAGAAGGACATATGAATACGACCCGCAGTAGGGAACAAGATCAAACTCATTGTCGAACCCCCTTTACCGGCACAAATCCTCTCTTGATCCACACAACCTAAACAAAGAATATGATCAAAGACTATGAATGAAGAATATGATCAAAGACTATGAATGATGAATATGATCAAAGACTATGAATGAAGAATATGATCAAAGACTATGAATGATAAATATGATCAATGACTATGAATGATGAATATGATCAATGACCTATGAATGATGAATATGATCAATGACTATGAATGATGTCAAAGACTATGAATGATGAATATGATCAATGACTATGAATGATGAATATGATCAATGACTATGAATGATGAATATGATCAATGACTATGAATGATGAATATGATCAAAGACTATGAATGATAAATATGATCAATGACTATGAATGATGAATATGATCAATGACTATGAATGATGAATATGATCAATGACTATGAATGATGAATATGATCAATGACTATGAATGATGAATATGATCAATGACTATGAATGATGAATATGATCAATGACTATGAATGATGAATATGATCAATGACTATGAATGATGAATATGATCAATGACTATGAATGATGAATATGATCAATGACTATGAATGATGAATATGATCAATGACTATGAATGATGAATATGATCAATGACTATGAATGATGAATATGATCAATGACTATGAATGATGAATATGATCAATGACTATGAATGATGAATATGATCAAAGACTATGAATGATGAATATGATCAATGACTATGAATGATGAATATGATCAATGACTATGAATGATGAATATGATCAATGACTATGAATGATGAATATGATCAATGACTATGAATGATGAATATGATCAATGACTATGAATGATGAATATGATCAATGACTATGAATGATGAATATGATCAATGACTATGAATGATGAATATGATCAATGACTATGAATGATGAATATGATCAATGACTATGAATGATGAATATGATCAATGACTATGAATGATGAATATGATCAATGACTATGAATGATGAATATGATCAATGACTATGAATGATGAATATGATCAATGACTATGAATGATGAATATGATCAATGACTATGAATGATGAATATGATCAATGACTATGAATGATGAATATGATCAATGACTATGAATGATGAATATGATCAATGACTATGAATGATGAATATGATCAATGACTATGAATGATGAATATGATCAATGACTATGAATGATGAATATGATCAATGACTATGATGATGCATTGATTCCCAAATTATGCATTCATACATCCATGTTAGTGTTGTATTCCTTACTAAGCATTAGGCTTATAGTTTAAACCTTATGATGTAGGTGACGAGTTTTCAGGTGAGGAACTCAAGGTTAATGAGGATGTCTAAGCTTGGTTGCTGGAGGATGCTCAGTGTGACAGTGCAAGGCTGGATAGGCGATTAAGTTTTCTGGTTATGCTCATAGTAAGTCAGAATGGTTTATGATGAACAAATAACTAAGTAGAACAGAGTTTCTTATAACAATGAGATTCGAATTTGAATGGTTTGACTTCAGAGTCTGAATACGACTTTAAGGATTATTGATTTGTGTTTGCTTAAGTCTTCCGCTATGCGTATTTTGGATGATTATGATCCCTACTCATTGAGGTTTATAGTTACTAAGTTAAGAATCGTGGTGAGTTGTGATATGTCTATCGGATGAAGATGTTTGATGATTATAGTGTTTTACTACCGTATGATAGAAGTGGATGAGGCAATCATCCGGCTGACGTCATCGGCGGATGTCAATAGATGAGAGTTTAAACGACTGAGTCTTCGGGTGACGTTCACCGCGAAGATGTAGTTTGTTTCCTCGCACGATGATTGTAAATGTTAACTGTCGTCTAGCGTTCGGTGGATGAAGTGTATTTCTTCACTGGATGCTGGGAATGTTATTTGTCGTCTAGAGTCGGTGGATGAAGTGTATTTCTTCACGGATGCTGGGAATGTTATTTCTTCACTGGATGCTGGGAATGTTATTTTGTCGTCTAGAGTTCGGTGGATGAAGTGTATTTCTTCACTGGATGCTGGGAATGTTATTTTGTCGTCTAGAGTTCGGTGGATGAAGTGTATTTCTTCACTGGATGCTGGGAATGTTATTTTGTCGTCTAGAGTTCGGTGGATGAAGTGTATTTCTTCACTGGATGCTGGGAATGTTATTTTGTCGTCTAGAGTTCGGTGGATGAAGTGTATTTCTTCACTGGATGCTGGGAATGTTATTTTGTCGTCTAGAGTTCGGTGGATGAAGTGTATTTCTTCACTGGATGCTGGGAATGTTATTTTGTCGTCTAGAGTTCGGTGGATGAAGTGTATTTCTTCACTGGATGCTGGGAATGTTATTTTGTCGTCTAGAGTTCGGTGGATGAAGTGTATTTCTTCACTGGATGCTGGGAATGTTATTTTGTCGTCTAGAGTTCGGTGGATGAAGTGTATTTCTTCACTGGATGCTGGGAATGTTATTTTGTCGTCTAGAGTTCGGTGGATGAAGTGTATTTCTTCACTGGATGCTGGGAATGTTATTTTGTCGTCTAGAGTTCGGTGGATGAAGTGTATTTCTTCACTGGATGCTGGGAATGTTATTTTGTCGTCTAGAGTTCGGTGGATGAAGTGTATTTCTTCACTGGATGCTGGGAATGTTATTTTGTCGTCTAGAGTTCGGTGGATGAAGTGTATTTCTTCACTGGATGCTGGGAATGTTATTTTGTCGTCTAGAGTTCGGTGGATGAAGTGTATTTCTTCACTGGATGCTGGGAATGTTATTTTGTCGTCTAGAGTTCGGTGGATGAAGTGTATTTCTTCACTGGATGCTGGGAATGTTATTTTGTCGTCTAGAGTTCGGTGGATGAAGTGTATTTCTTCACTGGATGCTGGGAATGTTATTTTGTCGTCTAGAGTTCGGTGGATGAAGTGTATTTCTTCACCGGATGCTGGGAATGTTATTTTGTCATCTAGCGTTCGGTGGATGAAGCGTATTTCTTCGCCGGATGATGTAAATGGTATTTTGTCGTTTAGTGTTCGGTGAATGAAGTGTAATTCTTCACCGGATGATGTAGATGTTAAATTGTCATCTAGTGACCGGATGATGTGTGAGTATTTTTCTATTGTTAAAGTCAGGACAATGTTTTAAATCGGTCACGTGTGCACACATGTCCACGGTCAAGTAAGGTAAACATGAACATCTAGTGGAGAATGTTCGGGATCGGGCGATGTCTTTAATTAGGCACGTGCAATGCCCGTGACCACCGGCGGGATGTCTATTGCTGGTTGAGAACAGAGGTGTCGCGTGGCGGACACGTGATCATCGGACGATGTAGGTCTATAACTCTATCGGTGGATGCAGATCAAGAGATGTTTAAAAAAAAAGAGAGAAAGTAAAGAGGGAATAATATTAACAATAATAACGAATAAAGTGTATGGAAGCAAGAATAAAATGATTAAGAGATCAAACAATGAATTTGTGTGGCGATTCCGTTGGGGTCATTACAACATGTGTAGGTTTAGTCATGTCTTGAGGATCTAAATTCCACTCCAAGCCATTGAAGAGCTTCTCACCTGCAATAATAGCACATTTGTCAGTAAATAGGTTAGCTTGTGAATGAGCCTTGGTTTGAGATCATGTTATTGGCTTTTGAGGCACATCATCCTCTCCGGGTGAGAGAGGATTTGACCTTAAATCTAGTGATTTATCTCCTTCTATATCTTCTTCCTCACCAACATAAGATTAAAGATCCTGGACGTTAAAGGTAGCAAATATTCTCCCATAGTCTCCTGATAATTCCAATTTGTAGGCGTTATTATTAATGCGTTCCACAAGCTGAAGGGACTATCAACCATTGGAAGTAGCTTAGATCACCTTTGTTTAAGAAAACACTATTTTCTTAATTGGAGACATACTAGGTCACCCTCTTCGAAGATCACTTCCTTACGCCCTTTGTTAGCTTGTTTTCCATACGCTCATTTTTCTTCTCAATGGTTTTCCTAACAAATTCATGTATCTGCTTAACTTGAGCCGCTTTGTTAGCTTCTTCTGGATTTACAGGGTCTGTTTTGTGGAGTGGTATGAGGTCTAACGTTTTGAGGGGGTTGAAGCCATAGACCACTTCAAAGGGAGTTTTTCGAGTCGTAGAGTGGACACTCATACTATATGCAAAATTCTAAGTCCAAAAGTAGGATATTACAATCTGTTATCCTTTTGCCCACACTAACTCGTAAAAGTGTTCCTAGGGTGCGGTTGACTACTTCTGTATGTCCGTCGATTTGTGGATGGAAAGATGTGCTGAATAGTAATTTGGTTCCAATCTTTTTCCACGGGGTTCTCCATAATGCACTTAGAAATTTTGTGTCCTTGTCAGACACAATGGATTAAGGAATTTCGTGTTACCTGACTATTTCTTTGAAGAAAAGGTTAGCAGTGGCAACTGCATCATCAGTCTTTTTACAGGCTACGAAGTGCGACATCTTGGAGAATCTGTCCACAACGACCATAATAGAATCTTTAGCTCTGACTGTTCGTGGAATGCTTAGGACAACATCCAGACTAATCTCTACCCAAGGGTGTATAGGTACTGGAAGTGGTAAGTATAGTCCCTAAGGTAAGACTCTGATCTTTGCGTTTTTACAAATAATACATTGCTCGATAATTCAATGTACATCATTTGAGAGCTTAGGCAAGTAAAGGTGTTTTCTTAGCAGTTCCTGGATTATCTTCTCCCCAAAGTGACTGGATAAACCACCACTGTGAGCTTCCTTGAAGAGACATTTCCTCAAGCTTCCATTGTGAACACACAATTTGCCAGTCTTGAACAAATATCTGTCCATGATATGATATCCTCACTCTGCCTTATCTTTGCAATTAAGATAATAAGTTCCGAAGTCATCATCCGATTTGTAGCTATCCTTAATCCATTCGAATCCAAAAAATTTTGTTCTGAGCTCAATTAGCTAGATATGTCTTCTTTATAGTGAATCTGTTACTACATTGATTTCTCCTTTCTTGTACTTTAATGTGTATAGGTATCTTTCTAGAAATTCTATCCATTTGGCATGTTGTTTGTTTAATTTACCTTGGCTCTTTATATGCTTCAGTGCCTGATGATCGGTGTGTATGCAAACTCTTTGGATAACAGGTAATGCTGCCATTGTTCAAGGGCTCGTACGACGCTCTTTGTAACGCCGCTCTTTTTAGTTTCTCGCTGAAAAGAGAAAGTGGCCTTCCCTTTTGCATAAAGACTGCTCTGATTCCTACGTTTGTTGCATCACTCTCAATCTCGAATACCTTACAAAAATCTGGGAGTGCAACCACGGGTGATTGACACAGCTTCTCTTTTATCAGCTCAAAGTTTTGCTGACAAGCTGAAGTCCATTGGAAATCCTTCCCTTTCTCAGTGCAGTTCGTGATAGGGGCCATAATTGTGCTGAAGTCCTTAATCAATCTTCAATAGAACGAAGCCAATCAATGAAAACTACACACCTCCGATATAGCTACTGGGTTGGGCCAGTCCTTTGTGGCCTCAATCTTAGATTTGTCAACCTCCATCCCATCCTAGGTTGGTCTTGTCTCTCTCCTTCTTCCTATAAGCATCATCTTTGGCAATTTGCTCGGGTTTCAATGGGCCAAGTTTGATTGTTTTACCTTCAAATTTGAATGAGTCATAGTTTGTAAAACTGTCATGAGTCACTTGTCTATCATATTGCCATGACCTACCTAATAGTAAATGGCTGGCGCTCATAGGTACGAAGTCACAAATGACAGAATTTGTAACACTCGGTTCTTTATGGGATTTTGTAATTATATATGTATAATGACAATTTTGTAATTATGTCAAATTAAGTCGGTTTCGTGAAAAGAAAGCGCTATTACGATCCTAATAATTAATATGGATTTTAAGAATATTTTGGGAATTTTAGGAGTTTAACGCTAATTTTACGAGAATTACGTTTCTCACAATATAAAGGACGTTGTAGTAAAAATAGTAAATGAGATCCGTTTTGCGTACAGACAGTTTTAATGGAACCCTAGTAATAAGTTGGATTTATTGGCGAAATAAGAAAATTTGGAGAAACCGAATCATTGGCTAAATAACGAAACAAAGGACGAAACAAATAGAAAATCAAAGGAAGGGCAAAATGGTAAATTACAAAGTCAAATTTAATTTAAAACACACATTCTCTTCTTCCTCCAGCACTTCACGATTTCTCTGAAAATTTCTCTCTCTCTCTCTCTCACAGCGACGGTTTCTCCTCCCTCACGGCGTTCTCCACTCTAACGATGATTCCTCCTCTTATCAACAAGTTTTCTTCACGATTTCTCCTCCGATTAACGCTCTAGGTAAGATTCTAAGGTTATGAAGCATTAGATTTTGGTTTTTAGAGATTTAAAATGATTAGGTTTCGTTTAGAGTTTTGTTAAAAACGTGATTTAGGGTTTGAAATTTATAGGTTTACCATGTTTGTGGATATAAAGGACATATTGAGCGTTGTTGGACGAAGTTAACCGATTTAGGACAAATGTTACGGATTGATGAATTTTTGGGTTTTTGGAAAAACTCGTTAATGGCGGTTTCAAGGTATCGAGCGTTAATTGTTTGTTAAAATGCCTCGATTAGTTAAGTTAGAATTTAGAAATTTCCTTAGTTAAGGATTTCGTTAATTTGGGCGTTAATGGTTCAAACGCGTTTTAACGATAATTGTTGTGAATTGCTTAGGTAAACAACGCTCGTAGACAGAGCTTAAAGTTCAACGCGCACGAGGTAAGTTCTTGTAACTTACTCTGGCCGATTGGCCTACACCGTACGTTGAAGTCGCGTCGAGGATCATTGGAGTTTTGGTTGTTTAAATGTATTGGTTGGGTAGTTATGATTAGTTATTTTATAGGTTATGCTTTTATTGTCTTGATGTTATGTACGATGTATGTTTACTTAATGCATTTAACTGTTCATGCATCACGTCTTTTAAAATAGCATGAAAACGGATTTTTGCACATGTTTAAGAAAATGAAATGAACGAACAAAATGAATCTATGTAATCTGTTATCTGGTCATGCGAGGTGGGGCTCAGGCACGGCTGTATACGGATGTAAGCGTGTACCCCCCCCCCCGGTTAGGTGGAGAGGGTTGTCCAATCGCGGGACATGTCCTCTCCATCTAATAGGCTGAGTCCTCGGTGATATTCTGTCTGCGACGTAATGATAAGAAAATGTTGCATGATTTCTGAAACTCATATGCATAGCATGCATCTGCATTTACGAAACTTGCTGAGCCTTTAGCTCATAGTTGTCTGTATGGTGTAGGTGATCTAGATACAGATAAGGACAAGTTCTCTCCATCCGAGGAATGATCAGTTGATGAACGATGGCCCGTGGGAGTGTGCTAAGCAGTCGGTGTGGAAATTGACCTGTGGGGATGTAAGTAAGAGTTTCGAGGGTGTTTGGGTTATTTTGGGCTAACGGTGAATTAGAGATACATTTTAGGTTGTTTGGATTTAGATAATGGAATGATGTTTTATAAAATGTTTTGTTAAACCTGTCGTTTGGTGAACTGCTGGATTGTTAAATTTCTTAGGGATTTCGTTTGGTTTTAAACAGATCCACGCAGTTCATTTTTACGAAAGTTTACTATGTTTTTAAACACGTTTTAGGATATGTTTCGGGTTGTTTATTTGGTGATTTGATAAAAAGGTAAAATGAGTGAAGTTATGAATGGTTTTATGTTAAGTGTCTTAGTGATAATTGTGAAAGAAATTGGAAGTTAGGTGTATGTATATGCAGGGGAAGAAAGAAAAAGGGAGAGGCAAACTCCCTGGAATTTTGGATTCCTGGGAGGTTGCTGATCGATCGCCTGAGGAAGGGATCGATCGGCAACTAAGGTCGCCACTCTCTGGAAAAAATCCAGAGAGTGTGGCGATCGATCGCCCAAAGAATGGGCGATCGATCGCCGGTGTGAGGGGCGATATCGCCCCTCCATTTTCATGGTTGGCGATCGATCGCTTGCCAAGGGGGCGATCAATCGCCCTTCATTTTATGGGACGATTGTCCCTTTTCCCCCTCGATTTGTGGCCGATGATTTTAATTGTTTTATAAACTGTTTTAAGTTTTATTCAAATGGTTTTAAAATAGTTTTCGAACGATTTTACGATTTAAATTTCGCTCAAACGTTACGAAGTTTACAAGGATAAAAAAAAATTATTACGGGAAAATAAGGGTACAGTGTCAGGGTCGCTACTGTAACGCCCCGAACCCACCCTGGCTCGGAGCGCTACTTTACTAACCAATCCCATGTTAAAACATAATTTAATATAATTTTCTAAAACCCCAAAACATAAAATAAAACTGATACAGCTGAATTTAAAACTAAATCTTCCGAAGCTCTCTTATGTCATACCTAGCTGCCTAGACTCAATAATTTCCCTTAATCCTAACCTTTAAACACCACGGCGTCCTTCCTGAAAATTTCGGCAAAGTAACGCCTGAAAATGGCTCCTCCACAATGCTAGGTACCTGCAATAAATCAATCCCCAACCAGATCAAGAATACTCCTACTTAACTAACCAGCATACGAAATCTCCAAATAACAGTAAAGAGGGAAACTATAATACTAACATCTCTAAATGAAGAAAGTTCACAGTATAGGGCAACACATCACCCTTAACTATGACTATGCTCAACAGATACAAATAGCTATACCATAACTGTTAAAACATCAACTAAAAAGAGTTGCATATTCTCATCATTTCTACAAACAGACATTTACAATAAACTACCAAAATACAAAGCCCCACATCCCCGAAGACCATGGTCGAGGCTCCCCGACAACTGCCCGCACCGGCGTGCCCCGTGTGCCACCGACTGTTGCCTAATCCTGACTCCCTCGTCTAGCTCACCTGTAACACGACATCACCTACACCATAGAACACAAAAGTAAGCCTAATGCTTAGGAAGTAGGGAATAACAAATGCGACAACACAATGCAATCAACCTAACACATGCAGTTTCTACCACTCAGTTGTGCTTATTTGCTGTTCATTGCTTTAATCTTTCTTAAGCCGTGTGGACGAGTTGGCACACATCCCATAACCGTCTAGGATGGCTATACATGACCTTCCTCGTCGATCGTAGAATCTTATAACCGTCTAGGAAATTCTTACTCACGACATCTACGTATTTTAGCCATTCATCCTTCATAGAGATCCCCTCGGGGTGCTACACACCAGCAACTCAGCCCGACAAGGCACACTATTCAGGATTTCGTATTTTAGCCGGTCATCTCTCATAGGGTTCCCCTCAGGGTGCTACACACCAGCACCTCAGCCCGACAAGGTACACTATTCGAGTATTTCGTGTTTTAGCCGGTCATCTCTAATAGGGTTCCCCTCGGGGTGCTACACACCAGCACCTCAGCCCGACAAGGCACACTATTGAGATGCATTTCGTGTTTAAGCCGGTCATCTCTCATAGGGTTCCCCTTGGGGTGCTACACACCAGCACCTCAGCCCGACAAGGCACATTATTCGAGATGCATTTACAATTCACTTTATCTGATTACGTTCATGCTCACAATGCCAAACGATGCCACTAATCGTACCTAACGTGCTATACCATGATACATGCTTCAAATATGCAATACGACACAAAACAAAACAACACAACGCAACACAAAACAAAACAACCAAACAAGCAAACAACAATTTATTCCCTACCATTCCATGGTGTAGGCCCGAAGGCAAAACACAAGCAATGCACTACTTACCTAGTGTCCTAGCTCGCTGAGGATGCTCGGTTATCTGTCCATCTATGGCTCGACCTACGACAAATATTCAAACTTTATTAAACTCAAGGTTACATTCACCAATTACTCTCAAACTACTATTTCTAGCCTAATCCAACTAAAACCTAACTAAACGGGCCACTAATTTGGGTTCGGTAAAAACCGACCCAAAACTTCAAATGCACGTAACTTTTGCGTCAATTATCGGAATCAAATGATTCCAGCGGCCACGTACTCCTCTAATAACCTATTTTAACCTGCCAAAAGGAATTTTAAAACAAACGATCGTAGCTAGGTCAAAAAAGGCAAAACCCGATTCTGCCCTTTACCCAGAATTTCCCATTTTCTAGTTTTTCATCAATTCTCATCCAATTCCTCACCAATCAACAACCCTAACATCAAATTAACATAATCTAAGGAAAAATCAAGGTTTCACACAAGAAACCCGAAGCTCAGAGAAAGGGGTTCTTAGATTTTAGCTCAATTCGAGCTCCCTGTTGCTCGGAAATCTTTGCCGGCGTTGAGCTCGGCAATCAGATGCTAAGGGCAGCCAAAAACGACCGGCTGATCGGAGCTCTAGCAGCTCGGCGATCCCCAGCAAAGATCGAACACAAAACAAGGCAAAAAACCAACTTACCGGGTCGGTTAGTGCGCAGAGTCAGCCGTAGACGCTAGCCCATGGTTTGCCGCCGTCGTCTGCCCGGAGAACGTCAGAAACCACGGCGGTGAACGGTCGGTCGATCGTCGCTCGCCTCTCCTTCGTCTCTCCCCTGTTCGCGCTTGGCCACGAAGAACACTCAATGGCGTCGATCGCCATTCAGTTGTTTTAATTTAAAAACAAATAATAATAATATTAATTCCTATTAAAACATTAATATACCATTTTGCTCTCTCGTTTTCGACCATTCGAATTTCATTAAATCTCGTAAATTATACATTTTCCTAAATTGACCCTCACCCTTTACCCGGCTTAATTTATCCAATTAGAATACACAAACATAAATCTAATTTAGATAATTCTAAGATCCATAATTTAATTAAATCTAAATTCGCGGGTGTTACAGCTACAGTTATGGTATCAGAGCCCCCGAGTTTTAAAATCGGTTTTGTAGACTACTCGACTGCACAGCCACTACACAGATATCCTTCCTCAACTGTAAGTATGTTTTATTTTATTTTATTTTCTTGTTTTCGTTTCTTAGGACTATTTGTGTTAACCTTTATAGGAGATATAAAATGGTCCGTGGTAGAGATGTTAAGGACGAAGCCTGGGATGGGCTGAAGGATTTACTCGATCGTCAGGCCCAACATATAGACCGATAAGCTCAGCTTATAGATAGACAATTTCGTCAGCTCGAGATATTGACAAACCAAGATGACTCAAGGACCCAAGGGGTGGCCGCTCCCAATAACCACGGTGCGAAGAGGATGGGCAAGGAAGAAATCAAACAAAATCGACGAAAGCGCGTACGAAGAACTTATTGAAGACCTCTGTGTCCTGAATGCCAAAAGCGCGTACGAAGAACTTATCGAAGACCTCTGTGTCCTGAATGCCAGAAGGAGCACTATGGCGATTGTAGATTAGGCACATGTAAGTGCTTTCGATGTGGAGTGATGGGCCACTATGTCAAGGACTACCCGAAGCCAGGCAGGGACGACCGGGTAGGAATCAGAAAAGTGTTACACTAACTATCTTTGCCTTGACTGGAGAAGAAGAAAATGCCCAACCTTCAACTGTTTCAGGTAGAGTTTCATTTCAATAATTAATAGAATGAAGAATATTAGAATGGAGATGTAGTATAGAGTAAGAATTCGAAAGTAATAGTCGGATAATAGATAGGAGTAGGTTTGAAAATAGAGAGATAAGAGAATGGTAGAAGGTGAGTAAGAAGAGTTCTTAAGTGAACCTCGACGATAAGGCAGTAGATAGATGCGAGACCATATAGGCCTTATAGAAAGAGAGTTATGTGGTAGTAGGATTAACCTGACCTAACCACAGGAAGTTGCGCACTTCAGAATTGAGTTACCGTAAAAACGATACAACTTATAATGTGTAAGATTTAAAGAGATAGAAACAGACCCTAGTTGACAAACCCTCAGAGTTTTAGAATACGACGCTTTATAGAGAAATTTGAAGCTTAGATGTAAGATTTATTGAGGAATACCCTAGACTGTCAAACTATAATAATACGTCTAAGTGAATAGAGGATCTAATAAGAACTCGTGTAATTTAGATCCGCGTGAGGTTGAAGGTAAATAAACGAAAACGATATCTGAAGGAGAAGCGGTTTTTACTTAGAAATTTTAGGGAATGTAATTGATCAATACTGAATTATGGATGAAAGATTTAGGCGCAGCTTAGGCGCGTTCATACTAGCGAATACTCAGGAAGAAAATAAATGGATCAACTCGGAGTTAGAACGTTGGTAAATTTCGAGGGCAGTAAGGGACGAATAAAACTTAGACGTGTCAGGCCATTGGTACTACCCGATCTAGAAAAGTGGGACTAAAACATAAGAATTGGACTAATCGAAGAATGGTTTAATACCTTAAATTAAAAAGATATGTTAAATGAGTTAAGTGACTAAAGCGGGTAATTAGATTCGTCGTTACTCAGGGGACTAATCCTTGGGAATAGAAGCTGGAAGACCAGAATGCGTGTTTCCATCTTCGAGGGTCATTGCGGATAAAATGATGATGATATTAATAGAAGTTGATGGAGGAACTTAGACGAATGAATAGTAACGGAGAAATTTTTATGTTGAAAACATATGAAGTTAGAATTGAGTTGACAAGGTCAGGTATAAAGTTATATTCGAATATGTGAATTGAGAGATCATTATTTGGAGATACATAATTAAGAAATTGCAAATTCTTTTGACAAAAAAAATTTTGGGCCTATAGTTAGTACAGTTCAAGTTAAACATCACAACCTGAGACTTACCTTTGGTCTAGAGGTAGGAACGTCAATGTTCGAGGAACTAGGAGGATTAAGATTTGAAAATTTGAGGAGAGTTGGAATAAAGGCATAAACTTATCTGCAACAAGTTTACAAACAAAAAGATCATTTGATGGATCGTTGCAGGGGAGCCAAGCAGAATGTTAGAACACGACTAGGAGGAACAGAAGGGGGCCAGACTGGTTAGTAACTTTAAAGGAAATCCTTGTGCACTATTAGGGGTAAGTGCAGGGAATTGATTTGATTAAGGAAGAGTCAAGATTGGAAGTCTAGTATGGTGTTTAATGTAATGTAAGTGTGAATTTCGCGATTTGTCAAATAAGGAGAGCAGGGAATTACTTAGAAGCCAATTAAGTACACTTATGGTAGAAAAGTTCCAAAGGTTTGACTTGTATTTGACAAGTCGATGCTAACAAATACGTAAGTGACCTAAGGTTAGAATGAATAGTTTATAGCAAGTCAACGATGAAATTAGAGACTTGACTGTACTCGGAGTTTATGAACATTCGAGTAAGACGAATAGAGCGTAATATTGATAATGTGGGTATTTCTGTAAATGACATAACGATGGAAGCTCGTTATGATAACTTAGAATAAACTTGGATGTTTGTAGGATCTTGGCTGCAAAGGGGCCAGAATCTCAAACGAATAGTGACTTTAGCTCCCAAATGGACTCGTTGAGATCTTGAAGTATTTGGATGAGTTGGTTCGCAAGATATAAGATTGGAAATTTAGTTGAGAAGCCCATACGAAGATAGTCGCCAACAATTGGCGAGTGGCCAACGAATGTATATGACCAAGGAGTACTGTTGGTAAAATAGTTGTGAGAAGTCGTTACTAAGGAGAATGTAGGAAATTTGAATTGGTATGCATTTCGACTATGGATAGAGTCGATGATATTGTGTAGAAGTTCGGGTTACAGCCCAGGAGCATTTTAGACGATGTTCAATCTAAATGGCATTAGGAAGTCTGGATATAGATGCGATTTAAAGGAATAGCTAAGAGAGGCTTCGATGGAAGAAAGCCTTGAAGTTGCTTCATTAGGAAATTAAGGCTTGAATTAAGTATTAGTCGGGGAAGCCCGAATATAAGACCAAGTCAAAAGAGTAGGGACATTTAACATATGAATAATTAATTGTAAGCCAATGTGGGGGTGAATCAGCTATGTGCATATTTATGCAGTTGACTTATCTAAGTTAGAGACTTAAGAAATAATTAGCACGCGATGCTAATCTGGAGCGTAGTAAGCCAAGTCAAGGATAGCCAATGGGGTTAGTGGCTAAGATTACACCAGGGATTTCAGAGTTTTGGTTAAGAATTATAGAAATTGACCATAAGCATGATATAATCAAAGTTCTTAAAGGGAGATTCAATTCTATGTGATGAAGGGGAAGGACTCGAAAGAAGATCGGGAAGATGGCGTATCGACTACAGCTTCCGACTTCAATGGAAGGCATCCATAATGTATTTCACGTGTCTATGCTTCGAAAGTGTTTGCGCGATCCATCGCATATTGTGGAGGCAAGAGAGATTGAGGTACAGCCTACCTTGACTTATGTGGAGAAGCCAGTACGTATTTTGGAGTCTTCCATCAAGGTATTGCGTAACAAAGAGATTCCGTTAGTCAAAGTCTTATGGCGGAACCATGACGTGGAAGAAGCTACTTGGGAGCGACAGCAGGATATGATGGCTAAACATCCTGAGTTGTTTGTGTAATCAAATTTTGAGGACAAAATTTTAAATAAGGTGGATGGAATGTAACACCCGGTTCTTTACGGGATTTTGTAATTATATATGTATAATGGCATTTTTGTAATTATGTCAAATTAAGTCGGTTTCGTGAAAAGAAAGCGTTATTACGATCCTAATAATTAATATGGATTTTAAGAAAATTTCGGGAATTTTAGGAGTTTAACGCTAATTTTACGAGAATTACGTTTCTCGCAATATAAAGGACGTTGTTGTAAAAATAGTAAATGAGGTCCATTTTGCGTACGAACAGTTTTAATGGAACCCTAGTAATAAGTTAGATTTATTGGCGAAATAAAGAAATTTGGAGAAACCGAATCGTTAGCTAAATAACGAAACAAAGGACGAAACCAATAGAAAATCAAAGGAAGGGCGAAATGGTAAATTGCAAAGTCAAATTTAATTAAAAACACACATTCTCTTCTTCCTCCAGCACTTCACGATTTCTCTGAAAATTTCTCTCTCACTCTCTCGGCGACGGTTTCTCCTCCCTCACGGCGTTCTCCACTCCAACGATGATTCCTGTAACGCCCCGAACCCGCCCCGGCTCGGTGCGTCACATTGCAAACCCAACTAGCGTTTAAAACGACATTTTTTAAAAAAATTTAAAATCAAAACGGACGGCGTAATGCCTAAAATTCGATAAACCAATACCTGCAATTTAAAACCAAAAATCAAACTAGTTTCAAGCCTCAAATACTTACGACCATTACGTAGTTTTAAACACAATCGACTCGCAAAATAAAATCATTTACAACAAAACTTTCCAAAACATTTAAGAAAACATTTACAACAAACCTTCCACTTTTTCTAACTTATTTCCAAAACAAAATCTTACAAAACACTTACAAAAAAAACCATCCACAACAAGACATTCACCTCCCACACTACCCGAGGAAGACAGTGGTCAAGACGCCCCAACAATAGCCTGCACCGGTAGACTGCGTACTCCTCCGACTGCGGCCTAATCCTCGGCTGACTCATCTACCTCACTTGTGAAGAACTCGTCACCTACACCATAGAACACAAAACGTAAGCCTAATGCTTAGCAAGTAGGGAATAACAAATCCAACAACAGAATGCAATCAACCTAACACATGCAGTTTCTACCACTCAGTTGTGCTTATTTGTTGTTCGTTACTGTTCGTTACTTTAATCGTTTCATAAGCCGTGTGATTTGAGTAGACACACATCTCATAACTGTCTAGGACGGCCAAAGTCAGAATCACCAGAGTAAGACCAGACAGCTCTCATCCCATAACGGTTTGGGATGGCCATACATAATCTCCCTCGTCGATCGTAGAATCCTATAACCATCTAGGAAGTCATACTCACGACATTTACGTATTTTAGCCAATCATCCTTCATAGAGTTCCTTTCGGGGTGCTAAATACCAGCATCGTATCCTAACAAGGCACACTATTTTAGATTGGGTATTTTAGCCGGTCTCTCATAGAGTTCCCTTCGGGGTGCTACATACCAGCACTATATCCCGACAGGGCACACTATTTGAGATGTATTTTACAATTCACTTTATCTGATTACGTTCACACTCATAAACAACCATGCAAGAAACTCGTATTTTCGTTTAACTGAAAACCATGATGCATGCCAACGAATATGCAACCAAACACAACACGAAATAAATAACCCCACCGTTCTATGGTGTAGGCCCGAAGGTGAGAGAATAGCTACCACTACTTACCTGGTGTCTCACCACGTTCTCGCTCACTCCGTCCGACCAAATTACACGCTCGATCACCTAAACAACAAAAACTTAGCTTGATAAGTTACCAATACATTCTAAGACATTCTTAAACCTAAAACTAACCAACAATTAAAACAATCTCACACTTAAACACTTAAACCCAATTTTTACCCAAATTTTACCCTCAAACTTCAAACGGTCATAACTTTCTCATTTTTCAAAGGATTTCAACGTGCCACCCCAATTTGGAAAACTCTACACGTCTACTATCCATTGAAACACTCAAATTAACCAAACAATTCACTTAACCAACCCGAAAATGCCAAAGACAGAATCGGCCCACTTAAGTTAAAAACCGGTTTTTCCCAAACTCCTTTCCAATTCTCAATCTAACTCCATAAATCACCTAAACCAATCCATCCAACAATTAAATGATCAAAATAGGAAAGAAAACCAACATTGAAACTCAATTTTCGAACTCCATGAATTACGGTTTTCAAACCCTCACCAAAATCACTTAAAACTCACTAAAAACTTCACCTAAAGTGCATAAAACCAAAACCCACTCATTTTACCTTGGGATCACCTTGAGAAATTGAAGAAAGGAAGAGATGAAGGGATGGCTATGGAGGATGAAGGGAGAGAGCCGAAAAGATGAAAAAAAAATGAGAAAAAGAAACTTTTAATACCACTTTTCCTCTTTTTCTTTTCCTCCACTTAATTCTTTAAAATTCCAATTTCAACCCTCCCCTTTACTCCTTGATTTCCAACGTGAATAACCTTTAAATTCCCCCCTTTTTATTCATTTATTTCCTTTACAAAAATTTCCTATTGGTTGTTAAGTCTTTTGACTTTTCAACTCTTGACTTTTATTCAACCATTTACTTTTATTTTACTTTGTCAACATTCATTTCTTCTCTTTGCCTTATTCCTCATTCCCATCATCACTTAACCTTAATCTCATACTTAGCATAATCTAGGCTATGCACGTAATAGAAAATTCTCGGGTGTTACAATTCCTCCTCCGATCAACAAGTTTTCTTCACGATTTCTCCTCCGATTAACGCTTTAAGTAAGATTCGAAGGTTATGAAGCGTTAGATTTTGGTTTTTAGAGATTTAAAACGAATAGGTTTCGTTTAGGGTTTTGTTAAAAACGTGATTTAGGGTTTGAAATTTATAGGTTTACCGTGTTTGTGGATATAAAGGACGTATTGAGCGTTATTGGATGAAGTTAACCGATTTAAGACAAATGTTAGGGATTGATGAATTTTTTGGGTTTTTGGAAAAACTCGTTAATGGCAGTTTCGAGGTATCGAGCGTTAATTGTTTGTTAAAATGCCTCGATTAATTAAGTTAGAATTTTAGAAATTTCCTTAGTTAAGGATTTCTTTAATTTGGGCGTTAATGGTTCAAACGCATTTTAACGATAATTGTTATGAATTGCTTAGGTAAACAACGCTCGTGAAAGGAGCTTGAAGTTCAATGATCACGAAGTAAGTTCTCGTGACTTACTCTGGCCGATTGGCCTACACCGTACGTCGAAGTCGCATCGAGGATCATTGGAGTTTTGGTTGTTTAAATGTATTGGTTGGGTAGTTATGATTAGTTCTTTTATAGGTTATGATTTTATTGTCTTGATGGTATGTACGATGTATGTTTACTTTATGCATTTAACTGTTCATGCATGACATCTTTTAAAATAGCATGAAAATGGATTTCTGCACATGTTTAAGAAAATGAAATGAACGAACGAAATGAATCTACGTAATCTGTTATCTAGTCATGCGAGGTGGGGCTCAGGCACGGCTGTATACGGATATAAGCGTGTACCCCCCTGCGTTAGGTGGAGAGGGTTGTCCAATCGCGAGACGTGTCCTCTCCATCTAATAGGCTGAGACCTCAGTGATATTCTGTCTGCGATGTAATGATAAGAAAATGTTGCATGATTTCTGAAACTCATATGCATAGCATGCATCTGCATTTACGAAACTTGCTGAGCCTTTAGCTCATAGTTGTTTGTATGGTGTAGGTGATCTAGATACAGGTGAAGAGGAGATCCCTCCACCCGAGGAATGATCAGTTGATGAACGATGGCCCGTGGGAGTGTACTGAGCAGTCGGTGCACAAATTGACCCGTGGGGATGTAAGTAAGAGTTTCGAGGGTGTTTGAGTTATTTTGGGCTAACGGTGTATTAAAGATACATTTTAGGTTGTTTGGAACTGGATAATGGATTGATGTTTTATAAAACGTTTTGTTAAACCTGTCGTTTAGTGAACTGCTGGATTGTTAAATTTCTTAGGGATTTCGTTTGGTTTTAAACAGATCCACGCAGTTCGTTTTTACGAAAGTTTACTATGTTTTTAAACACGTTTTAAGATATGTTTCGGGTTGTTTATTTGGTGATTTGATGAAAGGTAAAATGAGTGAAGTTATGAATGATTTTATGTTAAGTGTCTTAGTGATAATTGAGGAAGAAATTGGAAGTTAGGTGTATGTATATGCAGGGGAAGAAAGAAAAAGGGAGAGGCAAATTCCTTGGAATTTCGGATTCTATGGAGGTTGTCGATCGATCGCCTGAGGAGGGGATCGATCGGCAACTAAGGTCGCCACTCTCTGGAAAAAATCCAGAGAGTGTGGCGATCGATCGTCCAAAGGATGGCGGTTGATCGCCGGTGTGAGGGGCGAACGATCGCCCCTCCATTTTCATGGTTGGCGATCGATCGCCTGCCAAGGGGGCGATCGATCGCCTGCCAAGGGGGCGACGCCCCTGCATTTTATGGGACGATTGTCCCTTTTGCCCCTCGATTCGTGGCCGATGATTTTAATTGTTTTATAAACTGTTTTAAGTTTTATTCAAATGGTTTTAAAATAGTTTTCGAATGATTTTATGATTTAAATTCCGCTCAAACGTTACGAAGTTTACAAGGATAAAAAAAAATTTATTACGAGAAAATAAGGGTACAGTGTTAGGGTCGCTACAGAATCCTTATACTTTCCGATGGTGAAATTTATTGTGACTTAGTTGGTGACTTTTACGTCATCTCTATCATCCAACAAACGTAATTTGCAAAGGTTTGTATGTAAACGGGGTTTCCAATCCCAATTTCTCTACCATATCCTTGAAGGCTACATTAGCACAACTACCTTCGTCGATAATTAAGGAACAAACCTGATGCTTGATTGAGCAGCGACTGTGAAAAATATTCTCTTGCTGGCAACTTTTTTTGTGGGTTTTGATACGAGGGCTTGTCGAATGACCATCAGTAGAGGTTCTTCTTGGGGATGGAATACTTCGTCCTCTAACTCAACTTTTTCTATAGTCTCCTTTACTTGTTCGCCCTCGCTTTCTATTTCTCCTATACCTTCTTTGAGTACCATAGCCTGCCTGTGAGGAAAAGAGGAAGTTAAAAATCTTGGTTACACATGAACCCAATAGTTGGACTTGTCTGTTCGTGTGCGATGCGTATGACTATGGAAATGAGAAAGAGATCAACTTAATATCCTCTTTCAGTGGAAAATGGCTAAACTTTAAGATGAAGCAATGCATAGGGTCCTACAACTTTGTTGGAGAAAACCCAAAAATGCGTAGGATTGTGTGATGGTTATATATGTTAGAATTAAAGTGTATTGCATTTTTAACATAATTATTTGGTTGTTAAAAGATACATTAAAGTTTTCTTGAAAAGTCAGTTTTAATCATGCAAACATTCTATTTGCATTGGATTTATTTAATGAAAATGATTTCAAATAATGGTTGAGTGATTTCAAAAGATTGATTTTTAACATGCATACTTTTATATCATTTGCATGGCTTTCAAAAGAACTTGATTTATATGATTTTCAAATAATCATTGTAGTGGAAAATGGTGATTGATCATATATGGCATTAATAGAGTTTATATTAGTTATTCTATGTGTTATATTTATTTACTAGACTAAAATCTCATTATGTAGATAATTGATATTTTTCAAATATCAAGAACGTTCACCGGGAAGGAAAACACAAGGCAATATAAAGTTTACAAAGAGGCATAGGTCAACCATCAAGGTAGATGGTCTTTTTGTTTGGGTAGTATGTCTGGATTTCGTTTATATAAATTTTTTGAAACGTCACATGTAGTGGCCTAGTTTTGTAATAGCTTCTGTGTTAGTACTATGATTTTCATGTAAATTAATGTATATACACGTTTTATATGTTTTATGTTTAAATGCTTTTATCAAAGAATAAATAACAAAAAGAATATGATTTTTAAACGGAGCATCCTAATTTAGGATACCAAATTGAAGAAATATCTTCCTTTAACTCATAACTATCTATGTATGTGAGAGATGAGTGTCAATGAGAGTATCTCTTCGAAGTTTGACTCCTTCAGACTTTGGGAATCCTTTAGCCGTAAGGGTCCGGTTGGTGGAATCGGGTCTTGACACGAATTGTCAACTGGTGTGGTCTACCACAGTGTCGACTGAGTTATTGAAAACATTTGAAAAACATATGCATTAGTCACACAAGTGTCTACCAAGTGGATGATGACACGAATTGTCAACTGGTGTGGTCTACCACAGTGTCGACTGAGTTATTGAAAACATTTGAAAAACATATGCATTAGTCACACAAGTGTCTACCAAGTGGATGAAGGTGTCGACCGGTACCCTTTTTTTCTAAAGATGTCTATAAATATAAGAAGTTAACTTTGAACAAAAACACTGAACTTGAAAATTACAATAAAGTGTTGCCAAATTTATTTGAGAATTTCAATCTTTAGTTTGTTTCCCACCATTCCTACTACATCAACTTGAGACTTTTCTTCATTGAGAGTGTATGAGAATTTACTTATTTGTGTTCAAATTTCAATGCTTGTAGGAAAAATTGGGAGAATCGTGTTAACAAACTTATTTACGCTCTGTTATCCCTCTCTCTGAATTTTGTTGCTTGTGATAATTGTTGAAATTAGAATCTTCAGTTAAGTAGAAGTTTAATCCATTTTACACATACAAATAATATTGTCTTCAATCACGAAAAAAATTTATAACCTAATTAACCCCTCCCCTTAGGTTATATCAATCCTACAAAAACTACATTAGAAACATAAACTAACAAACACATATTATTTGAATTAAGCTTATAAATTAAACATCCTCCCTTAAGCTTAATTCCTTCAAACTCCAACCATCACCTTAACATACGGAAAGTGTCATACTTAATAAGCTTCATAAAAATATTAACAATTTGGTATTTGTCTCCACATACTTCACAAAAACTTCATTCTACGTAATGTAGCCACAAATGAAATGATACCTTGTATCAATATGTTTGCATCTATCACAGAACATGACATTCTTCGCCAATGGAATTGTTGATTTATTGTAAAAAAAAAAAAAACTCTCTAGCTTTATCTTGTGGCATTTTGTAACAACTTTAACAGTCTTCTAAACTATATAGCATGACAGACACAAGATGTAGTAGCAACCTATTCAACTTGTGTGATACTAAATGACGTGCTTCAACTTGTGATGCTTGTGTGATGACACGATTTGCTAGTTCACTTTGGATATTCAATTGACAATCACCGAAGATCCCTAGTTTTCCAATGCGCACAAGTATCGCAATTCGGATCCAAATTCTACGAAATTTCAATGGAGACTTTCTCAATAAGTCAATGAGATGTCCTTAAAATTTCAGATCTAAATTCGTAATGATCAAAAAGATATACTTGAAACAAAGTTGCTGGTTCCATTTGAACGAGGCAGGGAATGAGCTGTCTTTCCACTTGCACAATTTCTTCAATAAGCAACCAAACGACTTGAAATTTCAAAACGATCTTGCCTTATTAATGATTAAAACACCCTTCAAATTTCAAGGGTTAAATCATAATGGATAATGAGATGTGATGGAAGAGGTGTCGCTAGTTTGAAAAAGTGGTAAGTGGACACTTCTCGGCTTTTTTATTCTTCTTTTTGAAAAATGCTCCAACTTTGTCAAAGGTGAGAGTTTTATACGCTTTTTTTAACTACTACTTATGGAAGGGGTAGAGAAAAGAGTAGAAATAAGAGCTCTCAATTTACTCACAAAATTGGAAAACAATGTCTCAATACTCTCACGGATATCACTGAGTGTGGGCATCGAAATGAGGCTCCAAAGAGCCACAAAATTTAGGAAAAAACTCCAAGATTATTTATTTAGGAAAAGGTGCCTAACATCAGTCATAGATGGGGGATTAAATAGCCCCACAATCAGGTAAAAACTCTAAGCAAAAAGGAAAGAAACATAAAAGGAAAAAAGTATTAAGGCCAAGGCCCATTGGCGTGCCGCGCGATCGAGAGGTCTATTGTCGCACCCTCCTTTTTACGCCGATGATTCCCCTTGTTCCCTTGTAGTTGTAACCCTAATTCTATTCAAGGTTTAGCTCACTTTGGTCTTCATTTGATAAACAAGCCAAAAGGCTCCCTTGTGCCACGCCACTTGGGTCTACCCATGCGTCGCGCCACCCTTCTTGCAATGTCTTTGTTTACAACCCAACTCCCTTCCAAGGTTGCTCACCGCTCGACACCATCAAAACTAGAGCACTATTCAGTCTTAGCTTCAACCCCCTCAAATACATTATGACAACTGTCATCCCATTCGAATTTCACACATTTCCTAGTCAACTTGGTCAATGGCAAAGCTATTGAGCAGAAATCCTCAACAAAGCAATGATAGTAGCCAGCAAGAGCAAGAAAACTGCGAATCTTTGCAACACCAACCGAAATCCATGCACACAATCTGAAGATGGTCCTTATGCTGACTTCAAGACTTTGAGTACATCGAGATGTCGTCGTTGAAAACCACAACGAATTAATCTAAAAGCAGTTTGAAGACTCGGTTCATAAGGTCCATAAAAGCAGGTGGGACATTGATCAAAATGAAAGGTACTACCAAAAACTCAAAATGCCCATACCTTGATCGAAATGTTGTCCTCGGAATATCCTTATCACGAACCTTCATCTGATGATACCTGGTCCTCAAGCCAATCTTATAGAAGTACCTTGACCATCAAGTTTGTAATCAATCCTTGGCAATAGATACTTATTTTTCATGGTAACCTGGATCAACCTCTAGTGATCAATGGAGAACAGTAAAGAACCATCAGCTTTTTTTGCAAACAACACTAGAGCAACCTAAAGCAACATGCTCTCTCATATGAATCCTTGGTCAATCAATTCGTGCAAACCTCAACTAACAAAACTCTCTAGGTGCCATTTTATAGAGAGAAATTGGAACTGGGGTAGCATCGAGAACTAAATCAATACCGAACTAAATCTCTTGGTCTAGAGGCAACCCTATCAACTCATAATGAAACACATCTGAAAACTCTCTCACAACTGAGATATCCATGTTCTAACTAGTAATCTCGCCATTAACATCAATAGTCTAGAGGTTCTTGTACTGCTCTAATCCACTTCGGTGACCCAAACAAGCCTTCAGAATATGGTTGGTCATCACTACACTAAGACCACAATGGTAGACAACAACCTGTCCCCTCTTTGATACAACTGTGACCTTTTTCAGGTTGCACTCTACTATCGTTCTATATTTCCTCAGCCAATCCTTGTCCAGAATCACGTCAAACACTCCACTCTTGACACCTAAAGGAGTGCTAAGTACCAATAGAGATTCCATCTCCTCCACGATCAACCTAAAAAAAATGCAAACACTACAAAAATAAAAGAGTGCATTGACCAGTTATCGAGCAACACCCATGTAAAAGAATGAATGAGAATAGTATAGTTAACAATGCGATGTTTCTCCTGTCCATAGTGGTACTCAACTCCACCAACTGCATGTGGCTGACTTGAGGATTTCTCCTTGCCCTTGTGGCCCTTCCCATGGCCACCTCTAGAGAAACAAGGACCACCACTGCTCTTTAAAATTGCTCACCAGACCTCTGCTGCAGGTAGGGGCTAGACCCAGTTAGAATTTGAAAGTCTACACTCGTAGGTTGGTAAGGAGTATAAATGGACGTTTGAGACCCAAAAGGCTGTTGGGAAGTAAAAGCCTAATGTCCTTGATACTGTTGACAGGACTGTCTCAATGAACCACGTCCATCTCCATGAGTAACCCGAGCGACATTACCCTATGGAGATGAGAACAATTGACGTGGTTGTTGCTAGTGTAACAATCCAGGATTTGCCTATATTCGGCTCAACCGAGGTTTGCCCGCAATCGCACTCATGGAATTTTCCCCCCTAGAAAGGAAATTTCATGCCTTCCCTAGGTGTTGAACCCTGGCCCTCCAGGCTAAACTACCATGTTCATGGAAACCTATTACCAATTGAGCTTCCCTAGGTTTTGAACCCTAGCCCTCCAGGCTAAAGTACCATGTTCATGGAAACCTAGTACCAATTGAGAGCTCAATTGGTACTAGGTTTCCATGAACATGGTACTTTAGCCTAGAGGGCCAGGGTTCGAAACCTAGAGAAGACATGATATTCCCTTTCCAGGGAGAAAAGTATATGAGTGCGATTTCGGGGCAAACCTTGGTTGTGCCGAGTATAGGCAAATCTCAGATTTTGGTATAGGCAAATCCTGGATCGTTACAGCTAGTTTCATGGGCAATCCTCCTATGTTCCCAAGTTATGCACATGTGTGCAGATGTGGGGACTTAATCAGCCACTGTTAAACGATCCAATAACTGATACTCGAGGTTTGGCTCCCATGAACTTGTCCCTGCAACTTTTTTTTATTCTTCTTTTCATCTTCCTCTCTTCGTTCGTATGCCAACTTCTCTTGAAAGCCCCAATAATTAGGGTCAAATACCCTCTCCATTCTCTCTTGGAAGCTCCCAATACTCGTAAATAGAATCACACTTGTTATAGCCACAACATGCTACAACCTTGGCCTCAAGCTATGTTTGAACTTCACATCTTCCCCTGCTCCATAAATTCCTCAAAAGTAGGGCAAAAGACTCTAAAGGTCGAGAATAGTCCTCCATGACTAATCATCGATCTCTATTTACTCATTAAACACCATAGGCAAATCTCAGATTTTGGTATAGGCAAATCTCAGATTTTGGTATAGGCAAATCTCAGATTTTGGTATAGGCAAATCTCAGATTTTGGTATAGGCAAATCTCAGATTTTGGTATAGGCAAATCTCAGATTTTGGTATAGGCAAATCTCAGATTTTGGTATAGGCAAATCTCAGATTTTGGTATAGGCAAATCTCAGATTTTGGTATAGGCAAATCTCAGATTTTGGTATAGGCAAATCTCAGATTTTGGTATAGGCAAATCTCAGATTTTGGTATAGGCAAATCTCAGATTTTGGTATAGGCAAATCTCAGATTTTGGTATAGGCAAATCTCAGATTTTGGTATAGGCAAATCTCAGATTTTGGTATAGGCAAATCTCAGATTTTGGTATAGGCAAATCTCAGATTTTGGTATAGGCAAATCTCAGATTTTGGTATAGGCAAATCTCAGATTTTGGTATAGGCAAATCTCAGATTTTGGTATAGGCAAATCTCAGATAATAGTTCCAACAAGTTTAGCATGTATCCATGTAATACATTGGACAACCAATGGATTTAGGACACTTGACAGTCAGCATATGTTTCATAATTTGTTTGATTAAGTGATACTAATCAAAATTAATTAGTTCAGCTAAGTGTACTTAAATATAAGAAATCATGGTATTTTTTAGAATATCCATAGAAGAAATGACATTTTGTACAAAGACATGAAAATGTGGGGTTAAAAATGGGAGTTTATCCAACAATCATCTAGATATGATGGATAAGGCTGAAGATTCAGCCAGTTTGTGCAAAACAAAAGAGGGGAGAAGAAAGAAGAGAAAAATGAGAAGGAGAAAGGAGAGACAGATGGAGAAAAAATTGAATTTTGGACTTGCTCCTCAAAGAAAACTTGCTCAGCTTGGAGAGGTGATTTGTTAGAACCAAAATAGTCATTAAGTGGAAATCTGGATCGTTACAGCTAGTTTCATGGGCAATCCTCCTATGTTCCCAAGTTATGCACATGTGTGCAGATGTGGGGACTTAATCAGCCACTGTTAAACGATCCAATAACTGATACTCGAGGTTTGGCTCCCATTGAACCTTTGTCCCTGCAACTTTTTTTTATTCTTCTTTTTCATCTTCCTCTCTTCTTCTTATGCCAACTTCTCTTGAAAGCCCCAATAATTAGGGTCAAATACCCTCTCCATTCTCTCTTGGAAGCTCCCAATACTCGTAAAATAGAATCACACTTGTTAATAGCCACAACATGCTACAACCTTGGCCTCAAGCTATGTTGGAACTTCACAATCTTCCCCTGCTCATAAATTCCTCAAAAGTATGGCAAAAGCTCATAAAGTCGAGAATAGTCCTCCATGACTATCATCGATCTCTAGTTTACTCATTAAACACCCTAGTAATCAAGTTATGAAGGCTCTGGTTATAATATTGCCCTCAGATCATAGAATGGTTTGAATATTCAATATTCTAGTGTCAATAATGTATTGTGGATATTTATTATGAATGATGTATGAATACAAGTTATTGAAGTTGTATTGAAGAAACTGTTATGTAAGAACAGACTTGATTGTAAGTATAATAACTCTCGCTGTGACAATTGGATTGCTATGAAATTTAACAGTATTAAACTAGACATATGTAGAGGAAAACAGTGGCATTAGAATGAAAGCATTTGGATGTATTTAGCAAAAGGTATTTACTTCTTAATATGATAAATGCAGTTTACGTTTTAAACTGCACTATTTTGGAAAATTACTTTTAACTACGTCTTAGAGTGTAAATTTAGAGAAAGTTAAAGAAGGAAAAATATTTCCAACAATTTTTAGCATGTATCCATGTAATAACATTGGACAACCAATGGATTTAGGACACTTGACAGTCAGCATATGTTTCATAATTTGTTTGATTAAGTGATACTAATCAAAATTAATTAGTTTCAGCTAAGTGTACTTAAATATAAGAAATCATGGTATTTTTTAGAATATCCATAGAAGAAATGACATTTTTGTACAAAGACATGAAAATGTGGGGTTAAAATGGGAAGTTTATCCAACAATCATCTAGATATGATGGATAAGGCTGAAGATTCAGCCAGTTTGTGCAAAACAAAAGAGGGGAGAAGAAAGAAGAGAAAAATGAGAAGGAGAAAGGAGAGACAGATGGAGAAAAAATTGAATTTTGGACTTGCTCCTCAAAGAAAACTTGCTCAGCTTGGAGAGGTGATTTGTTAGAACCAAAAATAAGTTCATTAAGTGGAAATTTTGTGGGAGAGGAGGAACCTACAATAGGTTAGTAAATCTTACATTTAGAATAGGCAATTTAACCTTTATTGCAATGTTTAGGTGGAGATAGATTTCAATTATATTCTTGGTTCTGGTTAGTCTTAGAATTTTAATTATAGATTGAAGTGATTAAATGGATGTTGTTTTTATGTGAAATCAATGGTGTTTTTTAAAAAAAAACATATTGTCAAATTGTATTATGATGTTAAAAATGAATGGTTTGAAAACATTGTTTTAAATCAATGTGATATGCTGATTTTAAAAATGATTTGCATGGTTTTAAATGTGCATGACATTGACTTTATGTAACACCCGGTTCTATAGAACAAAGCCTTATTTCTTTCTAAGTTAATGACACACTTTCATGACAATAGTAAAAGTGGGGTTAATGGATGACTATGCAAGGACATAAGAGTAAATGGAAATTTAAAATGGATAACGTATTTAAGGAATAGGTTTTTGGATTTAATGCATTGTAGCCGCCACTGTTTTCCAATTCTTTTCGACTCTCAGCTCCTCAGCTTAGCAGAGTGCTCTAGGAGGCCCTCCCTTCGATTTCTCCAGCGATTTCTCCGACTTAGGTGAGTTCTTTCATTTTTTCCTTACGACTAGACGGTTAGATAACAAAGGGAGTGCAATGTATGTGTTTTGGGAGTGTTCCGAATGACTGTAGTTTCAGGTTAAGTGCAGAATCGGGAATGCACGAAGATCTGAGCTTCCAAACTAATTTCCTTAGACTCCTGGATAGTTTAGAATGAAGTTTGACTAATACACTGTCTATGGTTTTAGGTTTGAGCAGAACCCAAAGTGGTTAGCAACCAAACATTTTCCCAGGAATCTAGGTAAGTAAAGTATGCATGTGCCTTCGGGCCTACATCACAAAACATTAGGATTTATGCATTGTGCAAATGAGTTTGTATGACATGCATCATGTTTTTATGAAAGATTACGAAAAATGAATTTTCATGTAAAGAATTGTAATGCATGAACCGAAAGTGACAAAATAGCTATTAAGGGAATTCATCCGCCCCTTAATCGAGTAAAGGATGTAGAACATTGGGAGAACTGATCCCACTCCCAAGGGAACTGAGGGATCAGAATAGCTATTAAGGGAATTCATCCGCCCCTTAATCGAGTAGAGGATGTAGAACATTGGGAGAACTGATCCCACTCCCAAGAGAACTGAGGGATCAGATCAGTAAACGAACGAATGTACAATTGAGATGAGAAAGTAGAAACTGCATGTTTAGGTTTTATGTTTCAGCATATCATTTCATTATTGCTTTGCTTGCTTAGCATTAGGCTAATAGATGAGTTTTGTGATGTAGGTGTTGAGGTTACTGCAGGTGATTTCTCTGAGTTCACAAATGCATAGATGATGTTGGAGGAGCGCATTCAGGCCATGACTTGGTAAATTGATGAGGCGGTTTAACCAGTGTTTTGTGTATGTGCATTGTAGTAAACAATTGGATAGCTGAGTTGTGTTTGAGTTTCGTTGACAGAACCAACTCTTAATGTTTTGATCTTAGGTTTGAAAACTCTCTAGTTCAGTCGACAATGTTTTTACTTAAGTATGTTGAGTCTTATAATAGTAAAAATTTTCAATGTTTTGAACACATTACTTTTAGATTTTCTGATAATAGTATTCCGCTGATTTAGCGTTGGTTTTTACTGGATTTCGGGTAATGTAGGGATTGGAGTTGTTTCTAAATGGTTTCATTGAAGCGAATAAGTCATTTCGTAGTAAAGTTGTTTTTTTTTTCATATGGAACATGAATTTTGGAAAAGTTGCTCTGTTTTCTACTGGCAGAGGTAATCTATTGGTAAAAGACATCGTTTTCTATCGGTAGAAGATGGTTGTTTTCTACCAGTAGGAGTAGCGTGTTAAATCTATCAGATGGTGTAGTTTATTTCATCAGTAGAGAGTTTAGACTTTTGTCGTTTAGCGATCGGTGGATGTCAAGTGCCATAGTTATCGGAAGATGTAGGAAATGATTTTGTCGTTTAGTGATCGGTGGACATTGTGTATTATGTCTATCGGAAGATGCGGGAAGACTTTTGTCGTTTAGTGACCGGTCAATGTATTCTGCCTGTTTGTTTTGTGAGTAAAGTCTTTTGTTGTCTTATGGTCGGCAGAGGCTGGATGAATGAATCATCCGGCTGACGTCACCGGTAGATGTAGTAGTAAAACTTGTCGTTTTACGATCGGCTGAAGCTAGAAGAATGATCCTCCGGCTGACGTCATCGGTAGAGATCCTTCAGTTTTATTTCTGCCCTCTTGTTGACTTTGTTCAGCGGCAGACGAGTTTGACTTTAGCAACTTATAAAGTATTTCGCGATTTAAACCTTATTTCTTTTGGCTGAATGTTCCCTAACATCTCAATTGATTATTCAAACATTGTTCTATAGTTTTGTTTAACTCTATTTTTGTTCAAATGATTTTCGCTGCAAGTATTTAAACGTTTTGAAGTTTTAGAAAAGTCAAATTTAGACTTTTGAGCGAAATTTTAAATTTGGTCCAAAGTTTCTTAGTCAAGTTCGAGTTTATGAGTAACAAACCGGTTCAGAAAACTCGGGGCGTTACAGTATGGTATCAGAGACATTCGGTTAAACCGTTCAAAAGATTACTCATCAGTGCCAATCGTTGCATGGAAGTGCTTCAACAACTGTAAGTGTTTATGTTAACATTAGCTAATAGATATTTAAGAGTGTAATTAACCCTGTACAGGACTTTAGTATAATGGCTCGACGCCCAAGGAGACCTAAAGTGCCAAGGGAAATGCCAAACCTGAGTGGTGGGGAAGAGCCTAGTGGGATTAGGCAGCTGACAGAGTTGGTGCATCAGCAAACCGATTTAGTGGGCCAGCAGTCTGATCAACTAGGAGTACTGTTGAACCGAGAGGTGCAAGGAAATTCCAACTCGGGTTCTAGCAACGAACATTTTGGAGATAGATTACAGAGACTAAGACCACCCACGTTTGATGGACAATCATCTGATCCAGTTATTGCTGAAGGGTGGCTTAGGAAGATTGAAAGTATGTTTAGGTGTGCCAACATAGGAGAAGGAGACAAGGTCACGTTGGCGACATTTCACTTGGCTGGTGAAGCTCAACTCTACTGGGAAACAATAGAGACCACCACTGATGTCTTGGCGATGCCTTGGTCGCAATTCAAGGACATTTTCTACGAGAAGTATTTCAACAGTACTGTCCAAACTGCAAAGAAGTTGGAATTTCTAAACTTGAAGTAGACAGGGTCTGTAGCCAAGTACAGTAGGCAGTTCGAGTCCCTGTCCAGGTTTGCTGGACATTTTGCTCACAGGGACGAGGACAAGGTATTCAAATTTGTGCATGGACTGAAGCCAGAAATCTACCGAGGGGTTAAATTTTGCGGTATTAAAGGCTTGACATTCAGCGAGGTTGTGTCCACTGCTCTGGAAGTGGAAGAAGCTGAAAGGAAGTGTGCTGGACCAAAAGAGGTCCCACAAAAGCCGGTCCAGCCACATCATCAAAGGGGAATGAAGAGGCCTAGTGAAGGCCAGCATAGCCAAGGAACGGGAAAGAAAGTGCCGGATGCCAGGAAGTTTCCCCTATGCCCAAAATGTTCGAAGAGTCATCTGGGTGAATGCAGGTTCGGTTCAGGAAAGTGTTTCAATTGCGAGGAAATTGGACACACATTCAGGGATTGCCCGAAGCCCAGAGTCACCCGATGCTTCAACTATAACAAGGTTGGCCACGTCATTAGGGACTGTCCAGCTCCTAAGAATGGCCCTGCTATGATTAAGCCTAGGATATTCTCCATGATGGAGTCGGGCGATGATGAGCAGCCTGCTGTTGTGTCAGGTACTATATTGGTCAACTCTATACCTGCTTTTACATTGATAGATTCTGGTGCAACACATTCATTCATAGCATCTACATTTGCTGTTAAGTTAGATGTACAGTTTACCTCTTCTGTGCATATGTTTAGTGTTGCTTTACCCTCTGGTGAACGCATGCACTCTAACCAGGTGATGCTTGACAGTGATGTGTTAGTAGGAAGTGTGAGTCTACCTGCTGATCTTATTATTATGGATATAATGGGATTTGATGTAATCCTAGGAATGGATTGGTTGTTTAAACATTATGCCACAATCGACTGTAGGACTGGAGTAGTTAGATTCCAACCCCCTGGTGGTTTAAATCATACCTTCCAAGCTTTAAAGAAGAATGAGGAAATGTTTGTTATGACTTCGATAAATTGTAGACCCTCACCATGCAGAGAGTACTTATGCTTCTTGGCCAGTGTTCTAGATACACAATTCATAGGAAAAGTAACACCCCAAAATGTCTTAATTGTCCAAGACTTACCTGAAGTGTTTTTAGATGACCTTCCTGGTTTACCACCAGATAGGGAAATCGAATTCGTTGTAGATGTTTACCCCGGTGCCGAGCCTGTGTCCAAAAATCCATATAGGCTAGCGCCAACAGAACTTAAGGAATTAAAGAAGCAGTTGGAGGATCTGTTGGAGAAATGGTTCATACGCCCAAGCTTTTCCCCGTGGGGTGCACCTATCCTTTTTATCAAAAAGAAAGATGGGTCAATGCGAATGTGCATTGATTATAGGGAATTAAATAAGTTAACTGTCAAGAACAAGTATCCATTGCCAAGGATTGATGATTTATTTGATCAGCTTAATGGTGCACGTGTTTTCTCTAAGATCGACCTTAGGTCCGTTTATTACCAATTGAAAGTCAAATCTGAAGATATTCCTAAGACAGCTTTTCGCACAAGGTATGGACATTTTGAGTTTTTGGTCATGTCTTTTGGATTGACAAATGCACCAGCAGCTTTTATGGATCTCATGAATAGAGTGTTTCATGAGTATTTGGATAAGTTTGTCATAGTGTCGATAGATGACATTTTAATCTATTCACGTACTAAGGATGAGCATGCTAGGCACCTGACCTTGGTGTTGGAAGTATTAAAACAGCACCAACTTTACGCCAAGTTTTCTAAGTGTGAATTTTGGTTGGACCAAGTTCACTTTCTAGGACATGTTATCTCTGGAGATGGTATATCTGTCGATCCAGCTAAGGTTCAAGTAGTTAAGGAATGGACCCAACCGAGGAATGCTACTGATATCAGGAGTTTTCTTAGACTAGCAGGATATTATAGAAAGTTCATTGAAGGATTTTCGAAGATTGCTACACCCCTTACTAGGTTAACAAGGAAAAATGTGAAATATATATGGACTGATGAATGTGAGCATAGTTTTCGGACCCTGAAATAGAAACTAACCAATGCTCCAATTTTAACCCTTCCAGTTGAAGATGGTAAATTTAGCATTTACTGTGATGCATCCAAAGTTGAACTTGGCTGTGTCTTTATGCAAAAGGGAAAGGTAATAGCTTATGCCTCTAGGCAGTTGAAAACACATGAGAAGAATTACCCTACACATGACCTAGAATTAGCTGCAGTGGTATTTGCACTTAAGATTTGGAGGCATTACTTTTATGGACAATCTTACGAGATATTTTCAGATCATAAGAGCTTGAAGTATATTTTCACACAAAAGGAACTAAACATGAGGCAACGTCGATGGTTGGAATTTGTAAAGGACTATGATTTCGAGATTAAATATCATCCCGGCAAAGCAAATGTTGTGGCAGATGCTTTGAGTAGAGTAACAACGCCAACCCCAAATATGATTTTCAAAATACCATTAGCCTTAGAGTCAGAATTCCAAAGGTTTAACCTAGAGGCAGTATCCAGTGTATCAGCTATACTTTCAACCTTAACCTTAAAGCCTACCATTCTAGAGAAAATAAAGGAAGCTCAGACGAATGATGACGAGTGTAACAACTACAAGTTAAGCATGGATTCTACGGACAAATCAGATTTTAACTATTCCGCTGATGGAATCCTTAAGTTTAGAAATAGATGGTTTGTTCCTGCCATTAAGGAACTTCGAGATGAGATTCTTTCTGAAGCACATTCTTCTCAATTTTCTGTTCACCCCGGAAGTACAAAGATGTACAAGGATCTTAAACAGCATTATTGGTGGCCATGTATGAAAAGGAGTGTGGCAGAGTATGTAGGATCATGTTTGTGTTGTCAGCAGATTAAAGCTGAGCATCAGAGGCCCTCAAGAACATTGCAACCGCTACCAGTCCCTGAATGGAAATTGGAACAAATAACGATGGATTTTGTTGTGGGATTGCCTAGAATAGCAAAGGGACATGATGCAATCTGGGTGATAGTAGATCATTTAACCAAATCTGCCCACTTTCTACCGATAAAGATGACATACTCGATGGATCAACTTGCTGAATTGTATGTGCATGAAGTTGTTAGACTGCATGGAGTTCCAAGCACTATAGTTTCGGACCGAGACTCTAGATTTACATCTAAGTTTTAGAAGAGTTTGCACAAGGTTATGGGGACGCAGCTTAATTTTAGTACAGCTTTCCACCCTCAAACAGATGGACAATCCGAGAGAACTATTCAGATCTTAGAGGATATGCTCCGTGCTTGCATATTAGATTTTCAAGGATCTTGGAGTAAATACTTATCATTGGTGGAGTTTTCCTATAATAACAGTTTTCAGGCAACAATAGGAATGGCACCGTATGAAGCATTGTATGGACGAAAATGCAGATCGCCTTTGTACTGGGATAAAGTTGGTGAAGCACAGTTGCTTGGTCCTGACTTTGTGCAGCAAACGGTTGAGAAGGTTGCCCTCATCCGACAGAGAATTTTGGCAGCTCAGAGTCGACAGAAAAGTTATGCAGATTGCAGGCATAGAGAATTGGAGTTTGAGATAGGTGATGAAGTTTTTCTCAAGGTGTCACCGTTCAAAGGAGTTGTGAGATTTGGGAAGGGAGGAAAGTTGAACCCCAGATTTATTGGACCATTCACTATTCTGAAGAGAGTTGGGAATGCAGCCTATCAGTTGTAGCTACCAGCTTCTATGGAGGGGATACACAATGTGTTTCATGTTTCTATGTTAAAAAAGTGCATAAGGGACCCAAATCAAGTTGTGGAACAGCAGGACATTGAAGTTCATCCTACCGTTACTGATGAGGAGAAACCATTAAAGATCCTGGACTATGTAGTAAAAGTATTGCGCAACAAGGAAGTTTCACCGGTAAAAGTCTTATGGCACAACCAGAACACAGAGGAGACAACTTGGGAGCGCTAACAAGACATGATGGACCGATATCAAGAGTTATTCAGGTACTGAATTTTGAGGACAAAATTCTTTTAAGGAGGGTAGATTGTAAGACCACCTTCTATAGAACCAAGCCTTATTTCTTTCTAAGTTAATGACACACTTTAATGACAATAGTAAAAGTGGGGTTAATGGATTACTAGACAAGGACATAAGAGTAATTGGAAATTTAAAATGGATAGCGTATTTAAGGAATAGGTTTTTGGATTTATTGCATTGTAGCCGCCACTGTTTTCCAATTCTTTTCGACTCTCAGCTCCTCAGCTTAGCAGAGTGCTCTAGGAGGCCCTCCCTTCGATTTCTCCAGCGATTTCTCCAACTTAGGTGAGTTCCTTCATTTTTTCCTTACGACTAGACGGTTAGATAACAAAGGGAGTGCAATGTATGTGTTTTGGGAGTGTTGCGAATGAGTGTAGTTTTGGGTTAAGTGCAGAATCGGGAATGCATGAAGATCTGAGCTTCCAAACTAATTTCCTTAGACTCCTGGATAGTTTAGAATGAAGTTTAACTAATACACTGTCTATGGTTTTAGGTTTGAGCAGAACCCGAAGTGGTTAGCAACCAAAGATTTTCCCAGGAATCCAGGTAAGTAAAGTATGCATGTGCCTTCGGGCCTACATCACAAAACATTAGGATTTATGCATTGTGCGAATGAGTTTGTATGACATGCATCATGCTTTTATGAAAGATTACGAAAATGAATTTTCAAGTAAAAAATGGTAAGGCATGAACCGAAAGTGACAGAATAGCTATTAAGGAAATTCATCTTCCCCTTAATCGAGTAGATGATGTAGAACATTGGGAGAACTGATCACACTCCCAAGGGAACTGAGGGATCAGAATAGCTATTAAGGAAATTCATCTGCCCCTTAATCGAGTAGAGGATGTAGAACATTAGGAGAACTGATCCCAGTCCCAAGGGAACCAAGGGATCAGATCAGTAAACAAACGAATGTACAACTGAGATGAGAAAGTAGAAACTGCATGTTTAGGTTTTATGTTTCAACATAACATTTCATTATTGCTTTGCTTGCTTAGCATTAGGCTAATAGATGAGTTCTGTGATGTAGGTGTTGAGGTTACTGCAGGTGATTTTCCTGAGTTCACAAATGCATAGATGATGTTGGAGGAGCGCATTCAGGCCACAACTTGGTAAATTGATGAGGCGGTTTAACCAGTGTTTTGTGTATGTGCATCGTAGTAAACAATTGGATAGCTGAGTTGTGTTTGAGTTTTGTTTACAGAACCAACTCTTAATGTTCTGATCTTAGGTTTGAAAACTCTCTAGTTCAATCGACAATGTTTTTACTTAAGTATGTTAAGTCTTATAACAGTAACAATTTTCAATGTTTTGAACACATTACTTTTAGATTTTTTGATAATAGTATTCCGCTGATTTAGCGTTGGTTTTTACTGGATTTCGGGTAATGTAGGGATTGGAGTTGTTTCTAAATGGTTTCATTGAAGCGAATAAGTCCTTTCGTAGTAGAGTTGTTTTTTTTTTCATATGGAACATGAATTGTGGAAAAGTTGCTCTGTTTTCTACCGGCAGAGGTAATCTATCGGTAGAAGACATCGTTTTCTATCGGTAGAAGATGGTTGTTTTCTACCAGTAAGAGTAGCGTGTTAAATCTATCGGATGGTGTAGTTTATTTCATCGGTAGAGAGTTTAGACTTTTGTCGTTTAGCGATCAGTGGATGTCAAGTGCCATAGTTATCGGAAGATGTAGGAAATGATTTTGTCGTTTAGTGATCGGTGGACATTGTGTATTATGTCTATCGGAAGATGCGGGAAGACTTTTGTCATTTTGTGACCGGTCAATGTATTCTGTCTGTTTGTTTTGTGAGTAAAGTCTTTTGTCGTCTTATGGTCGGCAGAGGCTGGATGAATGAATCATCAGGCTGACGTCACCGGTAGATGTAGTAGTAAAACTTGTCGTTTTATGATTGGCTGAAGCTAGAATAATGATCCTCCGGCTGACGTCATCGATAGAGATCCTTCAGTTTTATTTCTGCCCTCTTGTTGACTTTGTTCAGCGGCAGACGAGTTTGACTTTTGCAACTTTCAAAGTATTTCGCGATTTAAACCTTATTTCTTTTGGCTGAATGTTCCCTAACATCTCAATTGATTATTCAAACATTGTTCTATGGTTTTGTTTAACTCTATTTTTGTTCAAATGATTTTCGCTGCAAGTATTTAAACGTTTTGAAGTTTTAGAAAAGTCAAATTTAGACTTTTGAGCGAAATTTTAAATTTGGTCCAAAGTTTCTTAGTCAAGTTCGAGTTTATGAGTAACAAACCGGGTTCAGAAAACTCGGGGCGTTACACTTTATAAAATATTTTAAAGCTTGCATTTAAGTAAAAGATGAAGTTGGCAATTTTGGTAACACATGAACCCAATGGTTGGACTTGACTCTTTGTGTGCGATGTCTATGACTTGTGTATGACTATGGAAATGAGAATGAGATCAACTTAATGTCCTCTTTGGGTTGAAAATCTCTAAACCTCTAGAGGAAGCAATGCATAAGGTCCTACAGCCCTGCTAGAGAAAGGCCGAGAACATGTGGGATTGTGTGATGCTCATATATGTTAGAGTTAGAGCGTGTTGCACTTTTAACATAAACATTTGGTTGTTAAAAGATGCATTGGAGTTTTCTTGAAAAGCTAGTTTTAATCATGCAAAGTTTATTATATTTGCATTGGAGTTATTTGATGAAAATAATTTCAAACAATGGTTGGGTGATTTTAAAAGATTGATTTCGACCATGCATACTTTTATAGCATTTACATGATTTTCAAAAGAACATGATTTATATGAATTTCAAAGAATCAAAATAGTGGAAGATGAGGATTGATTCTACATGGTGTTATAGAGTTTAGATTAGTTATTCTATATGTTAAATTTATTTACTAGGCTAAAAACTCATTATATGGATAATTCATATTTTTCAGATATTGAGAACGTTCACTGGGAGGGCAAACGCAAGGCAATATAAAGTTTGCAAAGAGACATAGGTGAACCATTAAGGTAAATAGCCTTTTTGTTTGGGTGGAATGTTTGGTTTTTCCTTGTATAAATCTTTTTGAAAGGTCACATGTAGTTACCTACTTTTGTAGTAGCTTCCTTGTTAGTGTACTGTGATTTTCATGTAAATTTTTAATGTATAAAATGTATGTTGTTTTGTTTTATGCAATGGATAAAATGATTTTAAACAGAGCATCCTACCCACTATGGTACTTTGCTTCTCGCTTTTTTAGGTTATGCAATAGAAGGAAGAAAGGGGGCTTAGCTCTGGATCCCCCTGCTTGCAGAACTAAATGGATTAGAAGGAGGTTGGATTCTATTTCTAGGCCGTGCGGGAGGTGAAGGCCATAAGAGAAGATTGCCCTCCTTTAAAATTAAATAGAAGGAAGAGAAGAAAAAGATGTTGTCATCTCTCTCGACTAGTTTCCCGAGGTCCATACCGGCTCAGAGAATCACTGGTGCTATTTAGCCTTTTTTTTTTCGCCATTCGAAGTCTTACCTTTGCCTTCCATTTCTATAACATAACCGGTTAGCTCCAAAGAAACTAGTTGTAATTTCACTTTCTTTGAATAGTTATAGTATCAAAAACTTCCTCTACCCAATCCAAAAATGTATCATCTTTATAAATGCCATTAAAAAGAGGAATTGATGCCTTAACATGCTTTAATTCATCACTAAGGTCGCTTCTGGCATGCGGACTACCATAGTCTTCCCCTTTGGAATCCTCCTCTTAATTGGTGACATCATGGTTGTTTCTCCTTCTTGGGTTTCTGGTTCTCCTCTCAGACATTGGGGTTTGAGAAGCCCCTACATGCTGGTTCTTTAACTCTAACAAGAGTTGGTGAAGAGATTCAAAACTTTGTTTAACTCATCTAGTTGTCTTTGAACACTAGATTAACCTTTTTTTACAGTTTTGAGGATTATTTGCTATACTCCTTGTCGTCATCTTAGTATTAAATGTACACCATGAAAATAGAGAAAAGGAAGAAACAACTAACGGAGATTTTATACCAAATGATATGCTCCAACAATGAAGAAAGAAGAGCTGAAGCACAAATGCCCTCGATAGCTAACGATCTTTGGTCGAAAATGTGTTGTCTTCCAAAATTCACAACTCCTTCAATGAAACTCTAACAAAGCTGAAATTTGAATACAAATTTACCCAGGATGTGGTGAGACTAACATGCAAAAACTGGGGGTTAACTCAATGGGGTTTCAAAGGATATGGATGAAATGGTGCACGTTTGTATGAAAAGTGATAATGAGGCACCTTCTCAGGTCTTTGGCTCTCCTTGAGGAAAAGCCCTACAACTTGCTGGGGAGATAGCTTGGTACACCCTTGGTTGTTGTTCTACCTTTAGGGAAAGAAGTAGAGAAGGAAGTAATAGGATGAATTCCACTACACTCACAAAAGTAGAAACCAACTCACACAAACACTCGCCGAATATGACTCACTGAAGAAATGTGGAGACTTGATGCTTTAGAGCTTCAAGGTTTGACGAAGATAAACTTCAGTTTTTCATTACAAAATGTCCTGCTTTCCTGCAACCATAAGGTGGTTTAAATACCACTCCCCTTTTACAAAATTAGGGTTCAAATATGCAACCAACAAAAGATAACAAATAAGGGGTGTTCAGCCAAGGCAACAAGCCGAGTGCAATAATGTTTTGCCAATTTTAGCAAACCCTCTCTCTCTCTCCAAATGTCATTATCAAGTGGTCCATTCTTCCACAAAATAAAGTCATAAGTGACCTCTAATGCACATATGTTCGGCCATCACAAAATATGAAAAAGAACTACTAAAAAGATTAGAGAACATAAAGTAAACTTATAGTTGCATCACTTTGCACCAAAGGTGACATTGATTCCTTCTTCAAGCTTGGTTTGGTAACGAGGTTGCTCCCATGTCAACAAGTGAAATGGCCCCTTTTTGTCTTGTATACTAGGCTCTAGCTCTAAGTTGTCTTCAAATGCATTACCTACACAATTAGTACACAAGTTAGTTTAAACTTTGGCTCGTGACCGAGTAGTTGCTCCTCTTGGCACATCATATAATGCGAGCATTTTTATTATCCTAAGATGGGACATTATGTATAAATAATTGGTGATAAATGCATTGAATGTAGAAGAGCTAAATCGAAGATCAAACCATTGAGTCACTTTTTGTTATTGTTGATAAGTTTAGTAAGATGGCACACTTTATTACATGTTCGAAAATTGATGATGCTACACATGTTGTAGATTTATTCTTTAAAAAAATTATTTGGTTGCCCGGTTTACATAAGATAATTGTGAGTTATCGAGATGTTAAGTTTTTGAGTCACTTTTAGAAGACTTTGTGGAATAAGCTAGGCATTAAGCTTTTATTCTCAACCGTGGCAAAACCTCAAATGGATGGATGAACCAAGGTAGTTAATAGAACACTTTCTACTTTGTTAAAGTCATTATTTCTAAGAACTTAAAACAATAGTTAAAGTGTTTACCACATGTTTAGTTTACATATAATAAGATTGCTCATACTACTACATCCTATTCACCATATGAGACTTTTTATGAATTTAATTTATTAACTCTAATGGATATGTTATATTTGCCTACTAATGAGTTTGTTAATTTTGATGGAGAGAAAAATAATTAATTTGTTAGGGACTTACATGCCAAGGTAAGGGGGAATATCGAGAAAAAAAATGTGCATTAAGCAAGGCAAGCAAACAAGCATCAAGTGAAGGTCATTTTCGAGCCTAGAGACTGAGTTTAGATTCATTTAAGGAAAGAAATAATTACCAACAAAAAAAGAACAAATAGCAATTTCAAGGAGATGCTCTCTTCTAAATGTTCGAGTACATCAATGACAATACTTACAAGATTGATTTACCGAGTGAATATGGTATTGTAAGTGCTACTTTTAATAATATTAACTTGTCTTTATATGATGCAGGGGATTTGACATGCCTAGGGGCCCAATTACTTGAAAACCCGATAAAGGCCCAAACTTTATTTATTCTCCATACTTATTATGATGTTTCTTTTCTAGGTGTTGATCCAGTTGGAGATGCCACGTTAGATTCTAGCTCGTTGGACATGGATGCCACATGGGAGCCTAGCTATATGGATGCCCTCTTGGAAAGCTCGGAACGGAATGAAAAAAACACTAGAGCACCAGCTGGAGTATCAGAAGCCGAAATTTGTCTTCTAGGGAACAAATCGTTGTAATTTTCTTTTGCTTGTTTTTTTTTTGTTAATCTCCTTTTTGGAAAATTTTTAGCCATTAGTTTTTGGCATCCATGCATTAGTTTTATTGGTAAGACTTAGTCACATCTTTGTGGCATGGTTGTGGGTTGAAGACCACAAGTGGTTAGGCCCACTACTAAGCCCACTACTTAGCCTACGTTGGAATTAGCACTTGGCTCATATTTGGAAGCATCACTTAGCCCACATTTGGCCCACATTTGGATGCAACACATTCACCAAATAGGCCCATAAAGAGCCAACCCAAGAAAGTCCAACCTTGAAGATTTGGCTCATGCAAGTACATCAAGTAGTGGCCACAAGGATGGATGACATGGCCATTTAGCACCATTGATCAAGCAAAACAAGGAAAGCACCTCAACCCTTGGATGAAGCACATGGATTGCAATCTTGTTCCTTCATCTTGGTCTTCATCAACGGCTCCAATCCTTTCCATGGAAACCCTAACCTCTACCCTAGGTCTATATAACGCATGCATATTGTTGTTTTCAAGAACCTTTTGCCAAATTAATACAAATTCTCTTTTCCTAACTGAAGTGTTAGAAGGCCTACGGGATTCCTCAATTTTTCAATCGAGTGGAGTAGCCATTCATTGTTCCCCTAGCCCTCGGGTTGCTAGGTGAACTCTTATCTTTCCCTCACCTCTCTCATTGAGAGTTTCAAAGGTTGGAGGATGAAAAGCCTAGGCCTAACGGTGGTTGTTTTCCCACCGTGAGCAAACGTCGAATAGCTCTCGGGTCCGCCAAAGGTATCTCCATTTTCATTTACATTTCATGCTCTCATTTTCATCTTCAACTTTGGCCATCATCACACACACTTCACTTTTATTTTTGGTAGCATTTTCTTCTCCTTCACCTTCTATTTCTCCTTAGATTTGCACTCTACACCATCACCCGAGCACATTGCTTCATTTGTGGGTTTTTACACGGTTCCTTCTCTAGGGCCACCGTGTCAAGTGGTATCAAAGCTTAGGGTGCTTCCTCTGAGTGCTTTTAGTGCATTGGATCAACCTTTTTCATAAAGGTTGGCGGTGTCTTCACCTAGCACAAAACCGAGCAACACACCCCTCTTTTACCCATTTCTGGTTTTGTTTTTAGTTGCTGTTTTGACATAGTTTAACCTATCATTTTTAGCAAGTTTTTAGTGTTTTGTTTAGCTTTTTTTCTTACAAAAATAACCCTTAAAAATTGGTTTCACTTATTGCACACATTGCATGAGAGTCGGCCAAGGTAAGCTCTCGGTTTCCATTTCTTTTTCTCCGCTTCTTTGTCATCCATATCGGTTTCTTTTGTGTTTTCTTTTTGCAGCAAGTTAGTGCATCTATTTCATCTATTTTATTTCGTGTTGCCATCTTAAGTATTAATATAAATCAAGATTGAAATCGGTTTTATGCAAGATTGTGAAAAAAATCCATTTTTGCCGATTTTGACTTGCTTATTTTGTGTTGCTCTTTATTCTATTTTGGTTCTAATCATAATCTGGGATTATTCTGAATATATTGTGGTTGTTTGTGAAAAAATATTTGGTTGCTTAAACATACAAATTGAAGCGGTCATTACATTGCATAGAAGAGTTTATAAAGTGTTTGTTTAAATGCTTTACTAAACTTCTCTACTTTAAATTTTTGTGCACTTGTTAAATTTATTGTTTCAGCACCTTAACATCATATATTAAGCATGTTCTAAAGTGTTACAAACTTATTTTGCTATGCTAAAGGTTGGTAATTGCATGTAACAATTGTAAGCTAGCCAATTTTGGATACACTTTGGACACTTAGAATCAATCAACTTTAATTGCTTATATTTCCATATTTGAATCTTATGACATTGTACTAATGTTAAACATCCAAGTAAAGTAAAAAGTACTCAAATTTGGTGGGATATAACATATTTTTGTGGTCATTAAAATCAAATCAAAAACTGTTTTTTTGCATGCAAAGTTGAATCGATGTCTATTTGAGTTTTAAAAATTACTAAGCTTTTGCATGATCCTTGTTTAGTTTTGACATAACCATTTAGTATTAATATTATATGACCTAATTACTGTTTAAAGTCACGAAATTTGGAAAGATAATTAATTAAATTGAGCATGCTAAGTCACTAACTAGTTAATCCAAAATTATTTTGTTTATTTGTCCAAGTGTTGTTTAATTTTAATTTCTAGTTTAAAATTTTGCATCTAGTTTTGAATTAGATATTCCTAATACTTAATTAGATAACCATTTCCCTTTAAGTAATCAACTTAATTATTTACAAAAAAAAAGAATTAAAATTAAAATTAAAATTAAATAAAAAAAAATTCAAATTCAAATTTCAAATTTCTCTCTAAAATGCCTAAGACTTAAAGTTAACACATTTCCCTAATGAATCACTCTAAAACTTTAAGTATTCAACTCCTACATTAATTTAGACATTTTCTTACGTGAAATAATAATAATGAATCCTAGAAGAAGAATTATCCGAGAAGAATTTGTTTTCGATGAACTCAACCATAAATATTTGGGTTATTATAGGGATAACAAAATTCATATCAAATCCTATATACACCCTTATGACAATAGTTATCAACCAAACAATTCTAGGAAGAAAAGAAATGTTCCATAAAAAAAGAGATAAAATGTTTAAGGAAAATGACTCTAGGTATTATCATAACTTTTTCGATTTTAAGCATCAACATAGTCATGAATATCTATCTACTTATGGAGAAAATTTAAGGGATAAAATGAGATTAAGGACTAGGGACAATAATCAATCAAACCGAGGACCAATTCTACCTCCCAGACCGATTGTTGATAGGGATCTAAGACGGCTAGATGAGATCATATACGAAATTGAAATTACTAGCCACCTTTTGAAAATTGGGTACAAGAATCTTCGAGGAAAATTGCAAAATCACTAACCATACATGCACCACCACTTCCTATGTCCCAAAAGTTTAATGAACTTAATGAAGAATCTTTAAGTGACGGTGAAGATCAAGAGATTTTTAGAGGAAACACCTAACTTAAGTGAAGAGGAGGAAGAGACACTAGAAGAAGTTGATTGTCATCTTGAAGAAGGTCCACTTCTTGAAATGGACAATCAAACGGAGTAAGAAATTTTGCTAGGAGAAGGAAATGATCAAGAAAATGAGGAATTACCACAAGGGTTACTACCCATACGTGGTATCAAACACCAATTGGATGGTTCAACCCAAGAACACTCTCATATCAAATGGCATATTAATTCCTTTTATGACGAACTACACCGACCACGACCCTCAATATTACCCTTCCTTAAAATCAATGAACTTTGGGAAGAGATAGTGGATGACGAAGAGAGGCCTTACAATTTGAAAGAAGTGTCAACATGGCATCAAGAAAAGAAGGAAATAAGTTAAGAGATTATCTTTGGGATTTGTAATATGATCATTGGTCCACCTCACTCCCTTCCATATGTTGGAAGAATCAACTCCCCTTCACACCAATTTTTGAAGAAGTTAGCTCATTCCCTAGATCCTACATATTGTGCTACTTTGGTCCATAGTGGAAATAGGCAAAAACAAGAGGAAATTTATATCTAATGTACTCAACAAATGCCCTAATTTACAATTGGGTGAACTAACAAAACAACTAGCCTTTTCATTTTGGATATTACAAATTTTATCATCATACTAAGGAAAAGGAGTTGGTAGATTTAGTATTTGCAAGTTATCTACCCTTCGACTATGGGATTACTTGGCTTTCTAAGATGGATTGGGGTAGAGATTATTTTTGCTGTCATATTGATCTTGGTTTCTTGATAGAGAATTTTGAAGAATTGACTCATTGGACAAAAGAGTATAATTGGGACACTGTGCTACCACATCTTGAATTCTGCTACAATTGAAAGTTTCACTCCACCAACCAGCAAACGCCATTCGAAGTAGTTTTTGAATTCAATCCAACCACCTTTACCAAAGGACTACATATCAAGGCCACCCAACCACCCAAAATTTAGAGTTTATATCAAAAATATTATTGGTGGTTGAAAGGATTTCAACTCTACACCTTATTAAAGGACTACACCCTCATCATGTTCAAATTTAAAATCTTAGCAAGTTTAGTTGAGACCCTTGGTACTAATTTGGGAGAGAACATCATCAGAAAGAATCCAAACAATGGATTTGAGATCAAATCCTCAAATCACCCGGAGATGATGATATGCCTAGGGGCCCAATTACTTGAAAAACCGATAAAGTCCCAAACTTTATTTATTTTCCTTACTTATAATGATGTTTCTTTTGTAGGTGTTGATCCAGTTGGAGATGCCACGTTAGATTCTAGCTTGTTGGACATGGATGCCACATGGGAGCCTAGCTATATGGATGCCCTCTTGGAAAGTTCAGAACCAAATAAAGAAAACACTAGAGCACCAGCTGGAGTATTAGAAGCCAGAATTTGTCTTCCAGGGAACAAATCGTTGTAATTTTCTTTTGCTTGTTTTCTTTGTTGTCTTCTTTTTGGCAAACTTTTAGCCATTAGTTTTTGGCATCCATGCATTAGTTTTGTTGGTAAGACTTAGTCACATCTTGGTGACATGGTTGTGGGTTGAAGACCACAAGTGGTTAGGCCCACTAGTAAGCCCACTACTTAGCCTACGTTGGAATCATCACTTAGCCCATATTTGGAAGCATCACTTAGCCCACATTTGGCCAACATTTGGATGCAACACCTTCATCAAATAGGCCCATGAAGAGCCAACCCAAGAAAGCCAAAGCTTGAAGATTTGGCCAATGCAAGTACATCAAGTAGTGGCCACAAGGATGGATGACATAGCTATTTAGCACCATTGATCAAGCAAAACAAGGAAAGCACCTCAACCCTTGGATGAAGCACATGGATTGCAATCTTGTCCCTTCATCTTGGTCTTCATCAACGGCCCCAATCCTTTCCATGGAAACCCTAACCTCCACCTTAGGTCTATATAATGCATGCATATTGTTGTTTTCAAGAACCTTTTTCCAAATTAATACAAATTCTCTTTTCCTAACCGAAGTGTTAGAAGGCTACGGGGATTCCTCAATTTTTCAATCGAGTGGAGTAAACTCGAGTTGTAGGGTGAACTCTTATGCTTAGTTAAGCATCACTTAGCCCATATTTGGAAGCATCACTTAGCCCATATTTGGAAGCATCACTTAGCCCATATTTGGAAGCATCACTTAGCCCATATTTGGAAGCATCACTTAGCCCATATTTGGAAGCATCACTTAGCCCATATTTGGAAGCATCACTTAGCCCATATTTGGAAGCATCACTTAGCCCATATTTGGAAGCATCACTTAGCCCATATTTGGAAGCATCACTTAGCCCATATTTGGAAGCATCACTTAGCCCATATTTGGAAGCATCACTTAGCCCATATTTGGAAGCATCACTTAGCCCATATTTGGAAGCATCACTTAGCCCATATTTGGAAGCATCACTTAGCCCATATTTGGAAGCATCACTTAGCCCATATTTGGAAGCATCACTTAGCCCATATTTGGAAGCATCACTTAGCCCATATTTGGAAGCATCACTTAGCCCATATTTGGAAGCATCACTTAGCCCATATTTGGAAGCATCACTTAGCCCATATTTGGAAGCATCACTTAGCCCATATTTGGAAGCATCACTTAGCCCATATTTGGAAGCATCACTTAGCCCATATTTGGAAGCATCACTTAGCCCATATTTGGAAGCATCACTTAGCCCATATTTGGAAGCATCACTTAGCCCATATTTGGAAGCATCACTTAGCCCATATTTGGAAGCATCACTTAGCCCATATTTGGAAGCATCACTTAGCCCATATTTGGAAGCATCACTTAGCCCATATTTGGAAGCATCACTTAGCCCATATTTGGAAGCATCACTTAGCCCATATTTGGAAGCATCACTTAGCCCATATTTGGAAGCATCACTTAGCCCATATTTGGAAGCATCACTTAGCCCATATTTGGAAGCATCACTTAGCCCATATTTGGAAGCATCACTTAGCCCATATTTGGAAGCATCACTTAGCCCATATTTGGAAGCATCACTTAGCCCATATTTGGAAGCATCACTTAGCCCATATTTGGAAGCATCACTTAGCCCATATTTGGAAGCATCACTTAGCCCATATTTGGAAGCATCACTTAGCCCATATTTGGAAGCATCACTTAGCCCATATTTGGAAGCATCACTTAGCCCATATTTGGAAGCATCACTTAGCCCATATTTGGAAGCATCACTTAGCCCATATTTGGAAGCATCACTTAGCCCATATTTGGAAGCATCACTTAGCCCATATTTGGAAGCATCACTTAGCCCATATTTGGAAGCATCACTTAGCCCATATTTGGAAGCATCACTTAGCCCATATTTGGAAGCATCACTTAGCCCATATTTGGAAGCATCACTTAGCCCATATTTGGAAGCATCACTTAGCCCATATTTGGAAGCATCACTTAGCCCATATTTGGAAGCATCACTTAGCCCATATTTGGAAGCATCACTTAGCCCATATTTGGAAGCATCACTTAGCCCATATTTGGAAGCATCACTTAGCCCATATTTGGAAGCATCACTTAGCCCATATTTGGAAGCATCACTTAGGTGAACTACAAACAACTAGCCTTTTCATTTTGGATATTACAAATTTTATCCTCATTACTAAGGAAAGGAGTTGGTAGATTTAGTATTTGCAAGTTATCTACCCTCGACTATGGGATTACTGGCTTCTAAGATGGATTGGGGTCGAGATTATTTTTTGCTGTCATATTGATCTTGGTTTCTTGATAGAGAACTTTTGAAGAATGACTCATTGGACAAAAGAGTATAATGGGCCATGTGCTACCACATCTGATTCTGCTACAATTGAAGTTTTCACTCCACCAACCAGCAACCGCCATTCGAAGTAGTTTTTGAATTCAATCCAACCACCTTTACCAAAGGATCCCTATCAAGGCAGCCCAACACCCAAAATTAGAGTTTATATCAAAATATTATGGTGGTTGAAAGGATTTTCAACTCTACACCTTATTAAAGGACTACACCCTCACCCTCATCATGTTCAAATTTAAAATCTTAGCAAGTTTAGTTGAGACCCTTGGTACTAATTTGGGAGAGAACCTCATCGGAAAGAATCCAAACAATGGATTTGAGATCAAATCCTCAAATCACCCGAGATGATGATATGCTAGGGGCCAATTACTTGAAAAAACCGATAAAGTCCCAAACTTTATTTTCATTTTCCTTACTTATAATGATGTTCTTTTGTAGGTGTTGATCAGTTGGAGATGCCAGTTAGATTCTAGCTTGTGGACATGGATGCCACAGGGGAGACTAGCTATATGGATGCCCTCTTGGGAACGTTCAGACCAATAAGAAACACTAGAGCACCAGCTGGAGTATCAGAAGCCAGAATTTGTCTTCAGGAACAAATCGTTTGTAATTTTCTTTTGCTTGTTTCTTTGTTGTCTTCTTTTTTGGCAAACTTTTAGCCATTAGTTTTTGGCATCCATCACTTAGCCCATATTTGGAAGCATCACTTAGCCCATATTTGGAAGCATCACTTAGCCCATATTTGGAAGCATCACTTAGCCCATATTTGGAAGCATCACTTAGCCCATATTTGGAAGCATCACTTAGCCCATATTTGGAAGCATCACTTAGCCCATATTTGGAAGCATCACTTAGCCCATATTTGGAAGCATCACTTAGCCCATATTTGGAAGCATCACTTAGCCCATATTTGGAAGCATCACTTAGCCCATATTTGGAAGCATCACTTAGCCCATATTTGGAAGCATCACTTAGCCCATATTTGGAAGCATCACTTAGCCCATATTTGGAAGCATCACTTAGCCCATATTTGGAAGCATCACTTAGCCCATATTTGGAAGCATCACTTAGCCCATATTTGGAAGCATCACTTAGCCCATATTTGGAAGCATCACTTAGCCCATATTTGGAAGCATCACTTAGCCCATATTTGGAAGCATCACTTAGCCCATATTTGGCAATCGAGTGGAGTAACCTCGAGTTGCTAGGTGAACTCTTATCTTTCCTACCTCTTCATTTAGCTTTTCAAAGGTTGGAGGATGAAAAACCTAGGCCTAACGGTGGTTGTTTTCCCACTGGAAAATATGCACCCGTGAGCAAACATCGGATAGTTCTCGGGTCTGCCAAAGGTATCTCCATTTTCCTTTACATTTCATGCTTCTTTCATCTTCAACTCGGCATCACTCACACACACTTCCATTTTATTTTTGGGTGCATTTTCTTCTCCTTCACCCTCTATTTCTCCTCGGATTTGCACTCTACACCATCACCCGAGCACAATGCTTCATTTGTGGGTTTTTATACAGTTCCTTCTTTAGGGCCACCGTGTCAGGATTCGAGGACGAAAATTTTCGAGGTGGGAGGGAATGATGAGAATCAAAGTGCAACTATAACACCCAGTTTTACGGGATTATATTATTCCAATATAATGTGGCATTTTTGTAAATATGTCAAATTGAGTCTGTTTGGCAAATGAAAAGTTTTAATGGAGCCTTAATGATTAATTGGAATTTATGGTAAAATATGAAAATTTAGAGAAACCGAATCGTTTGGTAAATATCGAAATAAGTTGAGAAACGAATATAAATCAATTGGAAGGGCAGAATAGCAATTTGCCAAGTCAAAGTTTATAAAAATTTCTTAACTCCCTCTCCCTCTCACGCAACTTCTTCTCCAGCAAGAAACCCTCTCCCTCTCTGGCGATTTCCTTCCTCCACGGCGCTTCTTCCCAGCTTTGCTTCATCGATTCCTCCTCCAATCTTCGTAGTTTCTTCACGTTTCTTCTCCATCCTTGCTCCTTAGGTAAGAATCTATTGTTTTGGGACGTTAGATTTTCAATTTCTAGAGTTTTACGGTTAGGGTTTCGTTTAGGGTTTTGTTAGAAACGTGAACTAAGGTTGAAAATCGATAGGTTATCGTGTTTATGACTCTAATAAGTGTATTTATGGTGATTTGTGAGAGTTAGTTGGAATTAATGGAGGTTGTTGAAAAGTTTTGTCGTTAGAGATTTTAAAAGCTCCATTAATAGAGGTTTGAAAATTCACGAGGATGAATTGCTCGATAAAATGCCTCAATGAGTTAAATTAGAGTTTTAGGAGATTTCTTTAGTTAAGGGTTTCGTAGTTTGAAAGTTTAACGGTTTAAATTCGGTTTTAATGACGAATGTTGTGAATTGCCATAGGTGAACAACGCTCGTGGATGGAGCTAAAAAATTTCAAAGGACGCGAGGTAAGTCTATGTGTTTGTTTGGCCGATAAGCCTACACCGTAAGTCAAGTCGTTGTTGAGGATTTTGGTGTTATGTGCTTTTACATGCTTTGGTTGGGTAGTTAGGGTTAGTTTTCTTTTATAGGTTATGCTTGCGACGTTTGATGGTATCTACGATATTTGTTTACATTATGTTAACTATGAACTGTACATGCATCACGTTCTTTCAAAATAGCATGAAAAATGGATTTCTGTACGTGTTTAAGAAAATGAAACGAATTAAAGAAACGAACGTACGTAATCTCGTCACGACGGGGTGGAGTTCAAGCATGGCTATTTATGGATGGAAGCATGTTTTCCCCACAGTAGATGGAAAAAGCTGTCCAACCGCCGGACGTGCCCTCTCTATCTGGTGAGAGTTAGACCCCGGTGACGTTCTGTTTTGTAACAATCTGTTCTGTAAAGTAATGATGAAAATGTCTGCATGATTTATGAACCTCATACGCACAGCATGTATTTGCATTTACGTAGATTTGCTGAGCTCTTTAGCTCATAGTTTATTGTCTATGGTGTAGGTGAATTTGATATAGGTGAGGACGACGTTCCTCTACCCGACGCCTGATCATGTTGAAGAAGAATGACCCATGAGAGTGTGCTAGGCAGTCGACACTCATTTTGACCCGTGGGGAAGTAAATAAGTGTTTTGGGGAGTTGATAGATAGAAAAATAGGATATTTGTACAATTAGAAACATTTTAGGATGTTTGGTATCTGGATAGTTGATAAAAAGGCGTTTTCATGTTTTGGTAAACTTGTTTTTATAAAACGTTTTACTAAGCTTTTATTTGGATTTTTATGGTAATGTTTGGAGATATTTTAGGTTAAGTATGGATATGCTCGAGTTTTTGAGCTATCCAAGCAGTTGGATTTCATAGTTTCGGTCTCGTTTTTTATTGGGTTTAGGATACGTTTTGAGTGGTTTTTGTTGAAGTGTTTTGATGGGTTAATTGATGTTGAAGTTGAAGGAAAGAATAGGTGAGACGTTGGTGTATGCAGTGAAAGAGAAGAATTGATGAAGTGTGTGTGTGCAGGGCAATCGAAGGGACGAAGAAAAAGTGAAGGGAGGCAGCTCTCTGGATAAAAATCCAGAGAGCTTGCCGATCGATCGCCAGGGGGGGCGATCGATTGCCCCTCTTTGGTCATGCTCTGGAAGAAATTCCAGAGCATGTGTCGATCGATCGCCTGGTGAGGGCGATCGATCGGCTGGTGATCGATCACGAGGGGTGATCGATCGCCTGATGTGTGGGGCGATCGATCGCCCCCTATATTTTACAACAGCCGATCGATCAGCTGAAATGGCCGATCGATCGGCCATGCATATTTTGGGCAAAATGCCCTTTTTGCCCTCTATTCCGATTTGTTTCATTGCCTTTAAGTTTTATACATTACATTGTTTTATTTAAATGGTTTTCAAACAATTTCCAACGATTTATACTTTGATTTAACAATTTAATGAAATGGGTTCACTTAAGAATGTTTAAAAAGAAAAATTTGTACGGAAATTCTAAGATTAGTTTAAGGGTCGCTACAGCAACCAAGCTCAAGCCCAAAGACAAAAATCAATGTCAAGATATTGAAGGCACAATAACAAGTTCAAGAACCAAGAAAATGTGTGAAACTTTGCATAGATTGATTTTATAAATCCAAGCAAAAGAATCTTCTCAACATGACCCCAAATTAATAAATATATTAAGCATTGAGAAAGATGCAAAAGAGGATAAAGCTCATGAAGATCCCCACCTAAACCTTGTAGTTTCACACAAATTTGATTGTCAAGGAAGCCAGGTTTCCTTATCTTAAATTGGCAAGCAATTTGTTTCTAAATTAATGAAGGAAGGGCACGACTAATTGGTCCCTAGGCAACCCAAAAAATGTACCTAAAAGAATACATTAAGGGCGCGGCTACTTGGTTCCCAAGCAACCCACGAAATTCATCTATCAATTGGTCCAAGTATCTATTTGTTTGGTGGCCAAATTTTCCTTTGTGTTAGTCTAGTTTCCTTTTCTTAGTTTGTTAATATTTTGTTTCCTAATTTCTACTAGGTTTCTGGCCATACACAAATGTTTATGGTTATTTAATGATTGTTTATAGCCTATTTAAAGGTTTGTAGTTGGCACAAATAAGACATAAGAAATATTTTGAGAGTTTTTCTAAGAATTTTTTCTTTGGTTCTTTGTGAAGAACTAGATCTTCTAAAATAAAAAATTTAAAGATCAACTTGATAGTTTTTGTTCTAACCACAAGTTTGGTTACGGGTCAAACTTCTTTCTTTGATAATTTTGGTTCCGTCAACAAGATTCAATGACAAGTTCCTCATACTTAACTCAAAGACAATCCTAAGTCTTTGATTCTGCATTGTTGAAGAGTCTCTCGTTTGATATACCTGTGGTTCTCATCATTTTCTAGGTATCAAGATGGTGTTACAATTTTCTTAGCATGTTTGACCAATGTATTTGCTTACAATACAAGGTAAACGCACGTGGTTGACCCAAGTGCCCAATTCAGAAGCTCTATATATTCAATTTGATTTATATATGCTAGCATCATTACTCAGGTTGGATATGTAGAACTGATATAACCTAACGTGGTGTGGTGGGGTTAGGGTGTGGGGGGTATAAGTAGGTTATTAAACTTTGTTTTGGTTAGTTAAAAATCTAATTAATTTGCAATTCTATCGTGAACAATTTCTCTCAATCTCAATGATGTACTTATTTGAATATGCTAACAAATTACCAAATATGTAATATTAGAGAGAGAGGGAGATTGCAAACACAATTGTTAATGCAGTTTGTGGCTAAATTTTCTGCATCTCCGCTTATGGGTTCTCCTTGAAATTTTTTTCTTCAGTCCCTTCTGGTTACACTTGATTGAGTTTTCGGGTGTCAATCAAAACTTTAGACTTCAAGCTATTCACCTTTCTCTAAAAAAATAAATGAGATTGTAGAGTTTTTGGTACCACAACTAATTTGCACTGAGATCCATCTTATCGCAATAGTTAATTTAACAATCCATGTGAAAATTGAACAATTGATTTTGTTTAAGTCCTAACCATATACTTTGAAATATGCTACAAGGACTTAGCAAACACATTAAAACTTTCTGTAACGCCCCGAGTTTTCTGAACCCGGTTCGCTACTCAATGCTCGAACATGACTAAGAAATTTCTTTTTTTTTTTATTAATTTAAATCTTCACTCGACAGTCAAAATTTGACACTTTTCTAAAAACTCAAAACATTTAAAAATTTGCAGCGGGAATCATTTGAACAACAATGGAGTTAAGCAAAACTGTGAAATAAACGTTGTTGAAATAATCGTTGGGAATGTTAAGAAACAGTAGGCAAATGGGAGATAAAAATTTAAACCGTGGAATACTTGAGGGGTCGCAGAAGTCAAACGCATCTGCCGATGGACAAAGTCAACGGAAGAAGCAGAAACAGGAAGTAGGAGGCTTCTACCGATGACGTCAGCTGGATAATTCAGTTATCCAACATCTACCGTTCACAACACGACAAGTCTTGCGCCTCGGATCTACCGATACGTGCTTCTCTCTTGGTCAATTAAAACATCTACCGATAGAGAATATCTACCGATGAACACGTGCACCTCACATGACTCCATAAAACATCTACCGATAGAGAATATCTACCGGTGGACATGTGCACCTCACATGACTCCTTAAAACATATCTACCGGTGGACACGTGCACCTCACATGACTCCTTAAAACATCTACCGATAGAGAATATCTATCGGTGGACACGTGCACATCACATGACTCCTTAAAACATCTACCGATAGTGAATATCTACCGGTAGCTTAAGAGCTCTACATTATCCGATAGGTAAATTACTCGACTCCTGCCGATGGACTAAACAACATGGCAGTAAACTTTACTATAAACCGAGAAAATTCCGACTATCAGAAGGACTTAAGCATTTTACCAAAAACCATTCAGAGACAATTTAAATCATTGCATTACTCAAATTCAGTAAAAACAGCATTTTAAAATCCAACAGAACACTAATGTCAGGAATTCTCAAAACTAATTCAAAAGGTTGCAACCACTTCTGTCATGAAAACTCAATGTACTCAGATTGAAATCATTATCAACTAGACCTTCACAACTGCTGACATCAGTCAACCCGCCTCATCAGTTTACCAGACCGGAGCATGAATGTACCCCTCCAACCACATCTACTCGTCTGTGCACACAGGAAATTCACCTGCAGTAACCTCTTCACCTACATCACAAAACTCATCTATTAGCCTAATGCTAAGTAAGCAAAGCAAGAAATGAAATATGTACTGAAATGTAAATCCTAAATATGCAGTTTCTACTTTCATTCCTCAGTTATGTTGCGTTCGTTCACTGGTCTGATGATCCCTGATACAATGGGAGGTGGATCAGTTTTCCCAAGGTATGTATCCATATATTCAATTAAGGGGCGGATTAGTTCCTTTAACAGCGGATTTGATCCCTGATATAATGGGAGATGGATCAATTTTCCCAAGGTATGTATCCATAGGTTCGATTAAGGGGCAGATTAATTCCCTTAAAAGTATACTGTTGCAATCTGTTCACGTCTCAACATGCTACTTCATGTAAATTCATTTTCGTTTTCCTTCAAAATATTATGCATGGTGACTGAAAAGAAACATACATTCATGCATACACAAATCCTACTGTTTTGTGATGTAGGCCCGAAGGCACATGCAAACTCTACTTACCTGGTCTCCTGGAAAAACTTGGTTGCAAGCTACTTCAGATATTACTCGAACCTAAACCATAGACAGAGTATACATTAAATTTCCTCTAATCTTCATTCTAAACCACTAGAAATCTAAGGAAAACTGTTTTGGAAACTCTAGTCATTGTGCATTCCCGATTTCAACTTAAACCGAAACCACCACTCGCTTACCGCCTTCTCAAAACCTCATTTATCATCCCTCCTACCAACGATAGATACAATGTAGCAAGAAATAGAAGCAAAACTCACCAAGTTCGGAGGAAATCGCTGGAGAAAGTCGAAGGGGGTCTCCTATCGCGTTCTGCTAAGCTGAGGAGCTGAGAATGGAGAGGAAATGAAATAAAACAGTGGCGGCTACTTCAATAACATTTCCCTTAAATGCGTTAACCTTTATTACTATCAGATTACCATACTGCCCTCCCTTAGTCATACATTAACCTAGTCATTAATCCTCCATAAAAATAATGTCTCACGATTTGATTAAATAATTAGATTGTGATTAAACCGGGTGCTACATTCTACCCTCCTTAAAAGAATTTTGTCCTCAAAATTCAGTACCTGAACAACTCAGGATGTTGGTCCATCATGTCTTGCTGGCGCTCCCAAGTTGTCTCCTCTATGTTCTGGTTGTGCCATAAGACTTTCACTAGTGGAACTTCTTTGTTGCGCAATACCTTCACTGCATAGTCCAAGATTCTTACTGGTTTCTCCTCATATGCAAGAGTAGGAAGAACCTCAATGTCCTGCTATTCCACAATCTGATATGGATCTCTTACACACTTCTTTAACATAGAAACATGGAACACGTTGTGGATTCCTTCCATAGAAGCCGGTAACTGCAACAGATAGGCTGCACTCCCAACCCTTTTCAAAATTAAGAATGGTCCAATAAACCTGGGGTTCAACTTTCCTCTCTTCCCGAATCTCACAACTCCTTTGAATGGTGACACCTTAAGAAAAACTTCATCACCTACTTCAAACTCTAATTCTCTTCGTCTTTTATCAGCATAACTCTTCTGGCGGCTTTGAGCTGTCAAAATTCTCTGTCGGATGAGGGCAACCTTCTCCACAGTCTGCTGCACAATGTCAGGACCAAGCAACTGTGCTTCACCAACTTCATCCCAGTACAAAGGAGATCTGTAATTTCGCCATATAATGCTTCGTATGGAGCCATGCCTATTGTTGCTTGAAAGTTGTTATTGTAAGAGAACTCAACCAATGGTAAATATTTACTCCAAGATCCTTGAAAATCCAATATGCATGCTCGGAGCATATCTTCTAAGGTCTGAATGGTTCTCTCGGATTGTCCATCTGTTTGAGGGTGGAAAGCTGTGCTAAAATTAAGCTGTGTTCCCATAGCCTTGTGCAAACTTTTCCAAAACTTAGATGTAAATCTAGAGTCTCAGTCTGAAACTATGGTGCTTGGAACTCCATGCAGTCTAACAACTTCGTGCACATACAACTCGGCCAGTTGATCCATCGAATATGTTATCTTCATTGGCAGAAAGTGAGCAGATTTGGTTAAACGATCAACTATTACCCAGATTGCATCATGTCTCTTTGCTGTTCTAAGTAATCCTATAACAAAATCCATAGTTATTTGTTCCCATTTCCATTCTGGAACTGGTAAGGGTTGCAATGTTCCTGAGGGTCTCTGATGCTCGGCTTTAATCTGTTGACAACACAAACATGATCCTACATATTCTGCCACACTTCGTTTCATACTAGGCCACCAGTAGTGTTGCTTAAGGTCTTTGTACATCTTTGTACTTCCAGGGTGAACAGAGAACCTGGAAGAGTGCGCTTCAGAAAGAATCTCATCACGGAGTTCCTTAATGGCTGGAACAAACCACCTATTTCTAAACTTGAGGATCCCATTAGCAGAATAGTTAAAATCTGTTTGGTTTGTAGAATTCATGCTTGACTTGTACTTGTTACACTCATCATCATTCGTCTGAGCTTCCTTTATTTTCTCTAGAATGGTAGGCTTTAAGGATTATGGCTGATAGTATAGCTGATACACTGGTTACTGCTTCTAGGTTAAATTTTTGGAATTCTGACTCTAAAGCTAATGGCATACTGAAAATCATAGATGGGGTTGATGTTGTTACTCTACTCAAAGCATTAGCCACGACATTTGCTTTGTCGGGATGGTATTTAATCTCAAAATCATAGTCTTTTACAAATTCCAACCATCGACGTTGCCTCATGTTTAGTTCCTTCTGTGTGAAGATATACTTCAGGCTCTTATGATCTGAAAATATCTCACAAGATTGTCCATACAAGTAATGCCTCCAAATCTTAAGTGCAAATACAACTGCAGCTAATTCTAAGTCATGGGTAGGGTAGTTCTTCTCATGTCTTTTCAACTGTCTAGAGGCATAAGCTATTACTTTACCATTCTGCATTAACACACAACCAAGACCAATTTTGGAAGCATCACAATAAATACTAAATTTACCATCTTCAGCTGGAAGGGTTAAAATTTGAGCATTGGTTAGTTTTTGTTTCAGGATCATGAAACTATGTTATCATTCATCAGTCCATATATACTTCACATTTTTCCTGGTTAACTTAGTAAGGGGTGTAGCGATCTTTGAAAATCCTTCGATGAACTTTCTATAATATCCTGCTAGACCAAGAAAACTCCTGATATCAGTAGCATTCTTCGGTTGAGGCCATTCCTTAACCGCTCGAACTTTGGCTGGATCGACAGATATTCCATCTCTAGAGATCACGTGACCAAGAAAGTGAACTCTGTCCAACCAAAACTCACACTTGGAAAATTTAGCATAAAGCTGGTGCTGTCTAAGTACTTCTAACACCAAACTCAAATGCCTTGCATGCTCATCCTTAGTTCTAGAATAGATCAGAATGTCGTCTATGAATACTATGACAAACTTGTCCAAATACTCGTGAAACACCCTATTCATGAGATCCATGAAGGCTGCTGGTGCATTTGTCAAACCAAAAGACATAACCAAAAACTCATAATGTCCATACCTTGTGCGAAAGGCAGTCTTTGGGATATCTTCAGATTTTACCTTCAGCTGGTAATAACCGGACCTAAGGTCAATCTTAGAGAAAACTCTTGCACCCCTAAGCTAGTCAAATAAGTCATCAATTCTCGGCAAATGGTATTTGTTTTTGACAGTTAACTTATTCAATTCTCTATAATCAATGCACATACGCATTGATCCATCTTTCTTCTTGACAAAAAGGACAGGTGCACCCCACGGTGAAAAGTTTGGGCGTATAAACCCTTTCTCCAATAGATCCTCCAATTGTTTCTTTAATTCCTTAAGTTCAGTTGGAGCTAATCTATATGGATTTTTAGACACAGGCTCGGCTCCGGGGTAAATATCTACAACAAATTCAATTTCCCTATCTGGCGGTAAACAGGGAAGGTCATCTAAAAATACTTCGGGGAAGTCTTGGACGATTAAGACATTCTGAGGATTTGCTTTTTCCACAAACTGTGTGTCTAGAACGCTAGCTAAGAAGCACAAATACTCTCCACACAGGGAAGGTCTAGTGCTAATAGTAGTCATCACAGACATTTCCTTACTCTTCTTTGAAGCTTAAAAGGTATGTTTCAACTTACCAAGGGGTTGAAAGCTAACTACTCCAGTTCTACAATCAATTGTGGCGTGATGTTTAAACAACCAGTTCATTCCTAGGATTACATCAAATCCTATTATATCCATGATTATAAGATCAGCAGGTAGACTTACATTCCCTACTAACACATTACTGTCAAGCATCACCTGGTTAGAGTGCATGCGCTCACCAGAAGGTAATGCTACGTTAAACATATGTTCAGAAGAAGCAAACCGTACATCTAGCTTATCAGCAAAAGCAGAGGCTATAAAAAAATGTGTTGCACCCGAATCTATCAAAGTAAAAGCAGGTACAGAGTTGATCAATATAGTACCTGACACCACAACAGGCTGGTCCTCTTCTCCTGACTCTACCATGGAAAATATTCTCGGCTTTATCCTAGCAGGGCCACTCTTCGACGTTGGGCAGTCTCTAGCAATGTGTCCCGGCTTGTTACAGTTGAAGCATCGAAGGACTCTGGGCTTAGTGCAGTCTTTGAATGAGTGTCCAACCTCCTCACAGTTGAAACACCTTCCAGAAGTCCACCTACATTCCCCTGGGTGATTCTTCAAACATGTTGGACATTGGGGAAATTTTTTGACATTCTGCACTTTCCTTCCTGCTCCCTAGCTATTTTGGCCTTCACTTGGCCTCTTCGTTCCCCTTTGTTGGTGTGGCTGGTTAAACCTTTGCGGGGCCTCCTTTGGTCCAGCACATTTCTTTTCAGCCTCTTCCACTTCCAGAGCACTGGACACCACCTCACTTAATGTCAAACCTTTAATTCCGCAAAATTTAACTCCTCGGTAGATTTCTGGCTTCAGCCCATGCACAAATTTGAACACCTTATCCTCGTCCTTGTGAGCAAAGTGTCCAGCAAATCTGGACAGGGACTCAAACTGCCTACTATACTCGGCCACGGACCCTGTCTGCTTCAAGTTCAGGAACTCCAACTTCTTCGCGGTCTGGACAGTACTGTTAAAATACTTCCCATAGAAAATGTCCTTGAATTATGACCAAGGCATCGTCAAAACATCTGTGGTGGTCTCTATTGTTTCCCACCAGAGTTGACCTTCGCCAGCTAAATGGAAGGTTGCCAACGTGACTTTTTCTCCTTCTCCAATGTTGGCACACCTAAACATACTTTCAATCTTTCTAAGCCATCCTTCAGCAATAACTGGATCAGTTGACTGTCCATCAAACGTGGGTGGTCTTAGCCTCCTGAACCTATCTCCAGAATGATCACCACTAGAACCCGAGTTGGCACTTCCTTGTGCTTCTCGGTTCAACAACACACCTAACTGATCAGACTGTTGACGCACTATATCAGTCTGTTGGCGCATCAATTCTGTCAGCTGTCTGATTACACTAGAGTCCTCCTCACGTCTCGGACTTGGTATCTCTCTTGGTATCCTCGATCTTCCTGGTCGTCTAGCCATTTTGCTAACTTCCTGAATAAAGTTAAATATGTTCATAAATACCTAATAGCTAAGGTTAACGTAAACACTTACAGTTGTTGGAGCACTTCCATGCAACGATTGGCACTGATGAGTAATCTTTTGAACGGTTTAACTGAATGTCTCTGATACCATACTGTAACGCCCCGAGTTTTCTGAACCCGGTTCGCTACTCAATGCTCGAACATGACTAAGAAATTTCTTTTTTTTTTTTATTAATTTAAATCTTCACTCGACAGTCAAAATTTGACACTTTTCTAAAAACTCAAAACATTTAAAAATTTGCAGCGAGAATCATTTGAACTACAATGGAGTTAAGCAAAACTGTGAAATAAACGTTGTTGAAATAATCGTTGGGAATGTTAAGAAACAGTAGGCAAATGGGAGATAAAAATTTAAATCGTGGAATACTTGAGGGGTCGCAGAATTCAAACGCATCTGCCGATGGACAAAGTCAACGGAAGAAGCAGAAACAGGAAGTAGGAGGCTTCTACCGATGACGTCAGCTGGATAATTCAGTTATCCAACATCTACCGTTCACAACACGACAAGTCTTGCGCCTCGGATCTACCGATACGTGCTTCTCTTGTGGTCAATTAAAACATCTACCGATAGAGAATATCTACCGATGAACACGTGCACCTCACATGACTCCTTAAAACATCTACCGATAGAGAATATCTACCGGTGGACACGTGCACCTCACATGACTCCTTAAAACATCTACCGATAGAGAATATCTACCGGTGGACACGTGCACCTCACATGACTCCTTAAACATCTATGACTCCTTAAAACATCTACCGATAGAGAATATCTACCGGTGGACACGTGCACCTCACATGACTCCTTAAAACATCTACCGATAGAGAATATCTACCGGTGGACACGTGCACCTCACATGACTCCTTAAAACATCTACCGATAGAGAATATCTACCGGTGGACACGTGCACCTCACATGACTCCTTAAAACATCTACCGATAGAGAATATCTACCGGTGGACACGTGCACCTCACATGACTCCTTAAAACATCTACCGATAGAGAATATCTACCGGTGGACACGTGCACCTCACATGACTCCTTAAAACATCTACCGATAGAGAATATCTACCGGTGGACACGTGCACCTCACATGACTCCTTAAAACATCTACCGATAGAGAATATCTACCGGTGGACACGTGCACCTCACATGACTCCTTAAAACATCTACCGATAGAGAATATCTACCGGTGGACACGTGCACCTCACATGACTCCTTAAAACATCTACCGATAGAGAATATCTACCGGTGGACACGTGCACCTCACATGACTCCTTAAAACATCTACCGATAGAGAATATCTACCGGTGGACACGTGCACCTCACATGACTCCTTAAAACATCTACCGATAGAGAATATCTACCGGTGGACACGTGCACCTCACATGACTCCTTAAAACATCTACCGATAGAGAATATCTACCGGTGGACACGTGCACCTCACATGACTCCTTAAAACATCTACCGATAGAGAATATCTACCGGTGGACACGTGCACCTCACATGACTCCTTAAAACATCTACCGATAGAGAATATCTACCGGTGGACACGTGCACCTCACATGACTCCTTAAAACATCTACCGATAGAGAATATCTACCGGTGGACACGTGCACCTCACATGACTCCTTAAAACATCTACCGATAGAGAATATCTACCGGTGGACACGTGCACCTCACATGACTCCTTAAAACATCTACCGATAGAGAATATCTACCGGTGGACACGTGCACCTCACATGACTCCTTAAAACATCTACCGATAGAGAATATCTACCGGTGGACACGTGCACCTCACATGACTCCTTAAAACATCTACCGATAGAGAATATCTACCGGTGGACACGTGCACCTCACATGACTCCTTAAAACATCTACCGATAGAGAATATCTACCGGTGGACACGTGCACCTCACATGACTCCTTAAAACATCTACCGATAGAGAATATCTACCGGTGGACACGTGCACCTCACATGACTCCTTAAAACATCTACCGATAGAGAATATCTACCGGTGGACACGTGCACCTCACATGACTCCTTAAAACATCTACCGATAGAGAATATCTACCGGTGGACACGTGCACCTCACATGACTCCTTAAAACATCTACCGATAGAGAATATCTACCGGTGGACACGTGCACCTCACATGACTCCTTAAAACATCTACCGATAGAGAATATCTACCGGTGGACACGTGCACCTCACATGACTCCTTAAAACATCTACCGATAGAGAATATCTACCGGTGGACACGTGCACCTCACATGACTCCTTAAAACATCTACCGATAGAGAATATCTACCGGTGGACACGTGCACCTCACATGACTCCTTAAAACATCTACCGATAGAGAATATCTACCGGTGGACACGTGCACCTCACATGACTCCTTAAAACATCTACCGATAGAGAATATCTACCGGTGGACACGTGCACCTCACATGACTCCTTAAAACATCTACCGATAGAGAATATCTACCGGTGGACACGTGCACCTCACATGACTCCTTAAAACATCTACCGATAGAGAATATCTACCGGTGGACACGTGCACCTCACATGACTCCTTAAAACATCTACCGATAGAGAATATCTACCGGTGGACACGTGCACCTCACATGACTCCTTAAAACATCTACCGATAGAGAATATCTACCGGTGGACACGTGCACCTCACATGACTCCTTAAAACATCTACCGATAGAGAATATCTACCGGTGGACACGTGCAGTGAATATCTACGGTAGCTTAAGAGCTCTACATTATCGATAGGTAAATTATCGACACCTGCCGATGGACTAAACAACCTGGCAGTAAACTTTACTATAAACCGAGAAAATTCCGACTATCAGAAGGACTTAAGCATTTTACCAAAAATCATTCAGAGACAATTTAAATAATTGCATTACTCAAATTCAGTAAAAACAGCATTTTAAAATCCAACAAAACACTAATGTCAGGAATTCTCAAAACTAATTCAAAAGGTTGCAACCACTTCTGTCATGAAAACTCAATGTACTCAGATTGAAATCATTATCAACTAGACCTTCACAACTGCTGACATCAGTCAACCCGCCTCATCAGTTTACCAGACCGGAGCATGAATGTACCCCTCCAACCACATCTACTCGTCTGTGCACACAGGAAATTCACCTGCAGTAACCTCTTCACCTACATCACAAAACTCATCTATTAGCCTAATAAGCTAAGCTAAGCAAAGCAAGAAATGAAATATGTACTGAAATGTAAATCCTAAATATGCAGTTTCTACTTTCATTCCTCAGTTATGTTGCGTTCGTTCACTGGTCTGATGATCCCTGATACAATGGGAGGTGGATCAGTTTTCCCAAGGTATGTATCCATATATTCAATTAAGGGGCGGATTAGTTCCCTTAACAGCTGATTTGATCCCTGATACAATGGGAGATGGATCAATTTTCCCAAGGTATGTATCCATACGTTCGATTAAGGGGCAGATTAATTCCCTTAAAAGTATACTGTTGCAATCTGTTCACGTCTCAACATGCTACTTCATGTAAATTCATTTTCGTTTTCCTTCAAAATATGATTCATGGTGACTGAAAAGAAACATACATTCATGCATACACAAATCCTACTGTTTTGTGATGTAGGCCCGAAGGCACATGCAAACTCTACTTACCTGATCTCCTGGAAAAACTTGGTTGCAAGCTACTTCGGGTATTACTCGAACCTAAAACCATAGACAGAGCATACATTAAATTTCCTCTAATCTTCATTCTAAACCACTAGAAATCTAAGGAAAACTGATTTGGAAACTCTAGTCATTGTGCATTCCCGATTTCAACTTAAACCGAAACCACCACTCGCTTACCGCCTTCTCAAAACCTCATTTATCATCCTTCCTACCAACAATAGATACAATGTAGCAAGAAATAGAAGCAAAACTCACCAAGTTCGGAGGAAATCGCTAGAGAAAGTCGAAGGGGGTCTCCTATCGCGTTCTGCTAAGCTGAGGAGCTGAGAATGGAAAGGAAATGAAATAAAATAGTGGCGGCTACTTCAATAACATTTCCCTTAAATGCGTTAACCTTTATTACTATCAGATTACCATACTGCCCTCCCTTAGTCATACATTAACCTAGTCATTAATCCTCCATAAAAATAATGTCTCACGATTTGATTAAATAATTAGATTGTGATTAAACCGGGTGCTACACTTTCCAATACCCAATTCAAGGGTATTTCAAAGGTGAGCAAAAAATTATTCCAGATTAAAATAACTTTGTCAATTTAAATATTTTAATAATAAAAAACAAATGAGCTTAAATTCTATTAAGTTAACATGATACATTATGTGAATGGATGAAGAGTGTACCTTGGTAACATTAGAATCCTTGGTGATCTTTCCTATTAGGAAATAGACTTTCGTAGAATTAGAACCTAGTGGTGTAATCTTTCTTGATTTTATAGACAGAGTTAAAACTATATATCTTCCATAAGGTATGATTCCCAAACCTCATGAAGTGAACAGTGTTAGGCTGCTATAGCCGGCTTATAAAAGCTCCATAAATGTAACAATGTATGAATCAAAATGTATGTATTGTGATTGTTTACATTAACTAATATTAGAGTATGTCGATATGATAGGTAGGTAATGAATATACAATAAATATACATTATATTGTTTATTATACATATTTACTAGTATAGGCAGACAAATGGGAAAATATAAATCCTATCTAGGGAACAAAAATGAAGCTAATGGTAAATTACCAGGTTATGATTGTAAGATATAGCGCGTTAGAGTGCAAAATATGTGTAACCCTCTAAGATATGCATGGGGAATTGCACGAGTTATGTATGGATACAAGTAGAGCTATTTGATACGTCTGGATTAGACATTGGTTGGAATGCCTAGGTTTTATGGTTAATATACGTGAGAGGTAGTTAATGCAAACCAAATGAGTGAGAAAGAAAGAGAATAAGATAAAAAAATAAATCTTATGACAAGGTAAGTAAGGAAAGGTTAAGAAATTTAATAAACTAAACTAAAACATAAATAAATGTTTTTTGATAGTTATAGTAAGATTTTAACTTACTGGATGTTATAAAGTTTGTTCTATGGTGTCATCCTATTTTGCAGAATCAAGTAGCAGCAACTCTGAAAAAGAAAGGCATATTTTCTTACTTATGTATGGCCAGAGTCTGCTACTTTTACTTTAGATTATCACGAGTTTAATTATTAGTAGTTATGTCTGGAATGCATGTTTAGTTATAAGCACGTTAATTGCTACGTAGGACACCTATAGAATTTGAGTGACACTTGCATTCTTACTAGATTGTAAAGATTAGGCATATAGCTGCTCCTTCCATTTCGGGAATCCACAAGTCGCATTCGGGCTGAAGCTCTCATTCTTGGAAGCAAAGAGACCCACAACCCAGCCCTCCTTCTGCCCTCTATGTGAATGTAAGATGAAGTTAGATTTATGTTTTAAAGCTAAAGCTTGAAGTTGATAGTTTATGGGTGTATTTTATGATGATGGTTTTGATAGTTGTGAGGCATGATTATGAGTTGTATTTCAAGAATCATGAAATTGGGTTTGCATGTTAAATTTTCTGAATGGAAAACATGTTGTAAAAGTATACTGGATGTCATGCATGTGAGGGAATCGATGAAGATATTCATGTTAAGCATTTATAGTAAGGATGACCAAAAAACATGAAAATTCTGTACAGTTGCACGTTTGATGAAATTCAACTATTTGAATGTTTTTCAATGCTTAAACTGAATTATTATGTTATAATAGACATCTTAAGATGGGCGTTGGAATTTCATGAAATGGATTAGTATGATAAAAGTTATGAATTTTGAAGTTGGATAAAAATTAAGAATATGATGAATATGTACATGTTTCGGTTTTCATGGAATCAACTAAGCTACTAATTTTTTAAGCATGAGATATTTCCTATGTTAAACTAGACACTCAAGGAGAATATTGGCTTTTGAATTAATGGCATTGGATGAGTATAAGCAACGCTATGAATATTCAAAAGTTTGGTAAACATTGTAAACAAAAAGTCTGTGCATGTTTAGTTTTGGAAGTTCTAAGTTATTCTCAGAACCTTTGATTTCAAAACTGTTTTGATAACAGTTAGTGGACATATGAATGGACGTTTGAACATGGCATTTTGGGGATCGGAATGGTATATTGAGAATTATGATTTTTTTTTAAAGTGAACTTAAACAGTGAGTAAAAACTGGAAAATTGGTCCTAGTTTGGGCTATCTTAGCATATGTAATGGTCTATTCAAAGATAATTTTGTATTCTTGTATTTTGAGGTTGATCATATCAAAGTGATAAGTGAATAAGTTGCTAAGGACTCGAGATAAGTAATGTGTGCATGCAATTTTCCCAACAACTTACTTCACAAGAAGCTAGGATTTTATTCATAATGTTAATACTATAAGATGTAGAATAACATTGATTGAGGACTATATTATGAGTAAGTAATGCATGCATGTGTTTGACCTTTTAGCCTACATCACAAGATGCTTGGATGTCGATGGTGGATTGATAATGCTATAATATATAGAATAATGTTGGTTGGTAATATTCTATGTTTAATGGATGATGCTTGTTGTTGAGATATTGTGAATTGTGATACTGTGAATTGATTGAGAACATGTTGTGATAATTGCGATAATGTTTGCTAGTAACATGTCGTGTTATTTGTGATGATATTTATTAAGCATATGTGGTGACATTGCTATAAAATAATATATTGTGAAATTGTGATAGCGTACAATGTGATATGAATTGTTGATATCGTGTGATAAATGTGATACAAATTGTTAGCATCTATGATACATGTGATTATACTAGTTGATTCATATATGTGATAACATTGGCTGATGATGTTGTATTATATGAAATGTTGATATGATTGAACGATCTTTACGAGTATGTTCACAAGCATTGACATGCATCATGAAAATGTTTTATAAGAAAGAAAGGGAGAATGGTTTTATGAATATGTTCTCATGATGAAAGAGTGAAAATCAAATAGAAACAGTTTAAGTAAAGAAGCTTTGCATGGGCGGAGCTCGAGGACAGGCTGTCTCAAAGATGTGACCTATGGGGGATAAGCTCGTTAATTCTGATACGGTAAAACCTTGTCGTAGGTGTCGACATCGTCATGCTTGTGGCAACTATTAGAGGTCTCGATTGATGTCGAGACTGTCTCCCTAAGATGTGAGACCTAAGTGGATCCTGCGTTTGTCAAAAGAGATGGCAAGATTGAGTTTCTTCAAAAAATTTCCAAAGACCCCTCTATTGGATCTCATTACTAGTGAAGAACCAAAGACCTGAATGTGTGTTTGCGTCATTTACCATATTCTCAAATATAACCTTTTACTTATACTAAGATAACGTATGAGCATTTGGAAGCTACCACCCAGAAATACAAGCAGTTTACTGTCGGTGACTTGGTATAGGCAGTCTTGACCAAGGATCGCATTCCCGCTCATGAGTACAACAAGCTGTCGCCTTAGAATATTGGACCTCTCAAGGTTGTTGCGAAGATAAATCCCAATGCTTATCGCCTGAAATTACCACCTGACGTTCGCAAATCTGATGTTTTCAACGTAAAGCACCTCATCCCTTTTTGCGGTGACGACCCTGATGATGCAATTCCTACACAATCGAGGTCGAATTTTATCTAGGCCGAGAGAATGATGTTTTTTTAGATAGATCTAGACCAACAACCTTTAGTTAAATATTTTCTTGTTTTATTATTATTTCCTTATTCACGTTTTAGTTTCCTGGATTCTAGGGATTTACTTAGTATTTTTTGATTTTATTGTTTTCTTTATTTACGTTTTAGTTTCCTGAATTCTAAGAGTTAATTTAGGATTTTGTGGGTTTTTAATCCCCATCCTTACTATGAATTGAGTAGCTTTTGGAATGAAGAATAATCATTAAACATAACAGTGTTTCAGTGTTTTCTTGGTCTTTCCTATATTAGTGTTTACATCACTTTGTCAAAAGCTCAAATCGAAACCCAAATTGCTAATCAATTATTCGCCAAGAGGGAGATGAGGGAGACGAGCGAGGCAGTGAGCAGTCTGCGACTTAAAGGAGGAGAAGGAAAGAATTGTTTCATCTATGGCCTTAACGCTTCTGTGAGGCAAGGAAATGCTTAAAAGAAATAATTCATTTCCTTTTCCCTTTTTTTAAAGAAAAACTTTGGTTACAACAGAGTAATCAAACCATATATTTTATGTGTGACTTCTTAGTGCATATGCACATCTGATCATAGATCATATTCCCAATGTTGATAAGCTTTTCTTCTATAATACAGTAGTGCATGATCCTCGGTGAGTACCCGATTGCTCAGTCCAATAATTGGTTTACAGCAGAAGAATTGAATATAAATCAAATCTCAAAGATCTACATACTGATTACAGATATCATGGTATAATAATAAAATAGCGGTTCAATAAGTTCCAAATATCAAAATTCAATCAGCTAACCTTATACACACTCAAAGTAGAAGATAAATCCTCACTAGGAACAACTAAACACTCAACCGAAATAATTAGACTGACAATTACTTCCAAACTTTAGCTACTCACTTCTCTTTTTCTTTCATGAACAATAGAAAGGATTGTTTGGATGAGTGACTAACTCAGTATATAGGTTATGCTAAATACAACGCATGTAAAAATTCTTTTACTTTTTTTTTTAGACATGATGAATTATCAAGTGGTCTCAATCCTCCATTATTACAACTTTGTCACTCAACCTAGTTTAAATCCACATGTAATTAATTAAGCTTGGCATAAAATTCTAAACCGTGAAGATTGAATAATCATGGCCGTTAATTCAGTTAGGAAGTCACCTGGTTGAAGTTGTCGGGTGTTACAGTTTGTGTTTTATTTACAATTTTAACTTCATAAATTACCATTTTGCCCTTCTTAATTCTTTACCTAATTCGCTATTTAACCTATCGATTTGGATTCTCTGAAATTTTCTTATTCCACCAAATATTCCAATTAATTCCTAGAGTTCTAACAAAACTTCTCACTCGTAAAACGGGCTTAATTTACTATATTTACGAATATAACCCTAATAAGCAGAAATAAAAAATCTGGGCGTTACATCCTACCCTCCTTAATTGAAATTTTGTCCTTAAAATGCGTACCTGAAAAATTCGGGATATCTGTCCATCATGTCCTCTTGGCGTTTCCACATGGCTTCCTCTACGTTATGGTTTCTCCAAAGCACTTTCACCAGTGGGATTGTCTTGTTACATAGGACCTTCACTACATATTCTAGAATCTGCACAAGTTTCTCCTCATAGGACAAAGTCGGTTGGACTTCAAGATTAACCGGTTCCACTATATGTGTTGGATCTTGCACGCATTTACGCAACATTGACACGTGGAAGACGTGATGTACTCCCTCCATAGATGACGTCAATAGTAACTTGTATGCCGTAGCTCCTATCCTTTTCGGTTATTGGAAACGGTTCGACGAACCGTGGATCCAATTTTCTTCTCTTGCCAAACCGCACAACGCCCTTAAACGGCGAAATCTTTAGAAACACTTCATCTCCTACTATAAACTCCAAATCTCTTCTCCTTCAATCTGCATAGCTCTTTTATTGGCTCTGTGCAGATCTCATCCTTTGTTTGATTACAGCGATCTTCTCAAATAGATGTTGCAGAATCTTTGGACCAATCAGTTTTGCTTCGCTCACTTCATCTCAATACAGTGGCGATCTACACTTCCTACCACACAGCGCTTCGTACGAAGCCATACCAATCGTAGACTAGTAGTTGTTGTTGTATGCAAACTCGACCAGCGATAAATATTGGCTCCATGAGGCTTGAAACTCTAGCACGCATGCCCTCAACATATCCTCAAGTATCTGAATTGTCATTTTAGATTGTCCGTCGGTCTGAGGATAAAATGCAGTGCTAAACGTTAACTTAGTACCCATAGCACCTTGTAAACTTTTTCAAAACCTCGAAGTAAACCTTGGATCCCGGTCCGAAACAATTGATACTGGAATCCCATGTAATTTGATAATCTCTTGGACATATAATTCTTCGAACTGATTCATTGTGTAGGTCATCTTTACTAGTAAGAAATTGGACGTCTTTCTCTGTCTATCTACTACGACCCATATACTATCGTGTTCCTTAGTTGTCCTCGGTAAACCAACAACAAAGTCCATTGAAATATGATCTCACTTCCACTCGGGAATCGGTAGTGGTTGTAACATCCCACTTGACCTCTGATGCTCTGCCTTCACCAGTTGGAAAACTAGGCAGGACTGTACATAATAGGCTACTTCACGTTTCATGTTGGGCCACCAATAGTGCACTTTCAGATCTCGGTACATCTTGGTGTTGTCAGGATGCACTGAGAATGACGATGAATGTGCTTCCACCAAGATTAACTTCCTTAACTCCTCATCTTTCGAAACATATCATCTGTCTCTGAATTTTAAAATGTCGTCCTCCGAATAACTGAATTCGGAAGATGCATCCATTAACTTGACCAAAATATCATCATCTTCCTTCGATTCCATCTGTTGGGCTTCCTTAATCTTGTCTAAAAGAGTCGGCCGTATTGTCAAGTCTGAAAGCAAGGCCGAAAATTCTGAAACTACTTCCGATTCAAACTTCTGGATCTCCTTTCTCAAAGAAGCTGACATGCTGAAAACGGTGGACTGCTCAATTTTAGGCATCCTACTCAAAACATCTGCCACCGTTGTAGCTTTTCCCGGATGGTATTTAATTTCAAAGTCGTAATCTTTCATGAACTCCAACTACCTCATTTGTCTCATGTTTAAATCCATTTGCGTAAAGAGGTACTTCAAGCTGTTATGGTCTGAAAACACTTTGTACTTTTGTCCATAAAGGTAGTGCCTCCATATCTTTAACGCAAATACTACCGCTGCCAACTCTAGATCGTGTGTCAGGTAATTCTGTTCATAACTTTTTAACTGCCTAGAGGCATAGTGTAACGCCCCGAGTTATCTGAACCCAGCTCGTTACTCAAAAGCCCGTACATGACTAAGAAATTTCATTCGTATTTTAAAAAAAATTCTCTCAACAATCAACTCTTGACATAAGTTAGAATCCAAAATAAATAAACATTTAAAACTTGCAGCGAAAATCATTTGGACAATAATAGAGATAAGCAAAACTGTGAAAAACGTCGCTAGAATAATCGTTCGGAATGTGAAGAGTTAATCGGCCAAAAAGAAATAGAGGTTTAAATCGTGAAATACTTAAGAAGTCACATAAGTCAAATTCATCTGCCGATGAATAAAGTCAACGAAAAAGAATGAAACAGGAAATAGAAGGCTTCTTCCGATGACTAAACGACAAAAGTCATCCTACATCTACCGATGACGTCAGCACGCATCTACCGATGAGTTTACTGAGACATCACCCGATAGACATAAAACTACACCATCCGATTGAGTAAACTGCATACGTCGATCACTAAACGACAAACTTTCTACTTATATCTTCTGATAGACAACATAACTATAACCCGACATCTTCCGATAGACTTCACCTACTGATAGTGAACAAAACAACATCCTCCGATAAAACAAGCTACATATACCGATCACTAAACGACAAATTTCGTTCTATATCATCCGATGGCTTCCACTGAAGACATCTTCCGATAGACAACAGAACAAAAACTCAACCTCTGCCGATAAACTTCATCTAACGATTGAGAACAGAACCACATTTCATCTATTCCTTGGTATACAAACCCAACTGTAACTACAGAAAAGAATTTACTCACTTCACTGAAACCATTCAAAAACATTTCAAACCATTACATTACTAAAAATCCAGTGAGTGCCAACATTAAATCCCAACAGAATATTATTAACAAGAAGATCTCGAAATCGTATTCAAAACATTGAAATCACTACTGTCATGAAAACTCAACATACTTAAATTGAAACACTGTCAACTGAACTTTCACACCAACAGACATCAGTTAATCCGCCTCATCAGTATACCAGTTCGAGACAGAGAAGTGCTCCCCCAACTCCATCTATTCATCAGTAAACTCATGGAATTCACCTGTGGTATCCTCAACACCTACATCACAAAACTCATCTATTAGCCTAATGCTAAGTAAGTAAAGCAATAATAAAATGATATGCTGAAACTTAAATTCTAATTATGCAGTTTCTACTTTCATATCTCAGTTGCACATTCGTTCAATCACTGATCTGATCCCTCGGTTCCCTTGGGAGTGGGATCAATTCTCCCAATGTTATACATCATCTTCATTAGTTAAGGGGTGGATGAACTCCCTTAATAGCTGTTCTGATCCCTCAATTCCCTTGGGAGTGGGATCAATTCTCCCAATGTTATAAATCCTCTTCATCAGTTAAGGGGTGGATTAGCTCCCTTAACCGCCAATGCATTTCAATCTGTACCTGTCTTTCCATAATGATACATGAAAGTTCATTTTCTTAATTCTTTTAAAAACATGATGCATGACATACAGAAAATACTCAAACATGCATAAACCTACTGTTTTGTGATGTAGGCCTGAAGGCACACACAATACTTCACTTACCTGGCTTCACCGAGAGTTCCTGGTGGTAGGATATTCCAAGAGCTGGCTCACCTAAAACATAAGCACAGCATTACTAAACTTCATTCTAAACATTAGGAAATCTAAAGGGGCTAGTTCTCGGGGTTCTGTTCCTCGCCATTCTCGATTCATCGCTAAACCTCAAATCCCATCCCTCACTCTCTGTACTTCCAAAATGCACACATAGCCATCCACCAGTCATCTAGACACTAAAAAAACAAGTACTCGAATCAAAACTCACCTTGGTTGGAGGGGAATCGCCTAGGGGAAATCTGTCGAGTTGAGAGGTAAAAAGAAATGAAACAGTGGCGGCTACTCACACTGGACGTTTCCTTAAATACATTATCCACTATGTAAAAATTCTAATTACCATCATGCCCTCACCTGATCATTTATTAACCTAATCAATAAATCCCCCAACCCTTCTATAAAAGTACATCATAAATAATAAATTAAATTTTGGTTCAATGAAACCGGGTGCTACAATCTACCCTCCTTAAAAGAATTTTGTCCTCAAAATTCAGTACCTGAATAGTTCTGGATATTGGTCCATCATGTCCTGCTGGCGCTCCCAAGTTGTCTCCTCAATGTTCTGGTTATGCCATAAGACTTTTACCAGTGGAACTTCTTTGTTGCGTAATACCTTTACTGCATAATCTAAGATTTTTTCTGGTTTTTCCTCATAAGTAAGAGTAGGAAGAACTTCGATGCTCTGCTGTTCCACCATCTGTGAAGGATCTCTAACACATTTCTTTAGCATGGAAACATGAAACGCATTATGAATTCCCTCCAGAGAGGCTGGTAACTGAAGTTGATATGCTGACTTCCCAATCCTCTTCACGATTTGGAAAGGTCCAATATATCTGGGGTTCAACTTGCCTCTTTTCCCAAATCTCACAACTCCTTTGAAAGGTGACACCTTAAGAAAAACTTCAATACCTACTTCAAATTCTAGTTCTCTTCGTCTTTTGTCTGCATAGCTTTTCTGCCGGCTTTGAGCTGTCAAGATTCTTTGACGGATAGAAGCAATCTTCTCCACTGTTAGCTGCACAATATCAGAACCAATCAATTGTGTTTCCCCAACTTCGTCCCAATACAATGGAGACTTGCACTTTCGTCCATATAATGCCTCGTATGGGGCCATGCCTATTGTTGCTTGAAAACTGTTATTATAAGAGAACTCAACCAATGGTAAATACTTACTCCAAGAACCTTGAAATTCCAGTACACATGCAAGAAGCATATCCTCCAACGTTTGGATAGTTCTCTCAGATTGTCCATCAGTTTGAGGATGAAAGGTTGTGCTAAAACTAAGCTGTGTTCCCATAGCCTTGTGCAAACTTTTCCAAAACTTAGATGTAAATCTGGAGTCTCGGTCTGAAACTATGGTGCTTGGAACTCCATGCAGTCTAACAACTTCGTGCACATACAACTCAGCCAATTGATCCATCGAGTATGTTATCTTCATTGGCAGAAAGTGAGCTGATTTTGTTAAACGATCAACTATTACCCAAATTGCATCGTGACCTTTTGCTGTTCTAGGTAATCCTATAACAAAATCCATAGTTATTTGTTCCCATTTCCATTCGGGAACTGGTAGAGGTTGCAATGTTCCAGCAGGCCTCTGATGTTCAGCTTTGACTTGCTGGCAGACCAGACATGACTCCACATACTCCGCCACACTTCTCTTCATACCTGGCCACCAATAATGTTGCATGAGATCTCTGTACATTTTCGTACCTCCAGGATGAACAGAAAGTCTGGAGGAATGTGCCTCAGATAGGATTCCTTTTCTAAGTTCAGTATCAGCCGGAACAAACCATCTATTTCGAAATTTGAGAATTCCATCAGCTGAGCAGTTGAAATCCGACTTGTCAGTAGAATCTATGCACAACTTATACTTATTGCATTCGGTGTCATTCATTTGAACTTCCTTTATTTTGTCCAAAATAGTTGGCCTCAAAGATAAGGCCGAAAGCATGACTGACACACTAGACACCGCCTCCAGGTTAAATCTTTGGAATTCTGTCTCTAAAGCTATCGGTATTTCTAGAATCAATGCAGAGACTGAAGGAGTCACTCTACTCAAAGCATCAGGCACTACATTCGCCTTTCCAGGGTGGTACTTAATCTCGAAATCATAATCTTTGACAAACTCTAGCCACCTACGTTGCCTCATATTCAGTTCCTTTTGTATAAAAATGTATTTCAGACTTTTATGATCCGAAAATATCTCACAAGCTTGTCCGTACAGGTAGTGCCTCCAAATCTTTAATGCAAAGACCACAGCAGCTAATTCTAAGTCATGTGTAGGGTAATTCTTCTCATGCACTTTTAACTGCCTAGAAGCATAAGCTATAACCTTTCCATCTTGCATCAAAACACAACCAAGTCAAACTTTGGATGCATCACAATATATGCTGAACTTACCATTAACGACAGGAAGGGTCAGAATTGGAGCATTGGTTAGTTTCTGCTTCAAGGTCTGGAAACTGGATTCACATTTATCAGTCCAATTATACTTCACATTTTTCCTTGTTAACATAGTAAGGGGTGTGGCAATCTTTGAAAATCCCTCGATGAATTTTCTATAATATCCTGCTAATCCAAGAAAACTCCTGATATCCGTAGCATTCTTCGCTTGGGGCCATTACTTAACTGCTTGAACCTTGGCTGGATGAATAGATATCCCATCTCCAGAGATCACATGACCAAAAAAGTGAACTCTGTCCAACCAAAACTCACACTTAGAAAATTTGGCATAAAGTTGGTGCTGCCTCAGCAATCCTAACACCAAGTTTAGGTGTCCTGCATGCTCCTCCTTAGTTTTAGAATAGATTAGAATGTCATCTATGAATACAATGACAAACTTGTCCAAATACTCGTGAAACACCCTATTCATAAGATCCATGAAGGCTGCTGGCGCATTTGTCAAAACAAAAGACATAACCAAAAACTCATAATGTCCATACCTTGTGCGAAAGGCGGTCTTTGGGATATCTTTAGATTTAACCTTCAACTGGTAATAACCGGACCTAAGGTCAATTTTAGAGAAAACTCTTGCACCCTTAAGCTGATCAAATAAATCATCAATCCTCGGCAGTGGATACTTGTTCTTGACAGTTAGCTTATTCAATTCTCTATAGTCTATGCACATACGCATTGATCCATCTTTCTTTTTGACAAAAAGGACAAGTGCACCCCATGGTGAAAGCTAGGGTGTATGAACCCCTTCTCCAACAAATCCTCTAATTGTTTCTTCAATTCTTTAAGTTCTGCTGGTGCTAGTCTATATGGATTTTTAGACACAGGCTCGGCGCCGGGGTAAACATCTACCACAAACTCAATTTCCCTATCTGGTGGCAAGCCAGGAAGGTCATCTAGAAATACTTCTGGAAAGTCTTGGACAACTAAAACATTTTTGGGACTTTATTTTTCTACTAGCTGCGTGTCTAAGACATTGGCCAAAAAGCACAAATACTCTCTGCATGGGGAGGGTCTACAATCGACAGAAGTCATCACAGTCATTTCCTTACTCTTCTTCAGAGCCTGGAAGGTATGGTTTAAACCACTAGGGGGTGAAAACTAACAATTCCAGTCCTACAATCTATTGTGGCGTAATGCTTAAACAACCAATCCATTCCTAGGATCACATCAAATCCCGTTATGTCCATAACAATGAGATCAGCAGGCAAATTCATGTTCCCTACTAACACCACACTATCAGGCATCATTTGATTGGAGTGCATGTGCTCACTAGAAGGTAATGCTACGTTAAACACATGCTCAAAAGGAGTAAACCGTACATCTAACTTATCAACAAATGCAGAGGCTATAAAAGAATGTGTTGCACCCGAATCTATCAAAGTAAAAGCAGGTATAGAGTTAATCAATATAGTACCTGACACTACAGCAGGCTGGTCCTCATCACCTGACTCCATCATGGAGAATATTCTTGGCTTAATCTTGGCAGGGCCACCCTTCAAAGCTGGGCAGTCTCTGTTAACATGGCCAACCTTGTTGCAATGGAAACATCGAACGACCCGGGGCTTTGGGCAATCCTTGTACAAGTGTCCAACCTCTTCACAGTTGAAGCACTTACCCGATCCAAATCTACACTCGCCCGGGTGATTCTTCAAACACTTTGGGCACTGAGGAAACGTCTTGGTATCTGGTACTTTCTTTCCTATCCCTTGGCTGTGCTGGCCTTCATTGGACCTCTTCACTCCTCTCTGCGGCGGTGGTTGAACAAACTTCTCGGGGTTTCCTTTAGTCCAGCACATTTCAATACAGCTTCTTCCACCTCCAATGCTGTGGACACAACATCACTGAAGGGCAAACCTTTATAACCCGAAAACTTGACCCCTCTGTACATTTCTGGTTTCAGTCCATTCATGAATTGACACACCTTATCTTCATTTCGGTGAACAAGGTGTCCAGCGAACCTGGACAGAGACTCGAATTGTCTAACGTATTCTGCCACAGACCCTGTCTGCTTCAAGTTCAAAAACTCTACCTTCTTTGCTGCCTGGACTGTGCTATTAAAATATTTCTCATAGAAGATGTCCTTGAACTGCGACCAAGACATCGCTGAGACATCGGTGGTGGTCTCGATTGTCTCCCACCAAAGTTGAGCATCACCAGCAAAATGGAACGTGGCCAACGTGACTTTGTCTCCTTCACCAACATTGGAACACATGTACATACTCTCAATTTTCCTAAGCCACTCCTCAGCGACAATCGGGTTGGATGACTTTCCATCAAATGTGGGCGGCTGAAGCCTTCGGAATCAATCTCCAGAATGCTCATTGCTAAAACCTGAGTTGGCACTCCCCTGTACCTCTCGGTTCAGCAACACCCCCAACTGATCGTACTGCTGAAGCACTAAGTCTGTTTGCTGACGTACCAAGTCTGTTAGTTGTCTAATAACACTAGGTTCCTCCTCACTCCTCAAGTTTGGCATTTTCCTCGGTATCCTAGGTCTTCCTGGGCGTCTGGCCATTAAACTGACTTCCTGTACAAGGTTAACTACGTTCATAATTATCTAATTACTGAGGCTAACATAAACACTTACAGTTGTTGGAGTACTTCCATGCGACGATTGGCACTGATGAGTAATCTTTTGAACGGTTTAACTGAATGTCTCTGATACCACACTGTAACGCCCCGAGTTATCTGAACCCGGCTCGTTACTCGAAAGCCCGTACATGACTAAGAAATTTCATTTGTATTTTAAAAAAAATTCTCTCAACAATCGACTCTTGACATAAGTTAGAATCCAAAATAAATAAACATTTAAAACTTGCAGTGGAAATCATTTGGACAATAATAGAGATAAGCAAAACTGTGAAAAACGTCGCTAGGATAATCGTTTGGAATGTTAAGAGTTAATCGTCCAAAAAGAAATAGAGGTTTAAATCGTGAAATACTTAAGAAGTCACAGAAGTCAAATTCATCTGCCGATGAATAAAGTCAACGGAAAAGAATGAAACAGGAAATAGAAGGCTTCTTCCGATGACTAAACGACAAAAGTCCTCCTACATCTACTGATGATGTCAGCACGCATCTGCCGATGAGTTTACTGAGACATCACCCGATAGACTTAAACCTACACCTTCCGATTGAGTAAACTGCATACGCCGATCACTAAACGACAAACTTTCTACTTATATCTTCCGATAGACAACATAACTATAACCCGACATCTTCCAATAGACTTCATCTACCGATAGTGAACAAAACAACATCTTCCGATAAAACAAGCTACATATACCGATCACTAAACGACAAATTTCGTTCTATATCATCCGATGGCTTCCACTGAAGACATCTTCCGATAGACAACAGAACAACAACTCAACCTCTGCCGATAAACTTCATCTAACGATTGAGAACAGAACCACATTTCATCTATTCCTTGGTATACAAACCCAACTCTAACTACAGAAAAGAATTTACTCACTTCACTGAAACCATTCAAAAACATTTCAAACCATTACATTACTAAAAATCCAGTGAGTGCCAACATTAAATCCCAACAGAATATTATTAACAGGAAGATCCCGAAATTGTATTCAAAACATTGAAATCACTACTGTCATGAAAACTCAACATACTTAAATTGAAACACTGTCAACTGAACTTTCACACCAACAGACATCAGTTAATCCGCCTCATCAGTATACCAGTTCGAGACAGAGAAGTGCTCCCCCAACTCCATCTATTTATCAGTAAACTCATGGAATTCACCTGTGGTATCCTCAACACCTACATCACAAAACTCATCTATTAGCCTAATGCTAAGTAAGTAAAGCAATAATGAAATGATATGCTGAAACTTAAATTCTAATTATGCAGTTTCTATTTCACATCTCAGTTGCACATTCGTTCAATCACTGATCTGATCCCTCGGTTCCCTTGGGAGTGGGATCAATTCTCCCAATGTTATACATCCTCTTCATTAGTTAAGGGGTGGATGAATTCCCTTAATAGCTGTTCTGATCCCTCAATTCCCTTGGGAGTGGGATCAATTCTCCCAATGTTATAAATCCTCTTCATCAGTTAAGGAGTGGATTAGTTCCCTTAACCGCCAATGTATTTCAATTTGTACCTGTCTTTCCATAATGATACATGAAAGTTCATTTTCGTAATTCTTTTAAAAACATGATGCATGACATACAGAAAATACTCAAACATGCATAAACCTACTGTTTTGTGATGTAGGCCCGAAGGCACACACAATACTTCACTTACCTGGCTTCACCGAGAGTTCCTGGTGGTAGGATATTCCAAGAGTTGGCTCACCTAAAACATAAGCACAGCATTACTAAACTTCATTCTAAACATTAGGAAATCTAAAGGGGCTAGTTCTGGGGGTTCTGTTCCTCGCCGTTCCCGATTCATCGCTAAACCCCAAATCTCATCCCTCACTCTCTGTACTTCCAAAATGCACACATAGCCATCCACCAGTCATCTAGACACTAAAAAAAACAAGTAATCGAATCAAAACTCACCTTGGTTGGAGGGGAATCGCCTAGGGGAAATCTTTCGAGTTGAGAGGTAAAAAGAAATGAAACAGTGGCGGCTACTCACACTGGACTTTTCCTTAAATACGTTATCCACTATGTAAAAATTCTAATTACCATCATGCCCTCGCCTGATCATTTATTAACCTAATCAATAACTCCCCCAACCCTTTATAAAAGTACATCATAAATAATAAATTAAATTTTGGTTCGATGGAACCGGGTGCTACACATAGACAATGACCTTTTCATCTTGCATCAATACGCATCTCAATCCTACTTTAGACGCGTCGTAGTAAATACTAAACATCTCGTTCTCCACGGTCAATATCAACAACGGTGCTGTGGTCAACTTCTGCTTTAGGGTTAAAAACTATCTTCACAAGCTTTAGACCAATCGTACTTCACCTCTTTCTTCGTCAAATTTGTCAGAGGCTTGGCTATCATACAAAATCCTTCGATAAACTTCCTATAATATCCAACCAGGCCTAAAAAACTTCGTACTTCACTTGCATTTTTCGGCTGAGGTAACTCCTTTGTGGCTTGAATCTTAGCCGGATCCACCGAAACACCTTCCTTCGAAATGATATGGCCTAAGAAATTCATCTGATTTAGCAAAAACTCGCACTTGGAAAACTTAGCGTACAACTGATGCCGCATCAGAGTAGTTAAAATGGCCTGTAAATGCTTCGCATGCTCTTCATCATTTCGTGAATATATCAAGATGTCGTCTATGAAAACGATCACAAACTTATCCAGAAACTCCCATAATACTCTATTCATAAGATCCATAAATACTGCCAGGGTATTTGTCAATCCGAAGGACATCACCATAAACTCATAATGCCCGTATCGTATTCTGAAGGCAGTCTTTGGTATATCTTTGACTTTAACTTTCAATTGGTAATACCTTGAACCTAAGTCGATATTAGAAAATACGCTGGCCCCTTGTAGCTGGTCAAACAAGTCATCGATCCTCGACAGTGGATACTTGTTCTTGACAGTCAACTTATTCAATTTCCAGTAATCCACATCCATCATTAAGGAGCCATCCTTCTTTTTCACGAATAGTACCGGAGCGCCTCAAGGAGAAACGCTCGGGCGTATAAAACCCTTGTCCATCAATTCTTTCAATTGGGCTTGCAATTCCCTTAACTCAACCGGTGCCATCCGATATGGGTTCTTAGATACTGGTGCCGAACCAGAAAGAACCTTGATAGTGAAATCCAGTTCTCGGTCAGGGGGCAAGCCCAGTAACTCATCTAGGAAAACTTTCGAAAACCCCGCAACTATCGGAATATCATACAACTTCTTCTCATTCCGTACCCGTGTATCGAAGACACTCGCTATAAAGCCCAAACATCCAGGCTTCATCGAGTGCTGAGCACTCATAGACGATACTATAGACATATGGTTCGAATGGAGGGTCGCTTGAAATGAGTAACCCTCACCATTCAGGGGTCTAAAATCTACAACTCCAGTCCTACAATTGATTGTAGCGTAGTGCATAAACAACCAATCCATCTCTAAAATTACGTCATACCCCTTCATGCCTATGATAATCAAGTTTGCGTACATCTCTTGACCACCAATTGTTATCACATTCCCCTGTATTGCCTGGTCTGAGTGTATAAACTCCCCGGAAAGCAACATAATGCTATAACTACAATTAACTGGGACAAACTCTAGGTTCCACTTAGACATATACCCCTATGGGTTGCCCCTGTATCAATCAATACACTCACTGCTACTTTACAGACCAGAATAATACCTGAAACAACAGATGGCTGAGCAGCCTCCTCGTCTTCGATTAAGGCAAAAATCCTTTAAGGACCACCCGGTGGCCTCTTGTTTGGCTCAAGACAATCTATAACTTTTTGCCCCACCCTGTCGCACCGAAAACATCGGTCATAATGCAACTTGCACTCCCCGAAGTGATTCTTCTGACACGTAGGGCATAGAGGAGCATGTGGAACTCATTGTGGTCGTTTTCCCTTATCTTGACCCTCCTCATTCGGCCTTTTGACGCCATGTTGTTGCTGTGGTTGCTAACCTCGGTTCTGCTGTGGCTGAACCTCTCTGAAAAACTTCCTCGGCCCTTCTCTCTACCGTTGAAGCTTCATCTCGATGTCATCAAATTTTAGGGCCTTGGCCACGACCCTGTGATATGGCACATCTTCGATGCCCGCGGTCTTTACCCATTTTTGAATCTCCAATTTCAAACCCTGTACAAATTGGTAAACTTTGTCCACCTTTTCATAAATTAATTGTCCTGCATGTAGGATCGTTTTTGTCTAAGAGGGGGGGTGAATTAGACTTTTTAAATTTATTTTCTTAATCTAATCAATATCTCTTTTGTATTCAACATCTAATTGACAGCAAACAATCAAGCAATAAAAGTAAAGAGAGAGGGAAAAACAACACCAGAGTTTTTACGTGGTTTGGCCACGCTTCAAGGTTTCCCCCTTGAATATTCTTTCCTTCTCCTCAGAGAAAAATAGATCGCATTCACGGGAGTCGATCTACTGCCTTTTACAAAAACCAGATTGCTCTTCACGGGCGACAATCCACTGCCTTTTACAAAACTGTAAGAATGTAATTTTCAGCACACTCTACAGTCTCTCAAAATGATGAATCTCAAGTTCAAGAAAAATAGAGACATGTAGAATAAAATGCAGAGAGTATTCAAAGTTATCTGCACATAAGAGTTCAAAGATAATTTTCGCAAAAAGTTGTTTCTCCCGAGGTTCTTTTTCCCTTTTATACTCTGTCTGTAATCGGCTTCAGTTCTTTAGGGTTTCTCATCTGAATATGGAAATATATCCGTTGGAGAAACATCCGTACATAGATAGCTAGCCGTTACGTTCTGAAGTCGCTTTCGTTCTTCGCCATTAATGATCTGGAGTTAAAGCTCGGGACTAGTATCGCTATCGCTTCGCGGTCTTTTAAATTTGTAGCGCTAAGACTTTGGACGAAAGAGGCTTTTCTTTTAAATGTGGACGAGCGTCTGTCTTTTGAGCGTGGACAACTACGTTTGTATTTGTCATGGACGACTGTGTCTTTAGTTGTCGTGGATGACTTCGTCTTTAGTTGTCGTGGACGACTGCGTCTTTAGTTGTCGTGGACGACTTCCTTTCCTTTGAGCATGGACGATTACGTCTGTAGTTGTTGTGGACGACTTCCTTTCTTTTAAGCATGGGCGATAGCGTGTGTAGTTGTCATGGACGACTTCCTTTCCTTTGAACATGGACGATAACGTCTGATTTAAAACCACCTGACTTTCATGTCACATTTTAACTCTCACGTGGATGAGGACGTTTGATTTCTTTCTTTGATAGTATTTCGTGGACAACCGATTTCGCCTTAACTGTGGACTATTGCTAACAGCTTGACTGTGGACTATTAATTTTAGACTAAAAACATTTAACCATAAAATCGTCAGAAACACTTAATGCCCCTTTTCAAATGGCATTTCCAAATAAATGCAATAGACATAATACTTCAATTATTCAGAACATATATTTCATAATCATTTATATTAATCATAATTATCTAGATTAAAATATAATCATAAAAAATATAGTGCTTAAACACATTTAAGCTAACAATCTCCCCTTTTTTTATGATGACAAATATATATTATGATTAACTAGTTTATCCCTCATAAACTAACAGAATGATAACAAATTGTCCAACTCCCTCATACTTTATGCATGCAACCAAAATACGATCCTTATTTATCATTCACTTTCATCCTTATTTATCTCCCCCTTTGACATTATCAAAAATAAACAGAGAAAAGCAATCAACAACACAACATTTGTATATGGAGGAAATTATAACTAATGAATCTGTAAAATTGTTCACCAAACAAAAATCTTCAATTTAATCTAAGGCCAAAAAAACACTTCCACAACTCTTTCCTAATTGAGGGAGGCACTGCATAGTTCATATTGGCATCAGGAACTATCAGTGGTTCAAGATTGAGAGTAGAAGTAGAAGGAGCAGAAGCCTGAAATGGTTCTCGATACACCACCAAGTCCAGACACGGTGGAGGCTCTACCAGAGCAGCAACCAGTGAAAGAGATAGCTCAGATGGGGACTTGGGGACAGAGGAACCAAAAGGATCAACGAACAGCAGCTCAGCATCCTGAATAGCTAAAGGCACTGAGTTCACAGCGTCATCAACCTCAGGTCTGATGATTGGAAGGAGAAAGTCTGCAGAACAAGCCTCTGAGAAACAAAGAGAGCTAGACTGTTCAGGTTGAAAAACTTGGATGTCAGACTGTATAGACCGAAGGGCCCTTGAGAGAGAGTCTTCAAGTCTATTCATCTTGGAAGCCAACCGATCGAAAATTAAGTTAAGGTCCTTGCTCAAGTCCAGTTTGGTCTGATTGAGCAGAACTTTATTTATAGTCTCAAGATGTTCAAGTTTGGACAGGACAAGGGCCTCAAATTGAGTACGGTGGGAGTTATATCGTGTTTGGAAAGATTCAAGACCGGTCCCTAGGCTGGCAATGCTAGCCCTTAGCTCATCCTGTATATCATCAGAAATAGTATTCCTCACTTGAGTGGTAGAAGGACAATTGGAGTGAGGAGGAATACGAGCAGGCAAAGGAGGGAGCTGAGCAGGAGAGGGAGCTGGAGTTGGACTGACTGGATGAGATGTGCAGGGTTCAGCAACTTGGACTGTAGGAGGTTCAGGTTCACTGAATGGTTCTGGAAGGGGAGTTTGCTCATGAGTGACCTCCTCTTGAGCTTGGAGGAGAAGGACTGGAGGAGGTGCAAGCTCAGGAATAAGGGTGTCATCTTGCACACTTGTAACTTCATCTTCATCTTGAAGAATTAACCTCCTGGATGGACCCCTTCGGTCAGCTTTTGTGGAACCAACTTGTACAACTAGTACAACCAACTCACTTTGTGGACCTCTTCGGCCATCTCTTGCAACGAACACTCCCTGATCATTCCTGGTTATGCCCATTCGTGATAAGGTGGAGGCAGAGAAGAAGTCAGAATTTTTCAAGGGTAGGGGCTTGTCAGACGCAGGATATTGAACCCCAAACCGATGAAAAATCTTCATGAGCAGAAGATTGTAAGGTAAGGAATTTGAGCCACTGGTAACAACTTGCAAAATTCGGTTCAATACGATGAAACCCATGTGGATTGGTTCACACTTGAAGAATTGATTTAGCAGAAAGAGATCCATGCCACTTACATGGTCTCTATGTCCTTCTACAGGCAGAATGTTGTAATGTATCATCTGGTGAACACCTCTGGCCCTAGGGATCAAGTCTTTGCTTTTCAAGCTTGAGAGGAGCATTAGCACGATCCTTGGCAATCAATTGAAGTAAATCCTGGCCAGCAGGTTTTGTAAGAAAAGACGGAGTTGTTGTGGCCTCATAAACCCTTCGAGTACCGTTTAAGAACTCACAACGTAGGATTTGATGCATTAAGTCCTGTGTGAGCTCAATGTGGCGACCATAGACGTAACTCCTAAGAACTAGGGGTTTGGTAGAATGTTCCAGGTTTGCATAGAATATCTGAATGGGGGTTTCATAATAAGCCGCTTTAGAAACAAATAGTCCTATCAGCTCCAACCTTGTTAAGGGTTCTTCTAAATCGAGAACAAATAGATCCTCAAAAATAATCCCTCGGGAACGAATATTTGGTTTGAATTCAAAATCTTCATAATACCATTTAAAAGCAGCATGGTTGAGGAACTCGTTACTCGGCCAAACGAGAGATGGAGGGTCTGAGGTCGATTGAGCACACTCACCATGAGAAAGCTTTTGCTTCTTCCTCGAGAAGACTTGAGGTGCGTGGGAAGAAGAAGCCATTGAACAGAGGTAGAGATTTTAGAGCTCGAGAGGAGTTGGGAGAAATGAAGAGTCGGTGTCGGAGAGCAGAGAGGAATAGGAATCGCAAGACGAATGACGGAGCGCGGGAAGTTCAAAAGGTAGGGCATCTGAAACAGAGAAGAAGGGTGTTATAAAACAGACGATGACGGTCCATTGACACGACCATCGACACGTGTCAATATCCATTTACAAAGTCCATTGACACGCCCCTCGTAGTGTCCATTCTTATTAACCTTTGTCAACGTCCACGGTCAACGTCCATTGTGACCATGGACAACGTCCATGTCTTCATTGACCATTCTGCTCTATTACACAATATTCTCCAACAGAAGAAGAACCTCAGTTTTTCTCAATCCGAATGAGACCTAACCTTATTCTTATATTATTGAAGGTCTTTTCATCCAGAGATTTGGTTAAGATATCTGCTAATTGGTCTACCGAATTGACAAATTCTAAAGAAATATCTCCTTTCTGAACATGATCTCTAATGAAGTGATATCTAACCTCTATGTGCTTTGTTCTAGAATGCTGGATGAGATTCTTGGAAATATTTATAGCACTAGTGTTGTCACACCGAATTTGAATCCTATTATAGAAAAGATTATAGTTCTCCAAGGTCTGCTTCATCCACAACATTTGTACACAACAACTGCCAGCAGCAATATATTCACTTTCAGCAGTTGAAAGTGCAACAGAAATTTGCTTCTTGGAGTACCAGGAAACTAGAGATTCACCAAGGAATTGACATGTTCCACTGGTGCTTTTCCTATCAACTAGACTTCCAGTATAATCAGAATCTGAATATCCTATTAGATCAAAAGTAGTACCCTTTGGGTACCATAAGCCTAAGTCAGATGTCCCACTTAAATATTTGAAAATTCTTTTGACAGCAGCTAAGTGAGATTCGCTAGGAGAAGCTTGAAACCTAGCACACAAACACACACTAAATAGAATATCAGGCCTGCTAGCCGTTAGGTATAACAAAGAACCAATCATACCTCTAAATTTCTTAATGTCAACACATATTCCATTTTTATCTTTGTCCAGTTTAGTAGTGGTGCTCATGGGAGTTCTAGAGGACTTAACAGATTCTAAACCAAATTTCTTTAGGAGCTCCTTAATGTATTTTTCTTGACAGAAGAAAATGTCATCAGGAGTTTGACTGATCTGAAATCCTAGGAAGAATTTTAGCTCCCCCATCATACTTATTTCAAATTCACTTCGCATTAGGGAATAAAATTCATCACACAGAGAGACTTAGTTGACTCAAAAATAATGTCATCAACATAGATTTGAACTAACAGATATCTTTATCCTTTTGCATGGTAAATAGAGTTGAATCGGTGTTACCCATTTTGAACTTCCTTTCCTCAAGGAAATTCATCAATCTATCATACCAAGCTCTAGGAGCCTGTTTATGTCTAATAGAGAGCTTTCCTAAGTTTGTATACATGGTCAGGTTTCTCATAGTCTTCAAATCCTAAAGGCTGCTCTACATAAACTTCTTCCATGATATAACCATTTAAAAATGCACTCTTTACATCTATTTGAAAGAATGTGAAGTTTTTGTAGCAAGCATATGCTAAGAGCATCCTAATAGATTTTAATCTAGCTACGGGTGTAATGTATCATCTGGTGAACAACTCTGGCCCTAGGGATCAAGTCTTTGCTTTTCAGCTTGAGAGGAGCATTAGCGGGATCCTTGGCAATCAATTGAAGTAAATCCTGGCCAGCAGGTTTTGTAAGAAAAGACGGAGTTGTTGTGGCCTCATATACCCTTCGGGTACCGTTTAAGAACTCACAGCGTAGGATTTGATGCATTAAGTCCTGTGTGAGCTCAATGTGGCGACCATAGACGTAACACCTAAGAACTTGGGGTTTGGTAGAATGTTCCAGGTTTGCATAGAACATCCGAATGGGGGTTTCATAATAAGCGGCTTCAGAAACAAATAGTCCTATCAGCCCCAACCTTGTTAAGGGTTCTTCTAAATCGAGACCAGATAGATCCTCAAAAATAATCCCTCAGGAACGAATAATTGGTTTGAATTCAAAATCTTCGTAATACCTTTTAAAAGCAGTATGGTTGAGGAACTCGTGACTCGGCCAAACGAGAGATGGAGGGTCTAAGGTTGATTGAGCACTCTCACAATGAGAAAGCTTTTGCTTCATTCTCGAGAAGACTTGAGGTGCGTGGGAAGAAGATGCCATGAATAGAGGTAGAGATTTTAGAGCTCGAGAGGAGTTGGGAGAAATGAAAAGTCGGTGTCGGAGAGCAGAGAGGAATAGGAATCGCAAGACGAATGACGGAGCGCGGGAAGTTCAAAAGGTAGGGCATCTGAAACAGAGAAGAAGGGTGTTATAAAACAGACGATGACGGTCCATTGACACGACCATCGACATGTGTCAATACCATTTACAAAGTCCATTGGCACGTCCCTCGTAGTGTCCATTCTTATTAACCTTTGTCAACGTCCACGGTCAACGTCCATTGTGACCATGGACAACGTCCATGTCTTCATTGATCATTCTGCTCTATTACACAATATTCTCCAACAGAAGAAGAACCTCAGTTTTTCTCAATCCGAATGAGACCTAACCTTATTCTTATATTATTGAAGGTCTTTTCATCTAGAGGTTTGGTAAAGATATCTGCTAATTGGTCGACAGAATTGACAAATTCTAAAGAAATATCTCCTTTCTGAACATGATTTCTAATGAAGTGATATCTAACCTCTATGTGCTTTGTTCTATAATGCTGGATGAGATTCTTGGAAATATTTATGGCACTGGTGTTGTCACACCGAATTGGAATCTTATTATAGAAAAGATTATAGTCCTCCAAGGTCTGCTTCATCCACAACATTTGTGCACAACAACTCTCCAGCAGCAATATATTCACCTTCAGCCGTTGAAAGTGCAACAGAATTTTGCTTCTTGGAGTACCAGAAAACTAGAGATTCACCAAGGAAAAGAACCTTTAACATTTAAAGAAATGAAAAGAACACTTGTACCTATATTTACCAAAAGTTGCTTGGAGCACACCCACGGGTTAGTTAGCCATGCCAAAACACTCCCCGCCTGCCACAAGCACCATCTGTCGACCACCTATGCTTTATCATCAAGAGGAGGTTCCTCACCTTTGATCTCGCCACCTACATCATACGATTTAAACGATAAGTCTAATGCTTAGTAAGAAGTGCACAATACATGACATATACATGAATGCATGATCATCGTAAAAACATGTTCTTTTCATTTCTTTAACGTTAACATAACCGTCTACTCCATAGACCACATACTTGCCCTGTGAGAACGCATGACTTGCCCCCCGTAAGAACACATGACTTGCCCCGTGAGAACACCTGACTTGCCTCGTGAGATCATTACTTCGTTTTCATCTTTTACTTTGCTTTTCATGAAAACATGCTTATAAAATGTTTTGTGTGCTCTTTTCGGGAAAACATGATGCATGAGGGAATTACACGTATAACAACCATCAAAGACAATTCATAAACATTTCTTAAACATACATAGCTCGTAGGCGAACAAAACACATAACTAAAAGCTAACATTCTATCCTAAGCTACCTGACTCACCAAAACCCTACAACCATCAAACATCATCAACACACATATATCCTAGCATCGATACGACGTAAAGCCTTAAGTCCAGGAACCTAACACACACTTAACTAGCATCCTTACCAAGCCGAGCACCTTCCTTAAGCTTCGTTCACCTAAGACATTTCACAATTAGTCAGTAGAATCTATCCTAAACAACCGAATTCCAAAGCTAAACAAAACTCTTAGTTAAGGAAAATTTCCTAAAACTTCAATTTACGTCATTCGGGCATTTCACCGAGCACATTGAGCTCACTAATTCTCCAACAAGCCATTAATGACATTTATACACATTCAACCACCAATATCCAATCCAATACTCATTCTTCCAACCTAACTATCATAATTTCCTCCAAGGTCTGCTTTATCCACAACATTTGTGCACAACAACTGCCAGCAGCAATATATTCACCTTCAGCCGTTGTAAGTGCAACAGAATTTTGCTTCTTGGAGTACCAAGAAACTAGAGATTCACCAAGGAAAAGAACCTTTAACATTTAAAGAAATGAAAGAACACTTGTACCTATATTTACCAAAAGTTGCTTGGAGCACACCCACGGGTTAGTTAGCCATGCCAAACACTCCCCGCTTGCCACGAGCACCATCCGTCGACCACCTATGCTTTATCATCAAGAGGAGGTTCCTCACCTTCGATCTCGTCACCTACATCATACGATTTAAACGATAAGCCTAATGCTTAGTAAGAAGTGCACAATACATGACATATACATGAATGCATGATCATCGTAAAAACATGTTCTTTTCATTTCTTTAACGTTAACATAACCGTCTACTCCATAGACCGGATACTTGCCCCGTGAGAACACATGACTTGCCCCCTGTAAGAACACATGACTTGCCCCGTGAGAACACCTAACTTTCCTCGTGAAATCATTACTTCGTTTTCATCTTTTACTTTGCTTTTCATGAAAACATGCTTATAAAACGTTTTGTGTACTCTTTTCGGGAAAACATGATGCATGAGGGAATTACACGTATAACAACCATCAAAGACAATTCATAAACATTTCTTAAACATACATAGCTCGTAGGCGAACAAAACACATAACTAAAAGCTAACATTCTATCCTAAGCTACCTGACTCACCAAAACCCTACAACCATCAAACATCATCAACACACATATATCCTAGCATCGATACGACGTAAAGCCTTAAGTCCAGGAACCTAACACACACTTAACTAGCATCCTTACCAAGCCGAGCACCTTCCTTAAGCTTCGTTCACCTAAGACATTTCACAATTAGTCAGTAGAATCGATCCTAAACAACCGAATTCCAAGCTAAACAAAACTCTTAGTTAAGGAAAATTTCCTAAAACTTCAATTTACGTCATTCGGGCATTTCACCGAGCACATTGAGCTCACTAATTCTCCAACAAGCCATTAATGACATTTATACACATTCAACCACCAATATCCAATCCAATACTCATTCTTCCAACCTAACTATCATAATTTCCTCCAAGGTCTGCTTTATCCACAACATTTGTGCACAACAACTGCCAGCAGCAATATATTCACCTTCAGCCGTTGTAAGTGCAACAGAATTTTGCTTGTTGGAGTACCAAGAAACTAGAGATTCACCAAGGAAAAGAACCTTTAACATTTAAAGAAATGAAAAGAACACTTGTACCTATATTTACCAAAAGTTGCTTGGAGCACACCCACGGGTTAGTTAGCCATGCCAAAACACTCCCCGCTTGCCACGAGCACCATCCGTCGACCACCTATGCTTTATCATCAAGAGGAGGTTCCTCACCTTCGATCTCGTCACCTACATCATACGATTTAAACGATAAGCCTAATGCTTAGTAAGAAGTGCACAATACATGACATATACATGAATGCATGATCATCGTAAAAACATGTTCTTTTCATTTCTTTAACGTTAACATAACCGTCTACTCCATAGACCGGATACTTGCCCCGTGAGAACACATGACTTGCCCCCTGTAAGAACACATGACTTGCCCCGTGAGAACACCTAACTTTCCTCGTGAAATCATTACTTCGTTTTCATCTTTTACTTTGCTTTTCATGAAAACATGCTTATAAAACGTTTTGTGTACTCTTTTCGGGAAAACATGATGCATGAGGGAATTACACGTATAACAACCATCAAAGACAATTCATAAACATTTCTTAAACATACATAGCTCGTAGGCGAACAAAACACATAACTAAAAGCTAACATTCTATCCTAAGCTACCTGACTCACCAAAACCCTACAACCATCAAACATCATCAACACACATATATCCTAGCATCGATACGACATAGAGCCTTAAGTTCAGAAACCTAACACACACTTAACTAGCATCCTTACCAAGCCGAGCACCTTCTTTAAGCTTGGTTCACCTAAGACATTTCACAATTAGTCAGTAGAATCGATCCTAAACAACCGAATTCCAAAGCTAAACAAAACTCTTAGTTAAGGAAAATTTCCTAAAACTTCAATTTATGTCATTCGGGCATTTCACCGAGCACATTGAGCTCACTAATTCTCCAACAAGCCATTAATGACATTTATACACATTCAACCACCAATATCCAATCCAATACTCATTCTTCCAACCTAACTATCATCAACAAATCATAAATACACCATTATTAGCCATTAATATCACAAAACTATCGATTTCTAACATAAACCTTAAATTTCTCAAATCTAAATTGATAAACCCTAACCGTTATCAAACCCTAAACCAAAACTAAACTCATAAAATACTAGAATCTTACCTAAGATAAGAAGTGCACAATACATGACATATACATGAATGCATGATCATCGTAAAAACATGTTCTTTTCATTTCTTTAACGTTAACATAACCGTCTACTCCATAGACCGGATACTTGCCCCGTGAGAACACATGACTTGCCCCGTGAGAACACATGACTTGCCCCGTGAGAACACATGACTTGCCCCGTGAGAACACATGACTTGCCCCGTGAGAACACATGACTTGCCCCGTGAGAACACATGACTTGCCCCGTGAGAACACATGACTTGCCCCGTGAGAACACATGACTTGCCCCGTGAGAACACATGACTTGCCCCGTGAGAACACATGACTTGCCCCGTGAGAACACATGACTTGCCCCGTGAGAACACATGACTTGCCCCGTGAGAACACATGACTTGCCCCGTGAGAACACATGACTTGCCCCGTGAGAACACATGACTTGCCCCGTGAGAACACATGACTTGCCCCGTGAGAACACATGACTTGCCCCGTGAGAACACATGACTTGCCCCGTGAGAACACATGACTTGCCCCGTGAGAACACATGACTTGCCCCGTGAGAACACATGACTTGCCCCGTGAGAACACATGACTTGCCCCGTGAGAACACATGACTTGCCCCGTGAGAACACATGACTTGCCCCGTGAGAACACATGACTTGCCCCGTGAGAACACATGACTTGCCCCGTGAGAACACATGACTTGCCCCGTGAGAACACATGACTTGCCCCGTGAGAACACATGACTTGCCCCGTGAGAACACATGACTTGCCCCGTGAGAACACATGACTTGCCCCGTGAGAACACATGACTTGCCCCGTGAGAACACATGACTTGCCCCGTGAGAACACATGACTTGCCCCGTGAGAACACATGACTTGCCCCGTGAGAACACATGACTTGCCCCGTGAGAACACATGACTTGCCCCGTGAGAACACATGACTTGCCCCGTGAGAACACATGACTTGCCCCGTGAGAACACATGACTTGCCCCGTGAGAACACATGACTTGCCCCGTGAGAACACATGACTTGCCCCGTGAGAACACATGACTTGCCCCGTGAGAACACATGACTTGCCCCGTGAGAACACATGACTTGCCCCGTGAGAACACATGACTTGCCCCGTGAGAACACATGACTTGCCCCGTGAGAACACATGACTTGCCCCGTGAGAACACATGACTTGCCCCGTGAGAACACATGACTTGCCCCGTGAGAACACATGACTTGCCCCGTGAGAACACATGACTTGCCCCGTGAGAACACATGACTTGCCCCGTGAGAACACATGACTTGCCCCGTGAGAACACATGACTTGCCCCGTGAGAACACATGACTTGCCCCGTGAGAACACATGACTTGCCCCGTGAGAACACATGACTTGCCCCGTGAGAACACATGACTTGCCCCGTGAGAACACATGACTTGCCCCGTGAGAACACATGACTTGCCCCGTGAGAACACATGACTTGCCCCGTGAGAACACATGACTTGCCCCGTGAGAACACATGACTTGCCCCGTGAGAACACATGACTTGCCCCGTGAGAACACATGACTTGCCCCGTGAGAACACATGACTTGCCCCGTGAGAACACATGACTTGCCCCGTGAGAACACATGACTTGCCCCGTGAGAACACATGACTTGCCCCGTGAGAACACATGACTTGCCCCGTGAGAACACATGACTTGCCCCGTGAGAACACATGACTTGCCCCGTGAGAACACATGACTTGCCCCGTGAGAACACATGACTTGCCCCGTGAGAACACATGACTTGCCCCGTGAGAACACATGACTTGCCCCGTGAGAACACATGACTTGCCCCGTGAGAACACATGACTTGCCCCGTGAGAACACATGACTTGCCCCGTGAGAACACATGACTTGCCCCGTGAGAACACATGACTTGCCCCGTGAGAACACATGACTTGCCCCGTGAGAACACATGACTTGCCCCGTGAGAACACATGACTTGCCCCGTGAGAACACATGACTCATAAATACACCATTATTAGCCATTAATATCACAAAACTATCGATTTCTAACATAAACCTTAAATTTCTCAAATCTAAATTGATAAACCCTAACCGTTATCAAACCCTAAACCAAAACTAAACTCATAAAATACTAGAATCTTACCTAAGATTTGGTTGTCAAAGAAAAAAGAGGGAGAATCGTCGCCGGAGAAAGAGCAATCGTCGGCCATGGAGAGCGTCGAGAGGAGGAAGCAAAAATCGCAAGGGGAAGGGAAATTTTTTGTTTCTGTAGAATGAAATCATGAAGAGGGGGAGGGGTTTGTGTTTTATTTAAAATTTTAACTCCACAAATTACCATTTTGCCCCTCCTCTTAATTCTTTACCTAATTCGCTATTTAACCTATCGATTTGGATTTTTTGAAATTTTCTGATTCCAATTAATTCTTAAGGTTTTAACAAAACTTTCTGCTCGTAAAACGAGCTTAATTTACTATATTTACGAATATAACCCTAATAAGCGGAAATCAAAAATACGGGCGTTACAATCTCACATCGCTTGGAGATAAGATGGAAATGAAACATATGCAAAAGAATCCTTCCAAGATAGTAAGACGTTTTTTAAAGCACAAATGGCATCAGATCCCATAAGAACTCCGAAGTTAAGAGTGCTTCGACGAGAGCAGTACCAAGTTGGGTGACCACTTGGGAAGTCTTCGCTAAAACAAATCCGTGAGGGCTGTATGGGCGACCCAATGTGGACAATATCTTAATGGGATGAAGGGGTTCGTTACATTTATATAAAAATAAGTCTCCATCGTACTTTTCATATAAAAATTACCTTAATGAAAAGAAGGGTCACACAATGACCACCTCCAGTACAATAACAAATAAAGGTGGCAATCCAAACACCCTACAGCACATCGTCAGTCTGGAAGAATAATAAAGATGATGATGACCCATAGGTCAAACTACGTCACAAGGGTAGCTGACGATCAGAAAACTAGGTAGTGACACCACCCATTCAATCGTAAAACTCAAACATACATTAATCAAGTTTAGGGATTTGAAACCAAATGAACGTGTCGTAACCGCTCTATTACCCATTTTCGTGACGTGCAAACAAGAACACCTTCACACAGCAGAAGGGATACTGGGATATTCTCCTGATACTTTGACACCGAAATCATCCAAAGTAAGACGAGAATCAATCTTCCATCACAAGATTATATAATTATGCATCAATGGTAAATGTATAAATCGTACATAAAAGACTGACATGTTGGCGACCAGGACCGTTAAATTTTTCATGGGAACAACTCACCAAAATAAGTTTTATAAAATGATGTAATACAATGCAAATAATATAAAATCTTTACAGCTTGAGAAGTCCTCGCTAAAACAAATTCATGAGGGCTGTATGGGCGACCCAAAGCGGACAATATCTTAATGGGATGAAGGGGTTCGTTACATTTATATAAAAATAAGTCTCCATGGTACTTTTCATATAAAAATTACCTTAATGAAAAGAAGGGTCACACAATGACCACCTCTTGTACAATAACAAATAAAAGTGGCAATCCAAACACCCTGTAGCACTTCGCGAGTCTGGAAGAATAATAAAGATGATGATGACCCATAGGTCCAACTACGTCACAAGAGTAGCCGATGATCAGAAAACTAGGTAGTGACACTGCCCATACAATCGTAAAACTCAAACATATATTAATCAGGTTTAGGGATTTGAAACCCAATGAGCACGTCGTAACCGCTCTATTACCCATTTTTGTGACGTGCAAACAAGAACATCTTCACACAGCAGAAGGGGTACTTGGATATCCTTCTGATACTTTGACACCAAAATCATCCAAAGTACGACGAGGATCAATCTTCCATCACAACAATATATAACTATGCATCAATGATAAATGTATAAATCGTACGTAAAAGACTAACATGTTGGCAACCAGAACCATTAAATTTTTCATGTGGGACAACTCGCCAAAATAGGTTTTATAAAATGATGCAATACAATGCAAATAATATAAAATCTTTACCTCGGCGACAATTCTTCTTCCCACCAGTCGGAGCTACAACCTCTATACTGACTCGTAATCTACAAACTCGTCTGAACCTAAAACAAAACTAAAGATATAATTATCTCACTCAACTCTAAGAGAAGACACAATGATAGGTCATATACTGGGACTACGAAGCCATTCTGGAAACTCTAACAATGGGTGGGAACTTCACTAAATAAAGTTGTGCGGTCGATATATAAGTCTACCGGTTTACACTTGATGTGCCCCAGAGGGCCGTCACTCGATCGCAAACCAAGGCCTAAGCATTATCTAATCTATTTACTAACAAGCCCAATTCTTTTGTAGGACTTGAAGGCCTCTTCACGGATTTGGATTAGAAGCTGAGCACAAGGGACCTGGATCAACCCGTGCACTTGCTAACTTGGGAAACAACAACAGAGGCACTTGAAGACGGAGGCACTTGAAGAAGGGATTTGTCTCCCTTGGGATTAAAATTGTAACCGAACGCTTATCTTTTTTCTTGTTATTTTGGCAAACTTTTAGCCTTGTATTTTGTTGGCAAACATTGGCCTTTCATGTAATATTTTATAGTTGCATGCATCCTTAGGCATTAGTATTAGATGTATGCTAGTTTAGATGGTGGTTTGGAAGATGGATCAAATGAAGAGTGTATTGTTACACTAGGCCAAGGCTTTGGCCCATTTTGAAGCCCCTTTGAAGCCCATTTCGAAGCCCACTTTTCAAGCCACCCTAGATATATAAAAGCATGGTTATTGGTGCTTGTAATGGTTTTTGATGCTATGAGAATAACCTAATTTTGGCTAAGTGCTTGGAGCTTGAAGACCGGTGAACGGTAAGGCTCGGTTCGGTCAAGAATCGAGAGGAGTTCTCTCCTTTACGCTTTCAAGCCCATGGTTACTTGAATAGCTATTATTTCACGCTTCTTCCCTCTCGTTTCAGAGTAGGATACACGAAGCAAGGTGGCCATTAACCCGTTCTATTTGCTGCCATTCTTCTACGGAAGAGTGTATGCCAAAAGCTTACAAAATATTGCTTATCGGACAGCATCTGGTATTCTTCTTATAACTTCCGATTTACTCATTATCTGGACCTTGAAAATTTAAGGACATAATCTTAACTCATATTCGAAGAAGCCCTTAAAATTTTGTTGAATTTGAATATCGTTTAGTTGGTGAAATCGCTGTTTGTATTTGCTAGATTTTCTGTTTTTATGTTTTTCTGTTTCTTTGTTAATCGGTTGTTGTGGGTAGAAACACAACCCCTTTGGAGGCGGAATCGTGTCAACACTTATAAGTGCGGGTTAGGGGTGGGCGCGCTCTGGGTGGGTCCAGTTCTGAGCCTGGACCGAAGTTTTGGGAATTTTTTTCTAAATCCCGGAACCGGCCATTGGAATTTTTGGTTCGGTCCCGGTTCCTCCCACCAAAATTACTATTTTTTTTAATTTAAAAAAAAAATTTCAATTAAATCCATCCAAAATGAAATCCGATCTTCAACTAGCAAAACCATTGCAATAGTTGGAAGAGAAAAACTCAGATTTGCTCATACCTTCAAAGATCCAAGTCTCAAAAACAATATCCAGAATTCTCATATGTTGTAATCGGTTTTAAGCATTCCAATAGAAGATTTATGACATAAAAATTTCTAACCAGGCAATCAGAGGCAAGGCGAGCACAGAACTACAATCGCAGAAGAAGAAGAAAAAGAAGAAGAAGAGTAAAAATGCAAGGGCAAGAAACGCAAAGGAAACAACCAAGGAATCCGCTGGAAACATGGCGGCTTCAGCTAAAGCCGGAGTGGAGAAGACGAAGGCTTCTGCCCAGGAAAAGGTCTTAAACCAATATTTCTTTTGAAAACATACAATGTAGTTTCAATGGAGGTTGATGAGAATGTAGGGTTTGCAGGTGGACAGAATGACCGGTCACGACCCAGATCAGAAGGGAATGGCGGCAGAGAAAAAGAAGGAGAGAAAGCACACGGCGGAGGTCGATAAGTAGGAGACTCGCGAGAATAACGCCGCAGCTAAGTGGATGGAGAGTGCGAGCCTGAGGAGAGCACGAGCAGAAACGGCGAGAGCGGAGGCAGTGCGAGTAGAGGCAATGAGCAACTTAGGGCTCTGAGAGTGAGGTCTGTGTCTGAAGGCTAAATAATTGAGGTTTACATATGGACACGAGAAAGAAGCCAGTCCATTCAGAAATTTTGTTTTTTTTATGAGTTTGATCCGGTCTGGTTTTTTGGTATTTTGAGCCCAAAGACATAGGACCGGACCGAAATCGGTGGGAATCCTGGCCCGAGGATCGAAACCGGACCTGAGGATCAAAGATCCAGGACAGAGACTGGACCAAAATCGATGGTCCAGTTTGGTCCTTGGTCCTCAGGCCGGTTCTGCCCCCCCTAGTGCGGGTCGACCCACCTGTCTACATTTTCAATACGGGGTCAACCCACTGGTCGACATTTTCTTCACGTGGTCAACACCTCATATCTCTCGGGTCTTTAATCAAAATACACTAGCGGCCGACACTTCATTCAAAGGTGTCGACCGACCTCTCAAAGTGATCAACACTTTGAACTCTATGTTTGCAATATTTAGAGTTTGAAGTGTCGTTCAGTTATCCACAGCGATCAACACTTGGGGCGATTTTTAGCAACAAGGAGTCGCGAAAATTACCTCCATTTGACGTTTCTTCCCTCCGTTCAAAGAACAAACTTAAATAAATTTCAAATACGCTCAAATAACCTAGAAACGAACCATGAATTCAAGTTTCCAAACTTCAATCTAATTTACACAAAAAAATCATATAGTTTAAACGCGAAAAGAAGAGGGAGAAACAATTGACCCCTTAAGTTTCCTCTACAAACATTGACGCACGAAGTCCATCGCACGCTGTCCAAGCCTCAGAGTTAAACTCACTCTCTCCGCAAAGGGCAATACCCCCACCAAGGGTTGCCAAACCCTTCTTAAGAATAATTCCTTTAATTCTTACTTTTTCTTTATTTATTTAATTTAAATAAATATTATTTAAATTAAATAAAAATCTTTATTGTCATTATCAAATAACTCTCACGTTATCTAAATTTTCATTCAAGGTAAATATTCAAACTACCCATTTATAAATTTCTCCAAATGAAAACCACACGGTAAATTTTAAAATTATTGATTTTGATCAATTTATTGATAAATTTCAACGTGGTTACAAAACGACAAAACGATTCAACCTATGACCTGTTGACCATTAACAACGCTACAAATTTATTCAAAAACTAATATTACCATAAAAATAACGATTTTCACAAAGCATGATTGCTCTTTCTTTGAAACTATCTAAACATGCTACCATATTTTTGGTTGGGGAAGCAATTTGTTCCTTAAAAATGTGTGCCTAATCTATCTAATCGGTTATGTATATGTGACGTTTGTAAAATGCAATAAATAAAAAGAGAGTGACAATTAGCTAATGTGGAATGACAGTAGAATATTGTCTGACTCCATACTTAGCTAACAGATTTTCAAATTGTTTATGGCAAAATTATGCTCCTCCATCGATAATGATAGCTTTAGAAGCATAAAATCTTGTGAAAATTTTCTTCTACAAAAAATTATTTACATAACATCATTTGTCAGCAATGCTACAGCCTCAACCACCTTTAAAACATAATCCATTGCTATCAATATATATTGGTTTCAGAAATATGAAGGAAAACGGTCTCATAAAGTCTATGCCCAAATCGTCAATAGCTTCACTTTCAAAATATCGGTAAAGACATTTCATGACTTTCTGAATTGTTTCCACTCTTTTTGCACCTATCACAATTTTGAGCAAGTTCTTGAGCATCTCTAGGAAAGCTTAGCGAGTGAAATCCAAATTGCAAAATTTTTGTAACAGTTTTTGTCCCTCCAAAATGTTCACCACAAGAAGATGAATGACATTGTTGTAGGATTCCTTCTTTTTCCTCACCAGGCGCACATTTTCTCATGATTTGATTCACAAGTTGCCTAAACAGGCATGGCTTATCCAATAAATAAAATTTTATCTCATAAAGGAATCTCATTTTTTGCTGACTTGTCAAGTCTACTAGAAGTATTTCACGCACTGTATCACAATACCATGTCGGTTTGTTCAATTGCGTGAGCTTGTGTACTCCTAGAACTTTGCAAGTTGATTCTGCTCTTTCAGTAAAATACCACTAATAATTGTTATTTGACATTTTCACTAAAATACGCTCCCCCTATTCAAAATTTGTTTTTCAATTATAATAAAAAGAGCGCACAAAATTTGAATTAGTCTCATAAAAATCAATTATAAAAATTGTTTCTTGGTAACGCCCCAAAAAAGGTTATTGTAATTATTGTAAAATGGTAACATGATTATATAAGCCTAAGTGTATACTAACATAACTAATAATAAAGTGATATAGATTGAGTGTCCAACCCACAAAAAACATTTGTAAAAGTTGTCTATAAAACCAACTGAAATCTATATGTTAAAGTCCCCAAGGATTTGTTTTTTTTATAAAAACAACTAATTGATTAGCAGAAAATAACAAATTTTATGTGAAAGTTGATTGGAAGTCAATTTTTTGCCCCTAATAATTTTTTGTTTGTGTCACAACATTCGTTACAGCAGTATCAATTAATTGAAATTTTGAAAAACATAGCACAATAATTTTTCAATATACTGTATTGTATTATTATTTATTTTTATCATATGTGCAAAGAATTAATAAAATATAAATGTACAGTGATTGTCTAAAAAGGCTACTTCATGTCTAAACATAACTATTGCACATTATTGAATACAAGTTTGAAATTCAAGTTACCGATAAACACTGGTAAAAAACAGTCTCATGATTCAGATAATGACTTTTTTTTAAACACAATATTAAATAAAACAGTAGATAAAACTAATAACAACATCATCAATTATAAAGTTTGGTACTTCATCCTCTCAATCTAAAGAAAATTAGTTCATAAAGATTGACATGAAAAGCAGAACAATAAAATTAAACATTGTGCAGTAGGTGAAAGAAAACAAATAAAATATAAATTAATCATCCTTGGCGATTAGTATTGGAAGACATTAGCATCTGCCTTCTTCTCTTCGTACTTCTTCTCTTCGTACTTCTTCACGCGTAAAACTACTACTACTCTACTTCTACCACTCGTTAAAAACTACTTGTGGGACTATTTGCAATAATGAGGATCGTCGCTGGCTATTTATAAATGAAGATCTTGATTTTTTATTGAGGCAATTGCATGGTTTTGTTAACTTTCCAAATATAAGGCTTCTTGATCAGGAGGTTTTCAAATATGTTTCCTCCAGGCCTTAAATTATTTTCTATTATTTATTTGTTTCAAAATCTTTAACACTCAATTGGGTTTCCAAATCTACAAAGTTAATTAATTGGGAAAATCCAAAAAAAAAATTCTCAAAATATGGTTTTTTTTTTTTAAATCTTTAAAGTATTAAGCATAACAAACCAAACTTCAAAATATAAAATACTTAACAATATAAATCCTGGCGGATGCCCTAGAACCCCCAGAGCACTGTTCACGACAAAAGTAGGGGGCTGCATGTCCGAGCGCGGCCCCCCATTATACATTTTACTTTTATAGCAGGGGGTCACTCTACTGTAGAGCGGGGGACCTCGCTACATGTAACGACCCCTTTTCCCAGCAAGATATTGTTCGCTCTGGGGATTGGGCCGTAATCCAATATCCTCCCCTCACGGCTTTGTTTGGCGAGAACTTCCCGGAATGTCACCCAACCTAGAATTGCTCTCGCCGAAGCACTTTTAACTTCGGAGTTCTTATGGGATCCGTTACCAATTGTTCTCAAAAACGCGTCTTGCTATATTGGGAGGGTCTCTTTACATATGTTTCATTTCCATATACTTCCCCAAGCGATGTGGGATTGTGACGACCCCCTCTTTACGACCCGGGATTTGCCTATACTCGAGTCCGGGATTTGCCTACACTCGGCTTAGGTCCCGAGATTTGCCCCGCAACCCGAGGTTTGCCCCGCAGTCGTACTCATACGTGCACATTCGGGTCATCACAATCACCCCCCCTCGGGGGCCCAACGTTCTCGTTGACCACATTTCTGGTTGGGTACAGGCTCTGATACTATTTGTAACGACTCATTTTCCCAACAAGATATTGTCCGCTCTGGGGATTGGGCCGTAACTCAATATCCTCCCCTCACGGCTTTGTTTGGCGAGAACTTCCCGGAAGGTCACCCAACCTAAAATTGCTCTCGCCGAAGCACTTTTAACTTCGGAAGTTCTTATGGAATCTGTTGTCAATTGTGCTCCAAAACGCGCCTTGCTATATTAGGAGGGTCTCTTTACATATGTTTCATTTCCATATACTTCACCAAGCGATGTGGGATTGTGACGACCCCCTCTTTACGACCCGGGATTCGCCTATACTCGAGTCCGGGATTTGCCTACACTCGGCTTAGGTCCCGAGGTTTGCCCCGCAACCCGAGGTTTGCCCCGCAGTCGTACTCATACGTGCACATTTGGGTCATCACACTACAGGAGCGGGTGACCTTTCTCCAGAATAGGTAGGAAACTATCTTCCTTCTTCATTTTATAAATTAATTTTAAAAAAATAACAAACGATATTCAATTAACTTAAAATTTTTAACACATTTTTAAACAGCATGAGAAGATAATCTGAAAGTTTTCATGATTTTCTAATACTTGTATGATTTATTATAACTATTTTATAAAATAATTAACTAAAATTACAATATATCGTACAAGTACTATAAAATCATGAAAAGTTCCAGATTATCTTAATATGATGTGCTGAATATGTGGTAAAAATTTGAAGTAAAGTTAATATCGTTTGATATTTGTTTTAAATTAATTTATAAAATGAAGAAGGAACGGGGGGTCCCTTCTAAACTAATTTTTAAAAAATAATAAACAATATTAAATTTATTTGACAATTTTATCACATATTCAACATATCATGAGAAGATAATCTGAATAGTTTCGTAATTTTACACTTGTACAATATATTGTAATTTTAGTTATCTATTTTATAAGCCAATTATAATAAACCATACAAGTGTCTGAAAATCACAAAAATTTTCAAATTATTTTCCTATCATGTGGTAAAAACTTTAAATAAATTGAATATCGTTTGATAATTTTTTAAAATTAATTTATAAAATTTAGAAGGGATAGAGTTTCCTATTCTGGAGAACGGACCCCGCTACTGGAGAGTGGTTCCCCGCTATAATATAGAGTAGAGCGGGTGACTAAAGGGCATTTGACTAAGTTTAAATTGTTAGGTTTTTTATATTTTGAAGTTTGATTTGTTAGAGTTAATACTCTAAGGGTTTTTTTTTAAAAAAATCATACTTTGAGTTTTTTTTTAGATTTTACCCTAATTAATTAGTAAAATCAGAAAAATATAGAAGGTTACATAATTTTAGAAAACATAGTTCTAAATTCAGGTTTCTACACTGTTGTAGTAAATCTACTATTTTCTATTTAATATACCAAAATAAATATAATTTATTTATCAAATATCATGCAAAATTGTATAATAATAACTTTATAAAATAAAGTTATCGTTTAGTACCATGACACTATGTTACTTGGGCCGCAAACCTCAACCCTCGAGTTTCAAACCTAGAAAGGCAATTGAGTTGGCATCGCCATGCTAAAACCTCGAACTAAATTGCGAATAATCTATTTTGTAAGTCACAACATTGCGAGGATGATAAAGCAGCGCCAAGTTTGGTCAAATAAGTAAATGTTCAAGCGTGGGACATTGCAATGCTGAAGTAGTAACGCCACAACACTCAGATTATGTGTGACGACAATAACATATTTGGTGTTAAGTAAAAAAGAAAGAGATCATGTGTCCTCCATGGGTAAACAAGGTATCAGTTATTTCCACACCTCTAATATTATCCTCAGATAACGTTGTCGCCCGTCGCCCGTCACCAGGTGCTGCTTTTCCAGTTAAGGAGTCCAGTATTCTGGTGGTGCTAGATGACATTATTCTGGTACAATTTCAAATTCAATTCATTTTGTTTTGTACTCGATTGCAGAAAGAAGACAGGGTTAGATGGTTGAAGCACAAGAATCCTGGTCCAAAAGTCGAGAACAATTGCCTTGAATATCGCAGGGCCATAAGCTTGGCAAGATATAGCTAATTCATCTATAGCTTTTTGACATCTCCAATTAGCTGCATTTATGCTTTAAATTTTGTTCAAATATTGTGGTCTTAAAATTTTTAGTTTGGGGGATCCCGAGTTTTAAGTCTTTGTCTTGTCCGAAATAGAAAGCTACCTAGGACTAAGCAACTGTTCCGTCCTAAATGCATTGCGTACGAGCTCTTAAGTTCTGCCTTATGTGTGGTTTGCTTAATTGTGTTTTGGCCACAACTTCATCAAATGCTACTGTTGATGTACAATCTGTAGATGTTTGAAAATGTGGTGGGTTTTAATTTTTGTGTAGTACAACGTCAAAAGCACATACATTCTAGGCTCTTTTTTTCAGGATAAGCTGTGAGGAAGACCGGTACAGAGTGGCGCAAACACCTTATTTGGGAGATAGTCTCAAACTAAGATGTTGGAAAAACCTAAGGATGTATATTTCACACAGAGAGTGAATTTGTTAGTGTTTTCTCCAACCTTATCATAGAATGTACATTTTAGAGAGAGATGTTAAGCAAGGGGGAGGGAGGGAGGGAGGTGAATTTAGTAAATGAAAATTTAATAAAGAAAAGAAAGAGTAAAATTCATTTTAATTCTTGAATCATGAGTATCTTAACAAAATGGATTTCAAATCATTTTTGACAAAATAAATCCTGGCAGTCCCCGTTCTCCGCTTCTATATATTGAATCAGGACTGCCCACCCTCCACCCAACTCTCCTACTGCGAAAAAACGACAGCCCCCGTCCGTTCTTGTTGTCTCCTGCCACACTCCAATTGCACAAATTGGTGCATAACGCACCTATTCTGACCTTTGTTTCTCTCTAGCGATGAATCGCCATCCATTTCGTGCCCAGCCCCTTTCTCGAGATTTTTCACCCACAAATTTTTTAACCTTAAAGTTTGATGGATGTTGGTTTGAGTAGATTGTTAGAATTTTACTGGCAACAAATTATGATCCCAACATGGACTAGGATTTCTACTCCACACCTATTTATGGCGACATTCGTGCTTTTCATCACGTCGACGAAGAAATAGAGGTGCATTAGACCTCAAAAACTATTGACGATGAGGAGCTTTATTCTTTATGCGACTTAGAATATGATGAGTGCGTAACCAATCTGGTACGCGAAGTTTGTGGGATTAGTTTTTATTTGGAGAAGAAATACAATTCTTTAAAAGAAGAAATCGTTGATAAGAATAGTTATGGGGTGAAATTTAATAAAAGTGAATCTCGGCAATTGATGGTAGTTTGTGAAGACGAGTGTGAATTGCGATTGCATGTTTCGAACATGCAAAATGAACTTACATTTCAAATAAAGAGTTTCAATGACATCCACAATTATTCGCATAAAATTGAAAGTCGACATGTTCGTGCTTGTAAGTGCGAACAGGTACTCATTCTAGAACGAGCGAGTTCTCGTTGGTGCTCTAATTTGAAAGGGGACCCGCTGGCGATGCATGGGTCCCAGCTCAGTTTTGCGAAGGAACGGGGACCTATGTAACACTAATGAAAACCCGGACGAGGACCGTTCAAAATCAACGGATTCCCGTTTTTTGAAAAATGAACACGGATACCTGTTCTTAGAGACAAAGACCTTTCAGTGTTTATTTTGTTAAAAAATAATTTGTAGTTCATTTTGTTAAGAATTTCATACTTCAAGATTTAAAATGGATTTTGGCCGGAAAGAAATTGTTTTAGAGCCGTTATGCTCTAGGGAAGGAAACTCATTCCCCCTTTAATCTGTGCATCTCCCTTACCTCAATCGACGTTTCATTCGCAACAAAATCCCTCTCTCTTTTTCTCTCTCTGCAAATTCTTTTTCTGTATTCGAGGTCCTTATTAGCAATTCAACAGAAAAATCAAGCATTTGATTTCTGCTTTTAGAACAAGAGAAAAATCGGGTTGGGTAAGTTGAATTCCTTTTTCCCTCGTCATGCTCTCGACTGAAAATCTTGAAATTTATGCTTGTTTTCTTCTATGTTAGAAAGGGAATTTTCAGATTGCTTTTGGTATGAGTTGAAAGAGAACAACGTCGGATTCTACTTGGTTGGTAGGAGGTTTCAGAGAATCGGAACTTGTAATATGTCTGAGAAGAAAGTGGCAACCTTCCATGCCAAAACCGCAGTCTCTACGTGTTAACGTATCTACTGGTTTGGTTGAGTTGGAATTGAGCTTATGTTGTTTACTATACGGTTTAGTTACACTTTCTTGATATATGTAAAAATATCATTTGACTGATAATCAATACAGAAAAAATCATTTCTCCTTATGTGGTTTAGTTATACGGTTTAGTTACACTTTCTTGATATATGTAAAAACATCATTTGACTGATAATCAATGCAGAAAAAATCATTTCTCCTTACTGTCAAACTCTCCCTCCCTCCCTCCCTCCCTGTTATCGGTTTCTTCATCTTATCCGATTAGATCACTAGAAACCAGAGCTCAACGGCTGTGCATCTTTTACATGGTATCAGAGCCAAATAGATGTCATCTTCTAGCTCTACTGTTCCTTCTTCCTCTTCAGTAATTCCCTCCCTCTCGTTACCTCCTTTCCCCTCTACAAATCAAACTTTAAACATCAAATTCAATAACACCAATTATCTCATCTGGAAAGTTCAGCTTCTCCATGTCGCTACTACGAATGCCATCAACAAAATTCTGGACAGTTCTTGTCCTTCTTTCCTCGCCGAGCCAGATACAAGCGCATGCTGCAAGCTATCGTCCTTCTCGCTCAGAATGGAACTCTCGGCCACCACTGTAGATCCCCTTCCGGTCGAACAAGACGTCAGGATTTCAACAGCACAACCAAGGCTGGTACCATTGGTGTGGACCCAAGCCGAACAAGCAATTAAAAGCTCGGTGCCAGATATGTCACAAAATAGGCCATTATGCACTGGCCTGTTATCAGAGACTTAAAACTGCGTTTAAACCCACTGCATCAACCCAACAAGCCTATAACCCACATCCCTTCCCATCTCCAGCAGCTCATTTGGCCCATCAAATTATAATCCGACCCACCCATTTTTACCCAACAACCCCGCCCATACCCACACCCAACTACACAACCTGTGTGAATTGCAACCTCAAGCCCACTACACCTCATCTTCTTCCTACCCCACCGCCGATTACTCTCAACTTTCCAGCACCGGGATTCTACCAACTCCGCCAATAAATCATTATGTCGCACCATGGCTAATGGATTCCGGTGTTACCCACCACCTCACACCTCATACTTCTGTCCTCCATCATTCTCAACCCTACACTGGAACATCACAAATTACCACTGTCGACGATAATTTACTTCTGATCTCTAAAATTGGTTCTATCATTATTCTTGTTACTTCTCGACCTCTAGAACTGAATATTGTTTGTCATTCTCCTCGTATAGCTCATAATCTGATTAGTGTTCAAAAATTGTTCAAAGATAATTCTGTGTATATCGAGTTTCACTTGAATTTTTTCTTTGTCAAGGACCAAGAATCTCACCATATTTTATTTCAGGGTTCCCTCGCTAATGGGCTCTATCACGTACCATCTTTCTGTCCAGTTCGGGCGCTTCATATTCTGCTACCATCTTCGGCCAGTCATCCTTCCATGTTTTGGCATTACTGATTAGGACATCCATCATCTCCTGTTTTGTGGCGTGTCTTACAATCGTGTAATCTACTGATGTCACCATCACAAATGTCTCAATTATGTGTTTCATGTTTGATAAGAAAAACTCATCATTTACCTTTTCAAATTTCAAGTTCTCGTGCAAATTTCCCTTTTGATATTGTACACAGTGACGTTTTGGGTCTATCCCCTGTAAATTCTATTACTGGTGCATATTATTTTTTCCTCTTTGTGGATGATTGTACTCGGTACAATTGGTTATTTTTGTTAAAATTAAAAAATGAAGTTTATCAAACTATTGTTCATTTTAAAAAATTCGTTCTCACTCAATTTGGAATTAACATAAAAAGTGTTCAATTGGACGAGGGTGGCGAATTCCAATCTCTATCTCCTTTGTTTCAGTCTCTAAGCATTCATTATCGTATATTTTGCCCATATACTCTAAATCAGAATGGTTGCATTGAACGAAAAAATCATCATGTTGTTGAAACTGAACTTGCCCTATTGTTTCATTCTTCACTTCCTCAACATTTCTGACCTTATGCCTTTACAACAACCACTATCCTAATCAATTTATTACCTACTCCTATTCTAGCACACAAATCCCCTTTTTGAATGTCTTTTCCAATCTACTCCTGAGTATTCATCGCTCCATGTGTTTGTGTAACAATCCCAACCCAGTTAGGGCCGTCACAAGTATTGTCTTGACGTACATTTACTTCTAGTTTCATTCCATGACATAAAACTTTTTATTTTTTCTCTTGACACCATAAATCCTAGACTCGAATCATAAATCATTTAAGGTTATATATATTTTCGAAAACTCGCGGACATATAACTTAAACAACATCGACTAAAATATTAAACCCACTGAACTCAACCCATAAACTTATTTAAGCTTATCATCCGCAGACCACGTGTTACCCACGTGACTTCATTAACTCGGCAGACGACATCTACCGCTCACATCCACCACTCACTTCTACCGCTCACATTCACAAAACACATCCACCGATCAACAGTAACGCTCAACATCCACCGATCAATATTAACACTCAACATCCACCGGTGAACAGTAACACTCAACATCCACCGATGACGTCAGCCGGATAACTCAAACATCCAACAACCACCGATCAACAATAACACTCAATATCCACCGATCAACAGTAACACTCAACATCCACCGATCAACAGTAACACTCAACATCCACCGGTGACGTCAGCCGGATGACTCAAACATCCAAATAATTCTTAACTTCTACGAACCTCAAACTTCATTCCCATAAACTCATGCAACAAAATTCATAAACTCGACCAGAATACGCGTAGTCGAAAAACCATTTATCTTAAAAGCAATCTTTAAAACATAACATTGTACCAGACAACCCCAGCATTCATCATCATAAGAAGACCTATTTTACTTATACTTCAGTATCATAAATCTTACTAAAATATACTAGGAGCAACATCCCACGGTCAAAATCGCTTCCCAGACACAAAATCCCTCCATGAGCACCTTCAAGCAACCCGACTTAGACCTCTTCATTAGGTTTGAGGTCCTCACCTTCAAATTCGTCACCTACATCATAAGGTTTAAACTATAAGCCTAATGCTTAGTAAGGAGTGCAACATATACATGAATGCTCGTAAATGCATACTAAGTAGAAATTATGTTCACATTCTTTATTCAGGTTAGGGAAGTCATGTTCTTATTTGTGTTCTTAGTCATATCATGGGAATCATACTCTTGTTCATCATTCATTTATGTGCGTTTACATGGTCCTCTCCAACAGAGTTCTTGGTCTATTTCTGGACAGTGACATATACATGATCATTTACTTGTTCTTGTTCTTTTCATATTCTTATCTCATTCATAAAAGGAAGCATGTATATAAGACATTTTCATATTCTTGGAAAACGAGTCATGATGCAGGAATCATCAGACAGTGGAAAGAATTGTACCAGAACAGACGACTTCATAAACTCTAACATAACATCACATAACATAATTCAGTCATCCATAAATCATCAAGCAACATCGAAACAGATTTCCTAATACTCTCGTGATGTAGGGCCCTAATGGCCGGAAATCTTAACACACTCACTTACCTGGACTCCTTAGCTATGTCGTGCCTTCACTTGAGTCCTTCTCCACCTAAGACATTTCATGCTTCAATGTTAAATATATCCTGAATAATCTAAACTCAGAGCTGGTAAAATCTTAGCTAAAGAAATCATCCTAGATTTTATCTTAAACCTCTAAGGCATTTCGCTGAGCACCTAGTGTACAGAGCTTAACTTTCAAAACATTAATGGCATTGTCGCCTAAACCACCAGATTCATATAGATTTCAGACTCTTAAACTAAAACATCAACAACGTCCAGGATTCTATACCAATGCCATTACAGAAGACTAGAAATACTGTCATTATTCAAACATTGTTCGATTCTAAGTCCTTAAACACCAACTAGTAATCATCCTTAATCGAAAGCTTAATGAGTGAATCACCTAAAAATTACCTGAGCTTTGAATCGTCGAAGAAGGAGGAGGAGAAATCAGTTGCTGAAGGAGGAAATCGCCAGAGGGAAATGTCGGTTACAGGAGGGTTTAAAATGAGGTTTTAGACTTTCAAATTTCTACTTATACCAAATAAAACTAATTTAATTATAATTTTACCACTAAACCTACTTTCATTTATAATCCCTTTATTACATAAATCACACCATAATTAATTGCGGGAAAAATACCTGACCAAGGTGCTGGTTGTTACATCCTACCCTCCTTAAACAAAATTTTTGTCCTCAAAAATTGCTTACACGAATAGTTCCGAATACTTGTCCATCATATCTTGTCGTCTCTCCCAAGTGGCTTCCTCAATGTTATGATTTCTTCATAACACCTTAACCAATGGAACCTCCTTGTTCCGTAACATCTTTACTTAAGAATCGAGAATCCGCACTGGTATTTCTTCACATGTTAAGGTTGGTTGAATTTCGATGTCCACCGGTTCCAAAACATGTGTCGGATCACGTATGCATTTCCTCAACATAGATACGTGAAAGACATTGTGAATTCCGTTCATAGATGAAGGCAGTAGTAACCTGTATGTTGTATTTCCAATCTTAGCCAAGATAGGAAATGGTCCAACGAACCGAGGGTTGAGCCTCCCCCTCTTTCCAAACCTCATGACTCCTCTAAACGGAGAGATTTTAAGGAAAACTATATCTCTGACAGCAAACTCCAGATCCCTTCTTCTCTGATCCGCATAACTCTTCTGCCGGCTTTGAGCAGACAACATTCTTTTTCTAATAATGGCAATCTTGTCTGACATCCACTGTAAAATCTCAGGGCCTAAGAGTTTTGCTTCACAAACTTCGTCCCAGTATAAAGGTGACCTATATTTTTTGTCATACAATGCCTCGTAAGGGGCCATACCAATGGTGGATTGGTAACTATTATTGTAAGAGAACTCAACCAGAGGCAAGTAACGACTCCATGATGCCTGAAATTCCAGCACACATGCTCTCAACATATCCTCGAGTACCTGAATTGTCCGTTCAGATTTTCCATCAGTTTGAGGATGAAAAGCAGTGCTGAAGGTTAGCTTTGTACCCATCGAACCTTGTAGACTTTTCCAAAACCCTGTGGTAAATCTAGGATTCGATCCGAGACAATTGACACAGGAATCTCATGCAATCTAATGATCTCCTGCACGAAAAAATCAGCAAACTGGTCCATCGTATAAGTCATCTTTGCTGGTAGGAAGTGAGCTGATTTCGACAATCTGTCAACAATGACCCAAATACTATCATGGCCTTTAGTCGTCTTTGGTAATCCCACCACAAAGTCCATGGCTATGTTTTTCTATTTCCATTCAGGAATCGGTAATGGCTGGAGAGTACCTCCCGGTCTTTGATGTTCTACCTTAACTTGTTGGCACACCATACATGACTCCACATACCTAGCTATAGGATCGAGATTGTCTAAGAGGGGGGGTGAATTAGACCTTCTTTAAAATCTCTTAATGTTTCTTAACCTAACAGCACGCAGACAATTAGTAAAAGTAAAAGAGAGAGAGAGAAAAACCAACACACAGGTTTTTTTCGTGGTTCGGCCAAAACTGCCTACATACACGCTCCAAGGCTCACCCCTTGAAGATCCTTACCCGTTCTCCTCACGAGAATAAACAGATCGAAATTCTGGGCTCCGATCAACTGCCGTTTACAAATCTGGATTGAACTTGACGGGCGTCAATCCACTGCCTTATACAGATTTTGAGTTTATGTTTTTCAAACGCAGATTACACTCTCACCAAAAATGAAATCTCAAGTTAAAGTCGAGAGGTGTAGAAGAAAATACAGAGTGATTAACTTTCGCAGCTTAGGGCTCAGAATTCAAATTGGCAAAAGTTAGTCTTCGAGCCTTTTCTTCTGCTTATATACTCTGTAAAAAAATTGCTTCACAGAATTGAATGCTTCTTTCTTCAAATGGAAAAATGTTACCGTTGGGAAGCATCCGTACTGAAGCAGCTATCCGTTGCTACTGAAAGTGTTGTTCGTCGTCGCCATTAAAGCTCTGGAGTTAATGTTGAAAGCGACGTCACTGTAGCTTCGCAGCTAGCTTTGAATTCTGGCGGAAGTTCATCGGCAGATGCAACTTATGAAGCAGAGACACGTCATCGGTGGATGCAACTTGAAACACCATCGACAGATGTATCCTTGAGTGTCATCGGCAGATGTATCCTTAAGTGTCATCGGCAGATGTATCCTTAAGTGTCATCGGCAGATGTGGCTTAAAACACCATCGGCAGATGTAACATATAAGTGCTGAACCGTCATCGGCAGATGTTTTCAAAACGCTATCGGCAGATGAAACATATAAGTGCTGAACCGTCATCGGCAGATGTTTTCAAAACGCTATCGGCAGAAGCTTTCATTTCTTTGTTGTGTAACGATCGGTAGAAGCACGCGTTTCAGCCCTGTTTTTCTATTCAGCTCTGTATACTCAAACTGATTTTATTAGACAACTAAAATACCCTTTTTAAGGGTATTGCCAAAACAATCTTATAATCATAATTCTCGTTAAATACACATAATCAAATTTTATACTTAATATACAAATACATCATCAAAAACAAATTATGACTTAAACACTCTATAAGTCAACAATCTCCCCCTTTTTGATGATGACAATATAAATTTGATTAACTTAGATACTCCCCCATAGTATATGCATTTTATTCAAATAAACATACAGAGCAAATCCAGAAACACAGAGTAATCAGATTCAAGAATTTCATAGTGCTAGACAGAGTATATCCAAAGAATATTTCCAAGTCAGACTTAATCAAATACATTATTCTCCCCCATTGACATTATCAAAAACAAATGAGAGAAACAGCAGAAGCAATGTAGTCAAAGAAATAAGCAGGAAATTGCCCATTGAATACTAATGAGCGGGTATACAGAATAAAAGGTAGATGCACAAGAAATTCTACTTAAAGAATGCTAAGAAATGAGTCCAAAATGCTTGAGAAACCCAAGAGGGCACGTCAAGATTGGGAGAAAAAAATGCCTGGATCAGCTCGGGATAGGAATGAATAGCAGAAGGAAGGGGAGGCTGATAGACCACCATTGCCAGGCAGGGAGCCGGAGGCGGAGAAGGTTCAGTGGACACCACCATGTCCATACATGGAGGAGGCTCTACAGAAGGGCCAGTTGTAGGAAGAGCAGGAGTAGAAAATGCTAGTTCAACCCCCTGAAGATCCAATGACATTAAGCGCACATCCTCAGCAACTTCAGACCGGGAGAAGGGAAGTAAAACATCTTCAAAACAAGCCACGGGAACACTGACAGAACTCGAGGGTTCAGGTTCAGGGGTTAATGCCACAATTGAAGAGCGAAGAGATTCAAGTTCCCTGACAACCATACGCCTATCAGCATCCACTTTCTGAGACACCAACCCAAGACCAGTATCAAAAGCAATGCTCAAGTCCTTTTTATGTTGATCAAGTTGACTTTGAAGGGCAGTGCCAAGGTTGGCAATAGAGGACGTCAATTCCTTGTACTATGCCTCACTCATTACAAATCGCCTCTGATAAGTTAGATGAACTGGTGATGGAGGGAGCATCTCTTGCTGGTCTGGAGATGGAGGAATTGAAGGGAAGACTTGAGATGGAGGAGCTGGAGGCTCATGGATTGGAGATGGAGGAGTTGGAGGCTCATGGATTGGAGATGGAGGAGCTGGAGGACCATGGGTGATTATCGAAGAAATTGCTCGAATCACTGGAGAGATGGAGGGAAAAACAGGCTGAGAAGGTAGTACGAGAGAGGGTGGAGGTGAAGGAGGATGTTCGGGAATAGGAAGAGGCATAGGTGAGGAAGCAGAGATGGCCTCTGAAATAGGTGCTATGGATGAAGGAGCAGGCCTGCGCCTACGCACTAGAGGAGGAGGTTCGAAACTTGATTCCTGAGAGGAGGAATTAACACAGTCTGGAGTTCCTATTTCATCTTCTTCTTCAGCAGTTGACTCTGATGGCAGGATAAGTTTTCTTTTACCACGCCTGACAGGAACTGCCTTAGATACCTTTTGCTTAGCCTTGGCCAAAACTAGCTCACCTTTTCGGATTCTATTTATTCCCATCTTGTTTAGAGTGGTTTGGGAATAATACTGTACGGGCTGAAGTCTCACAGGTTCTACCTCCTCTGGAAAGACAACTTCAAGCAGTGCAAATAACCTCATAAGAAGCAGATTATAAGGTAAAGATGTAGCCCTTGAGGATACAGCCAGAATCATCCTTCGAACCACAATATATCCAATGTTGAAAGGTGTCTTGAAATAAAGTGCAAATAGAACAAACAGTTCCATGGCGCTCACTTCGTCATAGTGACCACCCTTGGGGATAATATTGAATCCTATCATTTGACGAAATAATCTGGCTCTAGGGGTCAGATGCCTTCCCTTTAAAAGATCAAGGGATTGATTGGGGTCCAAAGCAATCTCCTTGAAAAACTGAATGCCATCAGATGTACCAAAGAAAGGAAGCTCAGAACTTGTTACATACTTGTAAGGGCAGCTATCCAAATGAGGAGCCCCCAGAAGAGTATTTATGGACTGAGGAGTAATTTCTATATGTTTGGTATACACATAGCTCTTAATAGAAGAGAAGTCAGAGGTAAAGCTAAGATTGGCATAAAACATCCGGATAGCTTCCGGGTAGTAGAAAGATTCAGTTACAAATAGACCTATTAACCAGAGATCCGTCAAGGGTTCTATAATGTCCATTCCAGCTAACTCGTCAAAGTAAATACCCTTACTGGAAATCAACGATTTGAACTGATAGTCATCGTAGTACTTTACCTCAGCAGCTTGAGAGAGAAAGAAGAAAGATGGCCACTCCATTCCACGAGGAATCTCTCGGGAAGGACGATCAGAAGCTTTGGCCTTCTTCTTGGCCGGTTTGGTAACGGCACGAGATGATGAACCTGGATGTTCCATTTCAAGGAGAGGATTCGAAATGAAGTTTGGTAGGGCAGGGGTTTTGCAGAAAGAGCGCGAAAGATAAAGTGTTTCAGCGAGGAAGGATGAATTTAAAAGAAATAAAGTGACGCCCGACGATGAAGTCACACGTGTAACACAAATATCTTCCGATGGGATACACGTGTCGGCAGATTAAAAAAATATCATCCGATTCCTACCAAAGGAAATGCATCTTCCGATGACAAGATGACTAGAGAAAACACTGCATCTACCGATAGAAATACATCTTCCGATTCCTACATCTATCGATGCCTTCACAGTTAAGAAAAAAAACTCTATCACTCATGATTTACCAACAGAGGAAAAACCTTAGTTTTTCTCAACCCGAATGAGTCCTAGCCTTATTCTTATATTATTGAAGGTCTTTTCATCCAAAGGCTTGGTAAAGATGTCTGCAAGTTGATCTACAGAATTGACAAATTCTAAAGTGATATCTCCTCTTTGAACATGATCTCTAATGAAGTGATACCTAACATCAATATGTTTGGTTCTGGAATGCTGAATAGGATTTTTAGAAATGTTGATAGCACTGGTGTTATCACACCGAATAGGAATCCTATCATAGAACAGATTAAAGTCTTCTAGTGTTTGTTTCATCCATAACATTAGTGCACAATAACTGCCTGCAGCAATATATTCACTCTCAGCAGTCGACAATGCAACAGAATTTTGTTTCTTAGAATACCAGGAAACTAAAGATTCACCTAGGAATTGACAAGTTCCACTGGTGCTTTTCCTATCAACTAGACTTCCAGCATAGTCAGAATCTGAGTATCCTATAAGATTGAAAGAAGTACCTTTTGGATACCATAGACCTAAGTCAGGTGTCCCACTTAAATATTTAAAAATCCTTTTGACAGCAGTTAAGTGAGATTCCTTAGGAGCAGCCTGAAATCTAGCACAAAGACATACACTGAAAAGAATATTTGGCCTACTTGTAGTCAGATATAACAAAGATCCAATCATACCACGATATTTCTTAATGTCCACACTTATACCTTTTTCATCTTTATCCAACTTAGTAGTGGTACTCATAGGGGTCTTGGAAGATTTGACAGTTTCTAATCCGAATTTCTTAAGGAGTTCCTTAATGTACTTTTCTTGACAGAAGAAAATTCCATCAGGAGATTGACTAATCTGGAATCCTAAGAAAAACTTTAACTCCCCCATCATACTCATTTCAAATTCACTTTGCATGAGGGAAGAAAACTCATTACACATGTTGACATTGGTTGATCCAAAAATGATGTCATCAACATAAATTTGAACCAACAAAATATCATTATCCTTCTGCATGGTAAATAAAGTTGAATCAGAATTGCCCTTTTTGAAATTCCTTTCCTCAAGGAAATTCTTCAACCTATCATACCAAGCTCTAGGAGCCTGCTTAAGACCATAAAGAGCTTTCCTAAGTTTGTAGACATGGTCGGGTTTATCAAAAACTTCAAACCCTAATGGTTGCTCAACAAACACTTCCTCAGTGATATATCCATTTAAGAAGACACTCTTTACATCCATTTGAAAGAGTGTGAAGTTATTGAAACAAGCAAAAGCTAGAAGCATTCTTATTGACTCTAATCTAGCTACAGGGGCAAAGGATTCTTCAAAATCAATACCCTCCTCTTGAGAGTATCCCTTAGCAACTAGTCTGGCTTTGTTTCTAACTACGATCCAACTTTCATCCAATTTGTTCTTGTAAACCCATTTAGTTCCAATAATGGGATTACCCTTAGGCCTTGGAACAAGTTCCCATACCTTGCTCCTTTCAAATTGATTTAGCTCCTCTTGCATAGCTAAAATCCAGTTTTCATCACTCTCGGCCTCTTCAAACTGCTTAGGTTCTACTTGAGATATAAATGCCACATTGGCACAGAAATTCCTAAGTGAGGATCTAGTCTTAACTCCTAAAGAAGTATCACCTAAGACCTCATCTAATGGATGATTTCTAACATACTTCCAATCTCTAGGTAGATTAGGATTTTCATCCTTGACAGGAATTATATCAAGAGATGTAGAAGATGGTTCTAAAGAATTTTCTACATGAGAAGAATCAGTAGGTTTTTCTAAGGAAAGAGAGTCTAGTTGACAATTCACAACATCATCCTCATCCACATTTATTGTGGGCTGAGGAGACTCATCAAAGTTGACATGAACGGATTCCTCTACAACAAGAGTTCTCCTATTGAAAACTCTGTATGATTTACTGGTCAGAGAATAACCAAGAAAAATTTCAATATCTGATTTGGAATCAAATTTTCCTAAGTTATCCTTAGTATTAAGGATAAAGCATTTACTGCCAAAGGCTCTAAAATACTTGACAGAAGAAGTTTTTCCACTCCAGAGCTCATATGGAGTTTTCTCTAGAATAGGTCTTATGGAGACCCGATTAAGCACGTAACAAGCTGTGGCTACAGCTTCAGCCCAGAAATACTTAGGAAGTGAATTCTCATTAAGCATAGTCCTAGCAAGCTCTTGAAGAGATCTATTCTTCCTCTCAACAACACCATTCTGCTGAGGGGTCCTAGGAGAAGAGAAATTGTGCTCAATTCCATACTTGAGACACAGGAGTTCAAATTTCTCATTTTCAAATTCACCACCATGATCACTACGAATAGTAACAATGGTGAGCTCCTTTTCATTTTGAACTCTTTTTCTAAAGCTAGAGAAAGTAACAAAAGTCTCATCCTTAGACTTCAGAAAATAAACCCAAGTAAATCTAGAGAAATCGTCAACAATGACAAAGGCATAGAATTTGCCTCCTAGACTGGCTATATTAGAAGGACCAAAGAGGTCCATATGAAGGAGTTGGAGAGGCTTAGAAGTTGAAATTGTATTCTTTGATGCAAAAGAGCTTTTGATCTGCTTGCCCATTTGACAAATTTCACAGACTTTATCCTTTTCAAATGATAACTTAGGGATCCCTCTAACTAGGTTCTCCTTAGTAATCTTAGCTAAGGTATCCATCCCTACATGTCCTAATCTCCTATGCCAGATCTAGGAATCATGGGAAGAATTAACAGCAAAACATTTTTCATCAGACATAACAATATCATCTAAGTCAATAATATAAATATTTTCTTTCTTATAACCAGAAAACAAAATTTTGCCATTTGAAACATCTTTAATCAAGCAAGAATTTGATTTAAAAATCACTTTATAACCTTTATCACATAATTGACTTATACTTAGCAGGTTGTGTTTCAACCCATCAACTAATAAAACATTTTCAATAATAGAGTTGATAAGGTTACCTATGTTGCCAATCCCAACGATTTTACCTTTTTGGTTTCCACCAAAGGTAACATTTCCTTTTTTTTTGTTGACAACAGCAAATTTAGTTGAGTCTCCCGTCATATGTCTCGAGCATCCACTGTCGAGATACCACTGGTTTTTCCCGGGAGAGCAGTCAACCTGCAAGATAGAGTTCAAGCAGTCTTCTTAGGTACCGAAATCTTTTGGGTCCTGGTGTTAGTTTTGGTTCCTTTGGGAACCCACTGTAATTTACTCCCAGTTTTCTTGTTGTTTGAATTTAATGGACATTCAAATGATTTATGTCCAACTTCATTGCATGCATGACAGACAGTGGATTTAACAAAAAGCCTTTTATATGTTTTCTTTTTACTAAACCCTTCATACCCTAGGCCAGTTTTATCAAACTGCACTCTCTGGCTGCTCAATAACATGTTCAGATTTTTACTTCCTTCAGTGAAATTCAGAACAAGTCTATTTAACGTCTCATTTTTCTTTTTAAGTACAGAGACTTCCTTTTCATGCATACTATGTTCATTGGCATGCTTCTCAATTAGATCTGCATTGTCCTTTTTCAACAAATTGTATTTAGTTTTCAACATGCCAAACTGTTTAACTAGGTCATTAAAAGCATCAACTAATTCATCTTCTTCATCATCATTTTCACTGTCACTCAAAATATTTGAGGAAGAAGTACTAACCTTATCCTCGTGTGCCATGAAGCACAGGTTGGCTACTTCCTCATCTTCTGAAGAGGAAGTGTCGCATTCACTGTCATCCCAAGTGGCCTTCATAGCCTTTTTCTTAAACTTCTTGGGGTATTTCTTGGCCTGGGGGCAATCTGCCTTCATGTGTCCAGGTTTGCCACACCCAAAGCAAGTGAACTCCTTGTCTTTTTGCAACTTCTCACCTTTTGGAAACCTTTTTCCCTGCATCCTCTTTCGTTGCAGAAATTTACTGAACCTCCTAGTGATGAGTGCAATATCGTCATCTTCTTCTTCTTCTTCTTCTTCTGATTCTTCTTACTTACTTGAAGAAGCTTTTAGAGCAATGTCCTTTTTCCTTGTTACCTCTTTCTCCTTGAGGTCTTCCTTTTCGTTTGCTCTCATTGTGATCTCATGCGTCATGAGAGATCCAATGAGCTCCTCAAGCTTTAAAGCTTTGAGATCCTTTGCTTCTTGAATGGCAGTCACTTTTGGTTGCCATGCTCTCGGTAGGCATCTCCGAAGTTTCCTTACCTGTTCTTCACCTGAGTAAGTCTTACCAAGAGCTTTAAGACCGTTAGTGATGTTAGTAAATCGAGTAAACATAGAACTGATAGTTTCTCCTTTTTCCATGGAGAACAGTTCATATTCATGAACTAACATGCTCAATTTACTCTCTTTAACCTGATTTGTGCCCTCGTGTGTGACTTCAAGTAAATGCCAGATCTCTTGTGCACTCTCACACCCCTGTACTCTATTAAACTCATCTCTGTTCAGAGCACAGTATAGGGTGTTTATAGCCTTAGCATTCAGGCTCAAATTTTTCTTGTCAGTATCATTTAGTTCATGTGATGCTTTAGGAATCCTAATACCATTCTCTGTTTTAAAAGCTATATATGGACCATTTTCTATGTTATTCCATATGTCATAGTCTATAGCTTGAATATAAATTCTCATTCTAGACTTCCAGTACACATAATCAATACCATCGAAGAATGGACATCTAGTGGTAGACTGACCTTCCATTTGTGCAGAGTGTGTGTTGAATGTCATTTCAGATATTACAATATCTCCTAGATAAACAACTTAGACAATATAAACCAGGCTCTGATACCAATTGTAGGATCGAGATTGTCTAAGAGGGGGGGTGAATTAGACCTTCTTTAAAATCTCTTAATGTTTCTTAACCTAACAGCACGCAGACAATTAGTAAAAGTAAAAGAGAGAGAGAGAAAAACCAACACACAGGTTTTTTTCGTGGTTCGGCCAAAACTGCCTACATCCACGCTCCAAGGCTCACCCCTTGAAGATCCTTACCCGTTCTCCTCACGAGAATAAACAGATCGGAATTCCGGGCTCCGATCAACTGCCGTTTACAAATCTGGATTGAACTTGACGGGCGTCAATCCACTGCCTTATACAGATTTTGAGTTTATGTTTTTCAAACGCAGATTACACTCTCACCAAAAATGAAATCTCAAGTTATAGTCGAGAGGTGTAGAAGAAAATACAGAGTAATTAACTTTCGCAGCTTAGGGCTCAGAATTCAGATTGGCAAAAGTTAGTCTTCGAGCCTTTTCTTCTGCTTATATACTCTGTAAAAAAATTGCTTCACAGAATTGAATGCTTCTTTCTTCAAATGGAAAAATGTTACCATTGGGAAGCATCCGTACTGAAGCAGCTATCCGTTGCTACTGAAAGTGTTGTTCGTCGTCGCCATTAAAGCTCTGGAGTTAATGTTGAAAGCGACGTCACTGTAGTTTCGCGGCTAGCTTTGAATTCTGGCGGAAGTTCATCGGCAGATGCAACTTATGAAGCAGAGACACGTCATCGGTGGATGCAACTTGAAACACCATCGGCAGATGTATCCTTGAGTGTCATCGACAGATGTATCCTTAAGTGTCATCGGCAGATGTATCCTTAAGTGTCATCGGCAGATGTGGCTTAAAACACCATCGGCAGATGTAACATATAAGTGCTGAACCGTCATCGGTAGATGTTTTCAAAACACTATCGGCAGATGAAACATATAAGTGCTGAACCGTCATCGGCAGATGTTTTCAAAACGCTATCGGCAGAAGCTTTCATTTCTTTGTTGTGTAACGATCGGTAGAAGCACGCGTTTCAGCCCTGTTTTTCTATTCAGCTCTGTATACTCAAACTGATTTTATTAGACAACTAAAATACCCTTTTTAAGGGTATTGCCAAAACAATCTTATAATCATAATTCTCGTTAAATACACATAATCAAATTTTATACTTAATATACAAATACATCATCAAAAACAAATTATGACTTAAACACTCTATAAGTCAACACTAGCAACATCTCTCTTCAAATTTGGCCACCAATAAAACAACTTCAAGTCTCAGTACATCTTGGTATTGCCTGGATGTACTGAGAAGGATGACGAGTGTGCTTCAGCCAAAACCAATTTTCGTAACTCCTCATCTTTCGGGACATACCATCGGTCTCTAAATTTCAGAATATCATCCACCGAAAGGCTGAACTCAGAAGAGTCTCCCGTCAATTTTCTCATGATGTTATCTTTTTTCCTTCAATCCATCTGTTGGGCCTCCTTGATTCTATCCAAAATAGTTGGTCGAATGGTTAAATTAACAAGTAAGGCTGACAACTCAGGAACTATTTCTAAATCCAATTTCTAAACTTCCATCTTCAAAGGTACAGACATGGCTGAAACTGCGGGCTGCATTGTCGTCGACATCCTACTTAATGCGTCGGAAACCGCATTGGCTTTACCAGGATGATACTTAATTTCAAAGTCATAATCCTTAACAACTTCCAACCAATGTCTTTGCCTCATGTTTAATTCCTTTTAAATAAAGAGATACTTCAAACTTTTATGGTCCGAAAATACCTCGCACTGCTGACCGTAAAAATAGTGCCTCCAAATTTTTAGTACAAACACCACAGCAGCTAATTCCAAATCGTGAGTGAGATAATTCTGTTCATAACTTTTCAGCTGTCTGGAAGCATACGCTATCACCTTACCCTCTTGCATTAACACACATCCCAATCCAATTTTAGATGTATCACAATAAACACTAAACTTCCCTTCATCAACTGGGAGTGTCAACAGAGGGGCTGTCACAATAAATACTGCTTGAATTTTGTTTGGATCAACAGATATGCCCTCAGCAGAAATGACATTGCCCAAAAAGTTGACTCTATCAAGTCAAAACTCGCACTTAGAAAATTTGGCATATAACTGTTGTTGTCTTAGAGTTGCCAAAACAATCATCAGGTGTTCTGCATGTTCGTCCTTAGTTTGAGAATAAATCAGAATGTCGTCTATAAACACAATAACAAATTTGTCCAAAAATTCTCGAAACACTCGGTTCATCATGTCCATGAAGGCTGCAGGTGCATTTGTCAATCCAAATGACATCACGAGAAACTCATAATGTCCATATCGGGTCCTAAACGCGGTCTTAGGTATGTCCTCAGCCTTAACTTTTAACTGGTAGTAGCCCGACCGTAAGTCAATTTTTGAAAACACTGTGGCTCCTTGAAGTTGGTCAAACAGATCATCAATTCGGGGCAATGGATATTTATTCTTGATTGTTAACTTATTCAATTTCCTGCAATCTATGCACATTCTAAGGGATCCGTCTTTCTTCTTGACAAACAAAACAGGTGCACCCCAGGGAAAACAGCTAGGGCGTATAAATCCCTTGTCTACCAATTCTTGCAGTTGAGTCTTTAGTTCCTTCAATTCAACCGGTGTCATACATTAGGGATTCTTAGAAACTGGTGAGGCTCCAGGGTAGGTATCGATCGCAAATTCTATCTCTCTATCAGGCAGTACCCCCGGCAAGTCGTCCAAGAACACCTCAGGAAAGTCTCGAACTAAGGGAACATCTTGGAGCTTATGCTTATCCTTTTCTCGCATATCAATTATACTAGCTAGATAACCCATACATCCGATCTTCAGTAAATGCTGAGCCTCCAAGGAAGATATAATCGGCATTTTGCTTGCTTTTGGAATGGCTTGGAAGGAATATCAATCACCATTCGGGGGTTGGAATTCAACTACTCCAGACCTACAACTTATCGTGGCATAATGTCTAAATAACCAATCCATTCCTAGAATAATCTCATATCCTTTCATGTCAATTACGATCAGTTCTACATATAACCTCTTATCTCCTACAGACACAATGTCACCCTTTACTACCTGTTTCGAATGTAAGGACTCACCCGACGGTAACATGACACTATATGACTTATCAGCTGGAGAGAATCCTAGATTATACTTACACACAAACAGAGGTACTATAAAAGAATGAGTGGCTCACGTGTCTATAAGTGTATATGCGGGTTCATTGCATAATAAAATGGTACCTGTTATAACTGTGTGCTGATCTGCATCTCCATCCTCCATCAAGGCAAAGACTCTCGGTGCCACTCTCACCCGGTTTGCATCTGACGGCATAGGACAATCGCTAATCAGATGACCAACCTTGTCACAACTGAAACATCGGCCTGTGTAAAGCTTGCATTCGCCATAGTGGTTCTTCTGGCAGGTGGGACACAGAGGGGCTTGAGGAGCTTGTGGGGCCCCTTAAGGTCGCTTCCCTTTTCCTTGGCCTTCATTTGGATTATAGGGCCTTTTGACATCCCTTGATTGTTGCTGCCATCCCCTGGTGTTCTGCTGTGGTTGTCCACTCTTATAATGTTGCGGTTGTGGTTGTACACCTCTATCAAACTTCCTTGGCAGCTCACTTTGTCCTTGCACTATTATCTCTACTTCTTCCAATTCTAAGACCTTTGCTGCCCCTCGGTAAATGGTATATTATGAATCCCCGCTGTCTTCACCCCTCTGTATAGATTTGGCTTCAACCCATAAACAAATTGGTGAATCTTATCTTCTTCATCATCCACCAATCAGGGCGCACATCGAGACAAAGCTTCGAACCTTCGTATGTATTCAGCTACGGAACCAGTTTGGCGTAACTGCATAAATTTCATTTTCTTACTAGCCCGAAAAGCTCGGTTAAAGTATTTGTCAAAGAAAGTAGTCTTAAACATCTCCCAGGTCATAGTTCCCACATCAGTAGTGCTCTGGACCGAGTTCCACCAATGCCTTGCATCCAATGCAAGATGAAAAACAGCACAGGTGACCTTGTCCCCCTCTTCGACCTTGGCATACTTAAACATGTCTTCAATTGTTCGAATCAATTCTTCAGCATAAATAGGATCCGAAACTTGACCATTAAAAACTGGAGATCGAAGTCGGTGGAAACGTTCACTTCCATGGTCATGAGTCGTATTCGAGCTAGAATTTCCTTGCTCTTCTCTAGTAGCCACAAGTTGTTCAATCTGACGGGATTAGCGAAGAACCAATTCTGTCAACTAAGCAATGGTGTTACTATTCTCATTGGTTTCTTTTTGTTGACCCCTCACCATCTTGAGATTCCTAAACACATTACCATAAATATATGTAATGTAACGACCCCGTTTCCCAGCAAGATATTGTCCGCTCTGGGGATTGGGCCGTAGCACAATATCCTCCCCTCACGGCTTTGTTTGGCGAGAACTTCCCGGAAGGTCACCCAACCTGGAATTGCTCTCGCCGAAGCACGCTTAACTTCGGAGTTCTTATGGGATCCGTCGTCAATTGTGCTCCAAAACGCGTCTTACTATGTTGGGAGGGATCTCTTACATATGTTTCATTTCCATGTACTTCCCCAAGCGATGTGGGATTGTGACAACCCCCTCTTTACGACCCGGGATTCGCCTATACTCGAGTCCGGGATTCGCCTACACTCGGCTTAGGTCCCGAGGTTTGCCCCGCAGTCGTACACATACATTCACATTCGGGTAATCACAATCACCCCCCCTCGGGGGCCCAACGTCCTCGTTGGCCACATTTCCGGTTGGGTACAGGCTCTGATACCATTTGTAACGAGGTCACCCAACCTGGAATTGCTCTCGCCGAAGCACGCTTAACTTCGAGTTCTTATGGATCCGTCGTCAATTGTGCTCCAAAACGCGTCTTACTATGTTGGGAGGGATCTCTTACATATGTTTCATTTCCATGTACTTCCCCAAGCGATGTGGGATTGTGACAACCCCCTCTTTACGACCCGGGATTCGCCTATACTCGAGTCCGGGATTCGCCTACACTCGGCTTAGGTCCCGAGGTTTGCCCCGCAGTCGTACACATACATTCACATTCGGGTAATCACAATCACCCCCCCTCGGGGGCCCAACTTAATGTTGCACATTTCGGTTGGGGTTAAAGGCTCTATCCTTCGTAACGACCCCGTTTCCCAGCAAGATATTGTCCGCTCTGGGGATTGGGCCGTAGCACAATATCCTCCCCTCACGGCTTTGTTTGGCGAGAACTTCCCGGAAGGTCACCCAACCTGGAATTGCTCTCGCCGAAGCACGCTTAACTTCGGAGTTCTTATGGGATCCGTCGTCAATTGTGCTCCAAAACGCGTCTTACTATGTTGGGAGGGATCTCTTACATATGTTTCATTGTGATTACCCGAATGTGAATGTATGTGTACGACTGCGGGGCAAACCTCGGGTTGCGGGGCAAACCTCGGGACCTAAGCCGAGTGTAGGCGAATCCCGGACTCGAGTATAGGCGAATCCCGGGTCGTAAAGAGGGGGTTGTCACAATCCCACATCGCTTGGGGAAGTACATGGAAATGAAACATATGTAAGAGATCCCTCCCAACATAGTAAGACGCGTTTTGGAGCACAATTGACGACGGATCCCATAAGAACTTCGAAGTTAAGCGTGCTTCGGCGAGAGCAATTCCAGGTTGGGTGACCTTCCCGGAAGTTCTCGCCAAACAAAGCCGTGAGGGGAGGATATTGTGCTACGGCCCAATCCCCAGAGCGGACAATATCTTGCTGGGAAACGGGGTCGTTACAAATGGTATCAGAGCCTGTACCCAACCGGAAATGTGGCCAACGAGGACGTTGGGCCCCCGAGAGGGGGTGATTGTGATGACCCGATTGTGTACGTATGGTACGATGGCTGCACGAACCGGAACCCGGATGGCGGTACGTCCGCGCGGGCGAACCGGAAGGTGACGGGTCGTAAAAAGGGGGTCGTCACAATCCCACATCGCTTGGGGAAGTATGTTGAAATGAAACATATGTAAAGAGACCCTCCCAACATAGCAAGACGCGTTTTGGAGCACGATTGGCAACGGATCCCATAAGAACTCCGAAGTTAAAAGTGCTTCGGCGAGAGCAATTCCAAGTTGGGTGACCTTCTGGGAAGTTCTCGCCAAACAAAGCCGTGAGGGGAGGATATTGTGCTGCGGCCCAATCCCCAGAGCGGACAATATCTTGCTGGGAATTGGGGTCGTTACATGTAACGCCCCGAATTTTACTGAACCCGGTTTGTTACAATAAACCCGAATATTACTAAGAAAACTTGGACCAAATTCAAAACTTCGTACAAAATTTAAAATTTGGACATTTGACAAAACATGAAAACTTGCAGCGGAAATCGTTTAAACAAAAATAAAATTAACCAAAACCATGTTAAAATAATCATTAGAAATGTTAAGAAACAATCGGTTAAGAAGCGAGGGTTTGACTCGTGAAAATACTTTAAAGGTTGCAAAAGTCAAATTCATCGTCCGCTGAACAAAGTCAACGAAAGGGGGGGAAAAGCTTTTTGAAGACATCCACCGGTCACTAGACGACAAAGCATAAGATTTGTCATCCGGTCAGTCTATCGAAAGACATCCACCGGTCACTAAACGACAAAATACATCCTTCATCTACCGGTGACGTCAGCCGGATGATCTCCTTCATCCGATCGACTTTACTCTACATCCACCGGTCAGTAGACGATAAAGCATAAGATTTGTCATCCGGTCAGTCTATCGAAAGACATCCACTGGTCACTAAACGACAAAATACATCCTTCATCTACCGGTGACGTCAGCCGGATGATCTCCTTCATCCGATCGACTTTACTCTACATCCACCGGTCACTAAACGACAAAATACGTCCTTCATCTACCGGTGACGTCAGCCGGATGATCTCCTTCATCCGATCGAATTTACTCTACATCCACCGGTCACTAAACGACAAAATACATTCTTCATCTACCGATGACGTCAGCCGGATGATCTCCTTCATCCGATCGACTTAACGACAAGTTCCAACCTATATCTTCCGATGGCTTCCACTGAAGACATCTTCCGATAGACAACAAAACAACAACTCAATCTCTGCCGGTAGACTTCATCTACCGATAGAGAACGGAATCTCATTTTATCCACTCATGGCTTACTATCACAACTCTAATCACAGAAAAGAGTTTACTCACTTCGCTGAAACATTCAGAAATAATTCAAATCGTTGCATATCTCAAATCCAGTAAAATTCAGTATTAAAACTAACGGAATACTAACATCAGAAGGGTCTCAAAATATTTTTGAAAACATCCAAGCAACTTCCTTCATTAAAAGTTTCACACACTCAATTTGAAATCAATGTTCACTAAACCTTCACAACTAGGACACCAGTTAAACCGCCCCATCAGCTGCCAGTCTATTACAAGGATGCACTCCTCCAACCAGTCTAGTCGTCAGTAGACTCAGAAAGCACACCTGCTATTACTTCTTCACCTACATCACAAAACTCATCTATTAGCCTAATGCTAAGCAAGTAAAGCAATGATGAAATGGAAATGCTGAAACATAAAACTTCCTAAACATGCAGTTTCTACTTTCTCATCTCAGTTGCTTATTCATCGTTCTGTTCAGATCCCCCTATGAAGTTGGGAGTTGGATCAACTCTCCCAAAGTATAAATATCCACTGACTCATTATGGGGCAGATTATTTCCCTTAACAGTAAATTTATTTCTCATACTGCTCAGATCCCCCTGTGAAATTAGGAGCTGGATCAACTCTCCCAAAGTATAAATATCCACTGTCTCATTAAGGGGCGGATTAATTCCCTTAACAGTAAAACTGATTCACATAGCCGTTTCAATATGTTCAGTCCTTACCATGTCAACATGCATTCAAATTCATTTTCGTATACTTTTAAAACATGATGCATGACATACCAACACATTCCAGCAATCAAACCCTAATGTTTTGTGATGTAGGCCCGAAGGCACAAGCAAACTTTACTTACCTGGATTCCTGGTGTATACTCGGTTAGGAGTTGCTTCGGAAATGCTCACCTAGAACCATAAACAGAACGTTAAGCCAATCTTTACTAATCCCCATTCTAAAGCATTCTGAAGCTTAAGTGGACCGTTAGGAGTCCTATTCACTAAGCATTTTCCCAAATTTTCACCCCAACCCGAATCTACACTCATTCACAGCGTACACGAAATCCCCACATTGCACTCCCTCAGCTATCTAACTGCTTAAACTTAAGAGAAATGAGGAAAACTCACCTAAGTTGAAGGAGAATCGGGCGAGGAAAATCGCCTAGAGAGCTCGGCTGCTTGAGCTGAAAACCCGAAGAGGAAATGGTATGAAATTGGTGGCGGCTACAGTGCATTAAACCCAACCCTCTTTCCTTAAATACGTTATCCATTTTTGAAAATTGTGAATTTACTCTAGTGCCCTTGTCTAGTCATTTAATAACCCTACTTGAATTATTGACTAATCATACCATTAATAAAAGAGCTGGTTCGATAGAACCGGGTGTTACAATATACATCTTAGCTCAAATGACAAAACTAAAATCGTAAATACTTACAGTTGTTGGAGTGTACTCGTGCGGAGATTTGTGCTGGTAGGCAGTCTACAGAACCGATTTTAGAACCCGATTTTTTTTTTTTTCTCTGATACCATAATTGTAACAACCCCAACCCAGTCAGGGCCGCCACAAGTATTGCCTTGATATACATTTACTTCTAGTTTCATTCCATGACATAAAACTTTTCATTTTTCCTCATGACACCATAAATCCTAGACTCGGATCATAAATCATTTAAGGTTATATATATTTTCAAAAACTCACGGACATATAACTTAAACAACATCGACTAAAATCTTAAACCCACTGAACTCAACACATAGACTTATTTAAGCTTATCATTCATAAACCATGTGTTACCCACGTGCACTTAAATCATCAGACAGTGGAAAGAATCGTACCAGAACAGACGACTTCATAAACTCTAACAGAACATCACATAACATAATTCAGTCATCCATAAATCATCAAGCAACATCGAAACAGATTTCCTAATACTCTCGTGATGTAGGGCTCTAATGGCCGGAAATCTTAACACACTCACTTACCTGAACTCCTTAGCTATGTCGTGCCTTCACTTGAGTCCTTCTCTACCTAAGACATTTCATGCTGCAATGTTAAATATATCCTGAATAATCTAAACTCAGAGCTAGTAAAATCTTAGCTAAAGAAATCATCCTAGATTTTAGCTTAAACCTCTAAGGCATTTCGCTGAGCACCTAGTGTACAGAGCTTAACTTTCAAAACATTAATGGCATTGCCGCCTAAACCACCAGATTCATATAGATTTCAGACTCTCAAACTAAAACATCAACAACGTCCAGGATTCTATACCAATGCCATTACAGAACACTAGAAATACTGTCATTATTCAAACATTGTTCGATTCTAAGTCCTTAAACACCAACTAGTAATCATCCTTAATCGAAAGCTTAATGAGTGAATCACCTAAAACTTACCTGAGCTTTGAAACGTCGAAGAAGGAGGAGGAGAAATCGGTTGCTGAATGAGGAAATCGCCAGAGGGAAATGTCGGCTACAGGAGGGTTTAAAATGAGGTTTTAGACTTTCCAATTTCTACTTATACCAAATAAAACTAACTTAATTACAATTCTGCCACTAAACCTACTTTCATCCTTTATTACATAAATCACACCATAATTAATTGCGAGAAAAATACCTGACCAAGGTGCTGGTTGTTACATCCTACCCTCATTAGAGGAGTTTTCTTATAATAACAGCTATCAGGCTACGATAGGTATGGCTCCGTACGAGGCTTTATATGGAAGAAAGTGCAGATCTTCGTTATATTGGGACGAAGTCGGTGAGGCACGACTGATTGGTCCAGACATCTTACAGCAGACTTATGAGAAAGTTTCTTTTATTCGACAGCGCATTTTGATAGCTCAGATTCGACAGAAGAGCTACGTTGATAGAAGAATAAGAGAGCTAGAGTTTGAGGTTAATGACGAGGTCTTTCTGAAGATTTCGCCATTCAAAGGAGTTGTAAGATTTGGAAAGAGGGGCAAATTGAATCCAAGGTACGTGGGCCTCTTTCGTATTACTAAAAGAATTGGGAAAGCAGTCTATTAGTTACAGCTGCCAGCTTCAATGGACAGTAATCCCAATGTATTCCACGTGTCCATGGTAAAGAAGTGTATGCGAGACCTTTCTTACGTCGTAGAACAATAGGATATAGAGATTCAACCAACATTGAGGTATGAGGAGAAACTAGTGGAGATTCTAGATTGTGTAGTGAAGACTCTACCTAACAAAGAGATTCCACTGGTGAAGGTCTTATGGCGTAACCAGAATGTGGAGGAGGCAACTTAGGAGCGCTAGCAGGACATGATGAGCCGTTACCCAGAACTATTCAGGTAACAAATTTTAAGGATAAAATTTTCTTAAGGAGGGTGGAATGTAACATCCAGAATTTCCGTTAAAACGATTTTCAAATTTTTGTGCCGTTAAATGGCAGAATTGTAGTCGGAATCGAGAGCGAAAAATTTACACTAGTAACAAAGAATTTATTTTAAGGCTAATGGAAAAGTGAGATTTATAAGAATCTGGCCGAAAGCGGATAAAATTAACTGATTTGTTAAGCAATTAATGGTTGAGGGAAAAATAGTACTTAGGATTATTATTATTATTAAAAAAAAAATACATGTAAAACCTCTCTCCCCTGCTTCTTCTTTCTCCCACGCAAAACTTCTTCTCCAGAGAAGTTTTTCCACTCTCGCCATCTGGTTCTTCTCACGCCGACGCCGACCAAGTTCTTCTCCATTTTTCTCCTCCGTTCCATCGATTTAAGGTAAGTTTGATTAATTAGGAGTTTAGCTTTTTGGTTTAGGGTTGGGTTTTGATGATAAATCAGTGGATTTTAGGTTAGGGGTTCAGATTTCGTTTAGTATATCGCATTATTATCGATTATTGTTAGTTATTAATGATAAACGGATAGAAGTGGTAGGCTTTTGATAGGTTATAACGGTTTGTTTGAAATTGGAGTTTTTAGTGTTAGAAATTTGGGAAAACGCATAATTCGGGGATATTATGCCCAATTTACTAGGGATTGACCTTAGAAACCTAGATAGAACTTATCGGTGAATAGATAGGAGTTTGTAGCACTTCAAATTGTTAAAAGCGGATAAGTATTGAGATAGTTATGCATTTTCGAAGATTGGTCAGAAATTGAGTCGGACTTCGGGTTTAGTTAAATTAGGTTTTAAATGGTCAATTCTCGTTACAATTTCATGTATTAGAAGAGAATAGAGTTAACGAATGTATTATTTTTTTAGGTTCTCCAATTCCCTAGTTTAGCGAGCAATCCACGAACGAGCAGCTAAGGAATCCAGATAAGTAGTGTACGTAAGTACATTTCCCTTCGGGCCTACATCACAATTCAGTAGGTTTGTGTGCATGTGTGTTTTATGTTTTTTTTTTGTATAGTAAATAATGCATCGTGGTTTTACGATATGAGAACGAAACGAAAACGAATTTTCATGTTTTTATAAAATGAAACAGTAGGATGTGAAACATGAGAATGAATAGTAAAATACGTAAAAAGATAATAAAGGTGCGGTTGAGTGGCCTTGTCCGGTGAGGTGGACCGCGAGGTGTGTCACTTCTTCCTCTGCTTTACGTGGTAGCCTTGTCCCATGAGATGGACCATGAGGTGTGTCACTTTTACTAGGTCGAGGTTGGCCTTGTCCCGTGAGGTAGACCGAGAGGTGTGTCGCCTTGACCTAGCACGTAAAGAAGAACCCAGTAGTAAGATAAAGAAATAGTAGGAATGAGACGGAAACGAAAGCAGAAACAACAGTAGAGACGAAACAGTAGAAATTGCATATGTTATGATGTGTATGGTTTTCAGCATTTACTTTTATTATGCACTTCTTACTTAGTATTAGGCTAATAGACGAGTTCTGTGATGTAGGTGACGAGGTGATTCCTGGTGAGTACTCTGAGCATGCCCAAGACTAGGTAGCAGTTGAAGGAGTGCGCTCGTGGGACGATCTGGCTGGCTGTTAGGGCGTTTTGACCATGGTGTGTGGGTGAACAGTTTGGAGTCATTTTAAATCGTGTTGAGTCATTTTGAGTTTTTTAGTTGGATTTCAACTTTTAGTAGTTAATTTTGATGCATATAAATACTTTTGGTACTAGATGAGAATTTTATGGATAATAGTTTTGGTTGATTGATTTGAGAATAAAATTTGCAGAAGGTTTTAGTTTTCTAAGAGAATTAGGCGTTATGCCGCCCAAATTTCTAACGGAAAGTCATTTTGGATTTTACAAAGAGTGTTCACATATTGACTCAAAATTTTATTAAAGTTAATTTTTCTACGAAAGTCTTCCGCTGCAACGTTTTAAGTTGTTTTTAAACGTGTTTAAATGATGATATTTAATGTGTGGAGTAAAGTTTTAAATTTTTCGCGAATTTTCTAGTACGGTTTAGTGAGTTAGCGTAGTGAACCGGGTTCAGATAACTCGGGGCGTTACAAGTTCCTTTCAATGCTAGTTATTTATTTGGACATTTAGTAACTAATGGTGCGAAAACTTTTTCTCAATATATTGGATAAGTTTGTGAGATGTTAGACTTCAACATATTGTTACTACCACACTATTGATTTGAGAGGTGGTGTAGTAAAACCATGATATTGCTTAATGGATTGATATCACGACCCGACCCGACGAGCCTCAATGATTAGGATTCCTGAGGTAGGAAATTCGAACAGACAACGACGACCTTAGTCCATGAAGGACAATGACGTTTAGGAACTCATCTCGTTACCTGCAGGTTCGAAACCCGTCGGTTGTAAATGGATTTTTAAATCTAAAAGGGATTTAAAAGGTAACATTGAGAGATTCAAAGCACGTCTTATTGCTAAGGGTTTTACTAAAAGAGAAGCTATCGACTATAAGAAAACTTTCTCTCCGGTATCTACGAAAGATTCCTTTAGAGCTATAATGGCACTAGTAGCTCATTTTGATTTAGGGCTACATCATATGGATGTAAAGACGGCATTTTTCAAAGGTGACATTGATGAAACGATCTACATAGTGCAACCCGAGTTCTTTGATTCGGATAAATCAAAGGAGTTATTTTACAAATTAAAGAAATCTATCTACGGGCTAAAACAAGCTTCCCCTCAATGATATTACAAATTTCATCAAGAAGCCACATTATAAGGTTTTGAGGCGAACAAAGTTGATGATTGTGTATACTACAAATTTAGTGAGAATAAAATTATGTTTCTGGTTTTATATGTCAATGACATATTATTGACATGCAACGATAAAGGCTTATTGCATGACACCTAGAAATTTCTTTCAAAGAAATTTGAAATGAAAGATTTTGGTGACATCTCTTTGTATTAAGAATCCAAATATACAAAGATCGTTGTCGAGGTATACTTGGATTATCACAAAAGAGCTATATCGAGAAGGTTTTGAAAAGATTATACAGGTAAAAATGCAAACCAAGAGATACCCTTGTTGCCAAATGAGACAATAAATAAAAGTCAATGCTCCTCAAGTGACTTTGAAGTCAAAGAAATGCAAAAAGTTCCTTATGCTTCGGTTGTAGGAAGCTTAATGTATACTCAAGTATGCACGTGTTCAAATATTGTGTACATAGTTGGCATGTTAGGTAAATACTTGAGCAATCCTGGATTGGATCATTAGAAGGCTAAAAAAAGGGTACTCAGATACTTACAGAGAACCAAAGAGTGCATGCTCACATACAAGAAATCAGATCAGCTCGAGATCATTGGGTACAGTGACTCTGATTTTGCTGGATGCCAAGATAACTTGAAGTCAACGTCGAGCTATATTTTTATTTTAGCTAGAGGAGCTATCTCCTGGAAGAGTGTCAAGCAGGATATTACAGCCTCTTCTACTATGACAACTGAGTTTATAGCATGTTATGAGGCATTCAACTAAGCATTATGGCTAAGTAACTTTGTCACGGGATTACAAATCTCGAATGATATTGAAAGACCACTTCATATTTTATGTGACAATCAGTCAGCTGTGATGTTCTCCAACAACAACAGGAGCTTCTCAAAGTCTAAGTTTGTAAACATCAAGTTTCTTGTTGTGAATGAAAATGTCCATAGTGGACAAATATCTATAGATCACATTGGAACAGAGTTCATGGTTGCGGATCCGCTCACCAAGGGATTACGACCCAAGGTCTTTCATGAGCATTTTGCTCATATGGGGGTTGTATCTCTTGGAGATATTAAGATTTAGTGGGAGCCTGTATATTTTATGTAAGTCTATTCTATAGACATTTGTAATGAATATTTTGGTTAGTGCAGTATTCATTTTATGAGGTATTCATTTAATTCACTCTGGCATTTGAATTTTAATGATCTCAATAAAGGTTTTGATTAGACCAATTGGAAATAGGCATGTTAAATCACATTACATGTAATTTCCATACTATACATCCATATTTGATTTGTGTCATTTGGTTATGTTGGTGTTTATAATAATTGATAGGTGTAGTTACGATAATTATGACGAAAGTCACTTTGATCCTGCATTTGATATAATTGATGGATGAGAATGTTTGAGTATACTCTATTTAGATGATAACAAAATTTGATATCATAAGGATAAGGTTATAATGTGTAATAGATTAGTTTATTATTTAATCCAAGTGAGAGATTGTTAAAATTATAAGAATTTATAATTCTATTTGGATCTAAATTGTCAAACTATAAATTATACAATATGTTGTCATCGGGTTTAAATTCATATTAAAGTGATTTAATATGATTTCAAAGAACTTTAAAGTATATTGAATATAATATGGTCATATTATAATGTGTAGAGACATTAGGAGTAATTTATCAATTTGTGATGGTCAAAATGGTAAATTACCTAATTAGATTAACTAAAGGGTTATCGTCCCCAATTCACAATTAGAACATTTTTTGCAGTAGTTGATTTTTAGTATTTTGGCATTCACACAATATATTCGGGTATGTCTTTCTCGCTTTAATGATTTCCTTGTAGAATTTTTAACACATCGATTTGAGAATTAAATTTTCATTTATTATAGGATTCAATAATTCTATTGATTCCCTCAAGTATTTCTAAAGATTCGACAATGCCTTCGTATAAGTCGTTTTGATGGCAAGAAAAAGATGTTTGTTAGTATTTTAAAACTTTTTAGATCATCAAGTGAGTTGTATAGCTTATTGATTAGATTTATCAGTACCACCACATTCGGGTTACGTGCAAAATGTGTTCCGTGTTTATATACTAAGAAAATATTTTTTAGATTCATTGCATGTCATTTCTTGGACTAATGTTTAAAAAAAAAGAACTTGAGAAAACCTTAGACCGTGAAATTCATTTGGTGTACTCTTGGTTCGAATTGAGTGGGAGAATCATAGGGAAGGTAAGTGACTTGAGAGCTTGAGTTAGAAATTGGGACGAAGTACCTCTGGTTCGGTTGTTTGTTGGAGCTTTGGAAGTTGTTTAAAATTTTGAGGACAAAATTTCATGAGTGGAGAAGAATGTAGTAACTGCAAAATTTAACGAAGGAAAATAAATTGTTTTAAAGTCGAAACTTTTCTTCTGAGGGAAAGTTTAGGGAAAGTTTCCTCTGGGGAAGGTTTTTTAGTCTCTGTTTCAGGAGCGTTATGCTCTAGGGAAGGAAACTCCTTCTCCCAGTAATCTGCTGCCTCTCCCTTACCTCCATAGATGTTTCCTTCGCAGGAAAATCCCTCTCCTTCTCCCGGGTTGGGTAAGCTGAATTCCTTAATGCTCTCGCAAATTTTGAAATTCATGCTTGTTTTCTTCTCTGTTGGAAAGGGAGTTTTCAGATTGCTTTTGGTATGAGTTGAAAGAGGAAAACGTCGGATTCTACTAGGTTGGTCGGAGATTTCTGAGAATCGAACTTGTAATATGTCTGAGAAGAAAGCGACCAGCTTCCACGCCGAAACGTCAGTCTCGGTGGTCAGAGGAATCATTTGGCCAAAGGTAAAACCTTCAATATTATCTCTCTTCCCATGAAAACTTGGATTAAAATTTGAATTTTTGGTGTAAAGCAATTTTCGATTCTATGGAGGTTTTGTCGCGGCTCGGAGTTTTGGATTCGTCGGACTGTAAGGCGTAGTCCGGCGAAGCTCATTTGGGCAAAAGAGATTCAAATAGCGTTGTGAAGATGACGCTACCTGCTTGGGTTCGCGTAGTTGGGCCGTGGTCCACTTTTCGTTCGGGTCGCGGTCAGGCGTTGGTTTGGGCCGCAGTCGAACCTTGTTTGGACCACAGTCCAGATTGGTTGGGTCGCGGTCCAACTCTTTTTGGGCTTGATTTTAAAGTCCTTTAGGCCTAATTTTAAATGATAATTACCCAATTAAAATGGTTATTCTTGAGGAAAGAAAAACTGAGAATTTAATAGATAAAATTAGACAATTAAAATTGAACTACTTCAAAGAAACGAACTTAAGAACTTAATGGATAAATTTTAGCCCAAACAATTTATGATTTTATTTTAATTTAGGTACCTCTGAATTAAATTAAATTTTGGACCTTTGGACATTGTGCTTGGATTATAGGGCTTTGATCTGCCAATGGAGGTAATGATTTATTTTGTACGCTTTAATTAATTATTTTATTTTATAAATAATGTGCTTTAATTTAATGCATACATTCTTTATGTGTTTTTATTTTTTACATGAAAAATCGTTGTTTTAAATAGAGTACGAGACAACTGACTATGTCGTGTTCCCTAACCTGATTAGATTGTTTTATATGGCGTTGGCGATTGCTTGATATCGCTGTTTTGATTTCATTTACATAAGACATGATATACATAGAGGTCGTAAGTGACTCCATTTTTATTTAGATATTTAATTTGTTAAATTGAACATGTCACTGGAAATAAGATATATCTTGAATTTAGTCGATGCACTCCAACGTCACTCCCTTTCAGAATTTAATCAGAAGGACCATCAATTGCCGACTCATGTGTACACTTGGCATGTAGATTTTCTAATACAATATTTTTACATCAAAGTTTATTGAGAGGTGAGAATTTATTGAAAAATTGTAAATCTTTTATTTATTTAATTTTTGTATGACATATTTATTTATTTTTGGATGTATATCACTATTAAATCTTAAATGTCACTAATGATCTATAATAATATTTTCAATTGGGACCACGATTTACAAGTGTAATGTAAGTCTTTCGCTATTTAACATAATAAAATTAAGTTTAAGGGTCGAACAAATTGATATGGTTTCCAAAGACGTTGGAGAGGGAGAGGTGGGCGGCAACAAGGTTGGGAAAACCCCACTTGGGTTGCCGTTAGGATTACTATTCCAAATTGTGGATTTCAGAGAGCTTACCATCTGTTATCCACACCCACATTTCACATGATCTTGTTCCCAAGCCTTCTTCCAGTTTCTCACTCTTCATTCATAAATACTTCTCAACTTGCTTCATCTCTCCTCCACCAACGTCTCTCTCTCTCTGAAAAACAACTTAGCCTTGGCTATCAGAAACCAAACAGACAATCACAACCCGCATCACTAAAGCAGATACTTAAAGATACTCGAGCTTGGGCAAGAAACACGGCTATGGAGACGGCAGCCTGCCGGAAGACGTGCCAAAAGGCCATTTTGCAGTTTATGTAGGCGAAAACCGAAGCAGATAGATATTCTCCTTCAATGGGTGTTCTAACAAACTTGTTCAACAATCTTACGTTAGATATTCTCTGTGATTTTGCTGCCATTTCAGACTGCTCTGTTGCACATTCTCTACTTGTGGGTGTAAGGAAAAGCCCGAAACACGAAAATTTGCCTTGAAAACACTAATTAGTGCAATCTCATGGTCAAAAGAGAGAAGTTGTGCGAAGATATCATGAGTGTTTGTCTCCTTTGCCTAAATCTTGGTTACCACCACAAATTTTTATAAAAAAATCGTAATTTTGTTTTATCAATTTTGTCACATTCTAGACTATTTTGAAATTCAACAAGTGAGAACAGATCTCTCATTCTTTTCTTTTGTTCTGTTTTTTCTTACGTTGTGTTGTTGAGTTGGCAAAGGCCTTATTATGAACAAGAAAACAATACTTCTAGATTCAAGTGTCTATCTTTATTATTTTTTTTTTTTTCTTCTTTTTCTTCTAGAGTTTCTTCCTTTAAAAATTCAAAAAAAAAAAATGAAATTTGAAAAAAAAAAAAGAAAATCGAAAATTTAAAAAAAATTTCAGAAATTCCAAAAAAAAAAAAAAATCATTGAATCAACGATTCTTTACTTGCCAAGTTTTCTTCTTTCAAAAAAATCTCAATATTTTGGGTATCAATATCTCGAGGATCAATTTCTTATTCTTCATTATAAGCATCAATATTTACTTTTGGGTATGGTTATTCAAATATTTTTCTTTGATTGTCTCAATTATTCCAAGTTATTGATTCTACTTTCTTGGAGACTTCAAAGGTCTTGATTAATCGTATTTGCTTTCACAATATTTGAGTATTAATTTATTATTCTGTGAGATATCAAAGTTTTTTTCTGTCATTTCTTGAAAAGTTTCATTTCGTAAAAAGTTTCATTTCTTGAAAAGTTTCATTTCTTGAAAAATTTCCTTTTTTGAAGTCCTATATCCTATTCTAAATCGTTTGATTCTAACCGATTTTGGAAATTAGAATTTTGAGTTAAAAAGTTTGATCTTGCTTGTTGAATTTTTCTTGATTAGATTTTTACATAAAGAGATTAAAGAGAAAATTGAGAGATAAAAAGTCAAGAGGGTGAGACTATCATATAAAAAGCCATTATTTGAGGGAAACACAAATGGAGAGACATATAATCGAGTGTAAACACGTGAAGAAGTGAGTGAGTTCCGTTTACTTAACTTTTTTTTATTTCTTATTTCTTGAAATTATGAGCAGTGAGGGAAGGCGTGAAATTCTTAGACCGTGAAATTCATTGGTGTACTCTTGGTTCGAATTGAGTGGGAGAATCATAGGGAAGGTAAGTGACTTGAGAGCTTGAGTTAGAAATTGGGACGAAATACCTCTGGTTCGGTTGTTTGTTGGAGCTTTTGAAGTTGTTTAAAATTTGGAGGACAAAATTTCATGAGTGGAGAAGAATGTAGTAACTGCAAAATTTAACGAAGGAAAATAAATTGTTTTAAAGTCGAAACTTTTCTTCTGAGGGAAAGTTTCCACTGGGGAAGGTTTTTTAGTCTCTGTTTCAGGAGCGTTATGCTCTAGGGAAGGAAACTCCTTCTCCCAGTAATCTGCTGCCTCTCCCTTACCTCCATAGATGTTTCCTTCGCAGGAAAATCCCTCTCCTTCTCCCGGGTTGGGTAAGCTGAATTCCTTAATGCTCTCGTAAATTTTGAAATTCATGCTTGTTTTCTTCTCTGCTGGAAAGGGAGTTTTCAGATTGCTTTTGGTATGAGTTGAGAGAGGAAAACTTCGGATTCTACTAGGTTGGTCGGAGATTTCTGAGAATCGGAACTTGTAATATGTCTGAGAAGAAAGCGACCAGCTTCCACGCCGAAACGTCAGTCTCGGTGGTCAGAGGAATCATTTGGCCAAAGGTAAAACCTTCAATATTATCTCTCTTCCCATAAAAACTTGGATTAAAATTTGAATTCGTGGTGTAAAGCAATTTTCGATTTTATGGAGGTTTTGTTGCGGCTCGGAGTTTTGGATTCGTCGGACTGTTAAGGCGTAGTCCGGCGAAGCTCATTTGGGCAAAAGAGATTCAAACAGCGTTGTGAAGATGACGCTACCTGCTTGGGTTCGCGTAGTTGGGCCGCGGTCCACTTTTCATTCGGGCCGCGGTCAGGCGTTGGTTTGGGCCGCAGTCGAACCTTGTTTGGACCACAGTCCAGATTGGTTGGGTCGCGGTCCAACTCTTTTTGGGCTTGATTTTAAACTCCTTTAGGCCTAATTTTAAATGATAATTACCCAATTAAAATGGTTATTCTTGAGGAAAGAAAAATTGAACTACTTCAAAGAAACGAACTTAAGAACTTAATGGATAAATTTTAGCCCAAACAATTTATAATTTTATTTTAATTTAAGTAGCTATGAATTAAATTAAATTTTGGACCTTTGGACGTTGTGCTTGGATTATAGGGCTTTGGTCTGCCACTCGAGGTAATGATTTATTTTGTATGCTTTAATTAATTATTTTATTTTACAAAATAATGATTAAAAATCTCTTGTTAGTGCTTTAATTTAATGCATACATTCTTTGTGTGTGTGTGTTTATTTTTTACTTGAAAAATCGTTGTTTTAAATAGAGTACGAGATAATTGACTATGTCGTGTTCCCTAACCTGATTAAATTGTTTTATATGGCGTTGGCGATTGCTTGATATCGCTGTTTTGATTTCATTTACATAAGACATGATATACACAGAAGTCGTAAGTGACTCCATTTTTATTTAGATTTTTAATTTGTTAAATTGAACATGTCACTGGAAATAAGATATATTTCTATTAAATTTAATCGATGCACTCCAACGTCACTCCCTTTCAGAATTTAATCAGCAGGACCATCAATTACCGAATCATGTGTACACTCGGGATGTACATTTTCTAATACAATATTTTTACATCAAAGTTTATTTAATTCGAGAGGTGAGAATTTTTTGAAAAATTGTAAATCTTTTATTTATTTAATTTTTGTATGACACATTTATTTATTTTTGAATGTATGTCACTATTATAGCTTAAATGTCACTAATGGATCTATAACAACATTTTCAATTGGGACCCTGATTTACAAGTGCAATGTAAGTCTTCAAGTTTAAGGGTTGGGACGTTACTCGTCAAATCTCGTGTCCCATATAGGATGTGACAATTGAGATGTTGGGAAGAGAGACAGAGAGAGATGATGTTGTCCTCGGGGGTTAGTTTATTTTTTCAACCTTAGAATAGAATGTACGATTTTGGAGAGAGAGAGAGATGTTGGGAGATAGAGATGATAGAAAGAGAAAGACGTTGGAGAGGGAGAGGTGGGCGGCAACAAGGTTGGGAAAACCCCACTTGGGTTGCCGTTAGGATTACTATTCCAAATTGTGGATTTCAGAGAGCTTACCATCTGTTATCCACGCCCACATCTCACATGATCTTGTTCCCAAGCCTTCTTCCAGTTTCTCACTCTTCATTCATAAATACTTCTCAACTTGCTTCATCTCTCCTCCACCAACGTCTCTCTCTCTCTGAAAAACAACTTAGCCTTGGCTATCAGAAACCAAACAGACAATCACAACCCGCATCACTAAAGCAGATACTTAAAAGATACTCGAGCTTGGGCAAGAAACACGGCTATGGAGACGGCAGCCTGCCGGAAGACGTGCCAAAAGGCCATTTTGCAGTTTATGTAGGCGAAAACAGAAGCAGATACATAATACCCCTTTCATGGCTAGCTCATCCGGAGTTTCAGAGTTTGCTTCAAAGAGCTGAGGAGGAATTCGGCTTCAGCCACGACATGGGTCTCACTCTTCCTTGTGAAGAAGTTGTTTTTTTGTCTGTGATGTCCAAAATCAGATGAAGGAAGAAACCTTATTTGAAATTGATAATTTTTTTCTCAGCGGAGAGCACAATCAAGTAGTGATTATTAAGCTTCACCATTCTTGTTATTAAATGTAGATCTCCATTAATGGGTGTTCTAACAAACTTGTTCAACAATCTTACGTTAGATATTCTCTGTGATTTTGCTGCCATTTCAGACTGCTCTGTTGCACATTCTCTACTTGTGGGTGTAAGGGAAAGCCCGAAACACGAAAATTTGCCTTGAAAACACTAATTAGTGCAATCTCATGGTCAAAAGAGAGAAGTTGTGCGAAGATATCATCAGTGTTTGTCTCCTTTGCCTAAATCTTGGTTACCACCACAAATTTTTATAAAAAAATCGTAGTTTTGTTTTATCAATTTTGTCACATTCTAGACAATTTTGAAATTCAACAAGTGAGAACAGATCTCTCATTCTTTTCTTTTGTTCTTTTTTTCTTACGTTGTGTTGTTGAGTTGGCAAAGGCCCTATTATAAACAAGAAAACAATACTTCTTATATAGTTTTAGTTTATTTTATAGCGTGGTTTTCTTAGAGATTAGATTCTCCTTGTATTGTATGCTATAATGTATACATATTATTCTGTAAGTGGAAATGCACACATTACTAATATTATATTATTTCTAACATAAATTAAGTAAAAGATTAATTTTGTTTTATTTATCAAAGAGATTTTAACAAGAACCAGCATCTGAAAAGGGCAATGTTGTAATCTTCGGACGTTCATTTTCAAGTTTCTCCTGGTATGACAAAACCCACTTGTCCACTCTCCATTTATTTTCAGTGGTTTAATCTACAATTTGGAAGCTCAGCAACCACACTCTCTCTCCCTCCCTCCCTCCCTCTATTACAAACCAAAACCCAAAACTTAGAATGCTAGAAAAACTTCAAATCTTAATTTTAACTAAGCGATGTCAGAACTAGGTTTCTGAAACATTATGGAAACAGTGGGTTATGGTCTTCTTAAACCAATACGGTATTCCCATAAAAAATCTTCCCTCTTTGCTTTTTCTTGGATGATAATAACCTTAAGATCTAAACCTGAGGATTGTAATCTTGATTTATATAACTGACATGTCAGTTATATAAATCATATTTCTAACTCTGTTCTTCATGAAACCAAAACTAGGTTGTAGGATCTGCATGTTAAATCGACTGACATTCTCTTAGATGTCTATAAGCACATTAACCTTAGATCCAACATTTCAATCTAATCAATGTACTAAATAAGGAGCTTATTTTTATAGATGGACATCATTGATATGTGGCAGTCAAGGCAAAGACGATCCTAGATTCTGTTGATTGTGAGGACTCAAACCATACTAGTGGGGGTGCACAATCTCACATCGCTTGGAAGAGTGAAAATTAAGTGTTTTATAAGTAAAGTTTCCTTCCTTACCAAGTACAATACGTTTTGGGCTAACCTCAAGAACAAATCAGTACAAGCTCTAGACCAAAGCAGAAAATATTATACTGAGAGCACTGCGGGACTTCACAAATAGTATCAGAGCTAATACACAACAAGAAGTGTGACTGACGTAAACGCTGGGCTGCTAATAGAGAAGATGGTGGCAGCCCGCCTAGTGAAGCCAAAAACGACTCAATATTCTGTTAATTGTGAAGACTCAGCCTATATCAGTAGGTGCATACAATCTCACATCACTTGTAAGAGTGAAAATTGAGTGTTTTATAAGTAGAGTTTTTCTTCTTATGTAATGAAATGCATTTTAGGTTAACCCCAAATATAAATCTATGCGATTTCCAATCCAAAGTGAACAATACTGTACTAGGAGCACCGGAGGACTCCACAAATAGTATTCGAGCCAACTCCCTAGAAGTGTGGCCAGCGGGGATGCCGTGCTCCCAAGGAAGGAGATTGTGGCAGCTCGCTTTGTGAATGCAAGGTGTAACGACCACTCTTTTCTAGTAAGATATTTTTCAGTTTGTAACGATCCGGGATTTGCCTATACTCGGCTCTGGAATTTGTCTATACTCGACTCTAGGATTTGCCTATACTCGGGCTTAGATTCCCAGGGTTTGCTGACACGGTCTGGACCTAGAAAGGACCCGTGTTAAACCCACAAAAAGATGAAGAGTGGTAGTGTGTGTAATATGAAGAACAGGATAATAAAATAAAGATAAAAATAAAATAAATGAAAACTCTAAGCGAACCCGAGAGCTATCTTATGTTATGCTTACGGGTGCATATTTTTTCGTAGGAAAACAACCACTATCAGGTACCGGTTTGGCCCCCTCGTAAATCAAACTTCTAAGGAAGAATGATGAGAAAGAGCAATACGAGCTTACTCTAGCAACCTTGAGCTAGTAAGCAAGGAAGACCTATTCCTTTCACGGATTGAAAAATCAGTGGCTTACCTCCATTGAAGGTAACAATGTTTCTCTCTTTGAAAGACAAAGGTGACTCATGTATTGAGAAATTGGCAAAAAAAAAAATTTCCAATGCAACTAAGCAATACCTATTTAACCCCTAATGGTGGCGACTAGGGTTTGGATGGAAGGATGAAAAAGAGCCGTTGATGAAGGATGAAGATGGGCGGCCAAGATGAGCGGCCACTTTGGCGGCCAAGCCTTGTCCGCGTGCGCCCTAGATTCGACGGTGGAGATGGCAATCCGCCCCTCTTCTAATCCATGGGCCTAATTCCTTTCTTTGTTGTCTCTTCGATGGTTGAAACCATTATTTTTCAACCCAAAACCAACCGTCATGCATTCATTTATCCTTAACCAACAATCTAATGCATGATATGGGTAAGGCTTATAGATATAAGTTACTCTCACAAAAAAAGTTAAATGCTTGCCAAAGAAAGAGAAAATACAAAAGTGTTCAAAAGAAAATAAATAAAGGAAAATATGCATAAAATAAATGGTTACACGTTTAGGGTGCCGTGAAGACAAATTCTCGTCTGATGATGCTCTAAATCCATCTGTGTGTCCCATACTACCATGTGGAGGGGCTGCTCCATATCCAATGAGGTAATCTCCCAAGTGGATCATTCTAAAAGATCAAGACCTGCAAAAGAAACAAAGTCATCAGTAAAATGAGTAAGTAAAGTAACGGACTTTGTCTGTGAGCATGTGATTGGCCTCCTAGGCATGTCATCCTCTCTAGGTGAGAAAAAATTTGACCTCAAATCCAATGATTCGGTCTCTTCATCATTAATCTCATCTCTCACATATGGTGAAAGATCCTAGACATTGAATGTGGCCGACACATCATAATCTCCCTGTAGGTTTATCTTGTAAGCGTTATTATTGATCCGCTATAACACTTTAAATGGGTCTTCATCTCTAGGAAGTAGTTTAGAGCGCCTCTTATCTAGAAATCGCTCTTTCCTCAAATGTAACCACACAAAATCTCCTTCTTGAATGTAACTTCTTTCCGTCCTTTGTTGGCGTGTTTGGCGTAGCCCGCATTGCTCTTTTCAATAGCTTTGCGCACTGTCTCATGCAATTTCTTTATTTGCTCTGCCTTACTAGCTCTAGATAGTAGTTTAGAGCGCCTCTTATCTAGAAATCGCTCTTTCCTCAAATGTAACCACACAAAATCTCCTTCTTGAATGTAACTTCTTTCCGTCCTTTGTTGGCGTGTTTGGCATACCCCGCATTGCTCTTTTCAATAGCTTTGCGCACTGTTTCATGCAATTTCTTTATTTGCTCAGCCTTACTAGCTCTAGATGGATTGATAAAGTCCTTAGTAGGGAGAGGCACAAGGTCTAGTAGTGTAGAAAGATTAAAGCCATAAGCAACCTCAAAGGGTGTTTGGTGGGTCGTGGAGTGGACACTCCGATTGTAGCAAAACTCCAACTCCAATTGGGGTAGAACTATATTCCAATTTTCCAACTTCTTTCCAACAAAGCATCTTAGTAGGGTTCCCAATGTCCTATTAACCACTTCAGTTTGTCCATCTGTTTGGGGGTGGAAGGAAGTATTAAAACAAAGTCTCATCCCCAATTTTCTCCACAAGGTATTCCAAAGGTCGTTTCCAATAAGATGCATAAATCATTCGTTGTGGCGGTGGATTGGCTCCTCCACCACAAGCTCTTAAATCGCTATGTCAAGCGCACTTCCAAGTTTATGGCTGACAATGAGACCAATCGATGAATATTGTCGACCAAGAGAAATGCATTTTTTTCGATTTTTTAAATTTTTTTTTTAATTAAACTTTTGAAAGAAACCAAAACTTAATTGAAAACTTTGTTCTGGTCTTAATAATTCCTCTCGGTGCTGGTTACCGGACTAATAGGCCCAGACCACGTTGAGCCCTACTTAAAACTCTGTTTACATTTTTCATCAACATCTAACGATATCGCAAAATCTACAATCTTGTTGACGACCTTTCATTTTCTCCAGCAACTTCTCGGTGTGGTTTCAACTTGAATCTTTACAGTCCGAAAAAGTCCAGGGTTGTTGGATTTTGATTGCTGATGAGATGAAGCAAGTGATCGGAATGGTCATTTCCAATAAGATGCAGAATTCGGTCGTTATGGCAGTGTACAGGCTCCTCAACCACAAGCTCTTTAATCGCTATGCCAAGCGCACTTCCAAGTTTATGACTCAGGATGAAACCAACCGATGCAACATTTGAGATCGAGAGAAATGCATTTTTTTCGATTTATTTTTAATTTTAAAAAAAAAATTAACTTTTGAAAGAAACCGGAACTTAATTGAAAACTTTGGTCTGGTCCCAATAATTCCTCTCGGTGCCGGTTACCGGATTGACAGGCCCAGATCACGCTGAACCTTACTAAAAACTCTGTTTACATTTTTCATCAACTTCTAACGACATCGCAGAATCTACAATCTTGTCGACGACCTTTCATTTTCTCCCGCAGCTTCCTGGCGTGGTTTCAACTTGAATCTTTAAGGTTCGAAAAAGTCCAGGGTTGTTGGATTTTGATTACTGATGAGATTTTGGTCTGATCTCGGTTCGGTACCAGTTCCTCCCACCAAAATTACTATTTTTTTTTTCAATCCAATCCATCCAAAACTGGATTGTAAAATGGTGTGAGAAGACCAAAGCTGACCAGGCGCTTTTCGACTTGGATTGTAAAACGGTGTGAGAAGATCAATCCAACATTGGATTTTAAAAATTTCTGACTAGGCAAGCCGAGGCGAGCACGAGGCGACCAGAGGCGAGCAGATGCCAGCGCGAGGCGACCAGAGGCAGCGAGAGCGGAGGCGACCAGGCGAGCGCGAGCAGAGGCAGAGAGAGCGGAGACAGCGCGAGTAGAGGTAGCGAGAGCGGAGGCGGCGCAAGCAGAGACAGTGAGAGCTAGGGCTTATGAGTCTGGCTGCAGGAAAGAAGCAGTGCTGAGGAGTGGTTTTAGTTTTTTTTTTTTAATTTTTTTAAGTTATCCGACCCATGGGTCGGATAACCCACCGGCCCGACCCATGGGTCGGTTCTCCCGTGAGAATTCCCTATCCTGGTACGGGGAACCGGGGACCAGACTACTGTTCCTGGTTCCTCAATCCATGAAACCGGGACCAGTCCCATGGCAGGCAGAACCGACCAAGAACCAGCCCGGACCGCCGGTCTGGTCCGATATTGCAGTTCCGAGCCGGTTCTGCCCACCCCTATGCTCCACCACAAGCTCTTTAATCGCTATGTGAAGCACACTTCCAAGTTTATCGCTCATGATGAGACAAACCGATGCAACATTTGCGACCAGGTGAACCTACTTTTGAGCATTCTTTCTTTCTCTTTTACATTCTACCAATTAATTTTTCTAGATTTTCTATAGTGCATAATTGTAACAAATTATGGTTTGTCACTAACTGGCTTTTAGGTTAAATTGGATCCTTATAGATCACTAAGCAAGCATATGCATTGGGTGGTTGCTGAATTTTAAAAAAAAAACACGGATCTATGTGCCATAGTCAATGGATAAATCTCATTTTTTAAAGATTCCCGACGTTACACCTTCCTCAAGCACTTAATGTGAGGCCAAATTAGTTTTTCTTTTCCTTTTCACACGTGCGTGAGACATCAAGATTTTCAAATTTAACCAATGAGCTTACAATCGTACTGTTTTTAAAGTACTAGATGTAGGATCGAGATTGTCTAAGAGGGGGTGAATTAGACCTTTAAAAAATTTCTTAAACTAATCAGCAAGCACAATAATAAAAATAACAGAGAAAGAGAGAAAAACCAACACAAGAGTTTTTACGTAGTTCGACCAAAACCTGCCTACATCCACACTTCAAGGTTCCCCCTTGAAGATCCTTAACCTTCTCCTCACGAGAATAAACAGATCGGAATTTCGGGCTCCGATCAACTGCCTTTTACAGATCTGGATTGTACTTGACAGGCGTCAATCCACTGCCTTATACAAATATTTGAGTTTGTAAAAATTCAAGCTCAGACTACACTCTCAAAGATTAAAATCTCAAGTTATCGAATCGAGAGGTGTAGATGAAATACAGAGTATGATAGATTTAGCAGATTAGGGCTCAAGAGTAAAAATTCGCAAAAGTTGTTTCTTCGTGCTCTAACCTCAGCTTAAATACTCTGTCTGATTTTGCTTCACATAATTGAATGCTTCTTTCTTCAAATGAAAAATGTATCCGTTGGGAAGCATCCGTACTGAAGCAGATATCCGTTGCATCTGAAATTGTTGTTTGTCGTCGCCATTAAAGTTCTGGAATTAATGCTGAAAACGACATCACTGTAGCTTCGCAGTTATATTCAAATTTGGCGGAAGATCACCGGTGGAAGTAGCTTTAAAAAATCGGAACATCATCGATGGATGCAACTTGAAAAGCCATCGGCAGATGTATCTTCATACGCCATCGGCAGATGCAACATGATAGGCTATCGGCAGATACAACTTGGAATGCTATCGGCAGATGCACCTTAAAAATTCATTGGCAGATGTATCTTGAAATTTCATCGGCAGAAGCATCTTGACATTCCATTGGCAGAAGCATCTTGACATTCCATCGGCAGATGCATCTTGACATTGCATCGGCAGATTCATCTTCAAACGCCATCGGCAGATGCAGCTTGAAAACGCCATCGGCAGATGCAGGCCTTGAACTCCTTCGGCAGATGCAAGCCTTGTACTCCATCGGCAGATGCAAGCCTTGAACTCCATCGGCAGATGCAAGCCTTGAACTCCATCGCCTTTTGTCGTTTAGCGATCGGCATGTGTGATTCTTTAAAACTCCACAGTTTTTGTCGTTTACCTATCGGTGGATGCCATTCTTTTCTTCAACCGGTGGATGTCTTCTTTGTCTTTTAGCTATCGGTTAATGTGAACATTTTATACAATTTCAGCCCTGTACACTTAACCAATATTGTTAGGAAACTAAAATACCCTTTTTAAGGGTATTTCCAACAGATTAAAAACACAAACATAATTCATTACTCTCATTTAACAAACATAATCAAATTACATATTTATCATCCAAATACATCATCAAAAACTTAGTTAGACTTAAACACTAATTAAGTCAACAATCTCCCCCTTTTTGATGATGACAACATATAGAGTTGATTAAGTATAACTCCCTCATAATCTTAGCTCCCTCATAGCAAATGCATATTTGCCAAACAAAACACAGAGCATACCAGAGTTTCAAAACATTCAAAGATGTGCATATATCCAGATTTCCAAAAGTATGCATACATAAATTATAGTAACAAATTAACATTGATCAAGTATATTCTCCTTCATTGACATTATCAAAAAACAAACAGAGACACAGCAGAAGCAATGCACTTACCACAAGGTATAGAAACATCAGAGGAATGTCATTAGAATCAATAAAAGTGTTTACAAACAAAATTAGCTACTTAAAGAAGGCTAAAAAATGTGTCCAAAAAGCTTGGCTAATCCAAGCAGGCACTTCAAGGTCTGAGGAGAAGTACGCATCCACGAGTGTTTGGAGGGAAGCAATATCTTGAGGGACGGGTGGATGATAGAGCACTAAATCCTGGCATGGAGTAGGCTCTGGCTGAGGAGCAGCAGAGGTAGAGGGGCCTTGATATACCACCACATCCAAGCAGGGAGCTGGAGATGGAGAAGGTTCTGAGTACACCACCATGTCCATACATGGAGGAGGCTCGACAGAAAGACCAGCAGTAGGAACAACAGGAGGAGAGAATGCTAGTTCAGCCTCCTGAAGATCCAACGACAGTAAGCGCACATCTTCAGCAACTGCAGGCCTGGAAAAGGGAAGAAAAAGATCTTCAAAACAAGCCTCTAGAACACTGACAGAACTAGATGGTTCGGGTTCAGGTTCAGGATGCAAAGCGTCAACTGAAGATCGGAGAGACTCAAGTTCCCTGACAACCATGCGCCTATCAGCATCCACTTTCTGAGACAACAAACCAAGACCGGTATCTAAGGTGATTCCTATTTCCTTTTGGTTTTTATCAAGCTGACTTTGAATGGAACTGAGTGCAGTGTTAAGGCTGGTAATGGAAGTCTTCAGCTCAGAGTATTGTTCCTCACTTATGAAAAATCTCCTTTGATATGTCTTTGGAATTGCAGGAGTAACTGATGGAATTGGTGAGGAGACTGGGACATGTGGGGTTGTTAGGACTGGAGGAGCATGATGGACTAGATAGGGAGGAGGTATATCCAGTTGGACTGGAGATGGAGGAGGTATGTCCTGTTGGACTGGAGATGGAGGAGGTATAGCCTGTTGGACTGGAGATGGAGGAGCTGGAGGAAACAGAGCCGGTAGAAGAAGTGCAGGTGGAGGAGATGGAGGGTTCTCTGGAATGGAAGGGGGCACAGATGAGGGAGCAGAGATTGCCTCTGAAACATGTGCTCTTGAGGAAGGGGCACGACGCCTTTGCACTAGAGGAGGAGGTTGGAAGCTAGAAGCCTGAGATTGAGAAGGGGAATTATCAAATGCAAGTATCTCAGAGTCATCCCTCCTTCAGCAATGGACTCCTCTGGCAGGATAAGTTTTCTCTTCCCCTTTTTGGCAGCTGCAGCCTTAGCAGTACTTTGCTTAGAAGCATCCAAAACAAGGTTCCCTGTTCTTGTTCTCTTTATTCCCATTTTCTTCAGGGTGGTTTGGGAATAGTAACTTGAAGGTTGAAGACGGAAGGGGTCTTCATTCTATGGAAAAACAACCTCAAGCTGCATAAATATCTTCATGGGGAGCAGATTGTAAGGTAAAGAGGTAGCCCTGGATGACACTGCCTGAATCATCCTTCGAACAACAACATATCCAAGATTGAAGGGGGCCTTGTAGTAAAGTGCAAACAGAACAAAAAGCTCCATTGCACTCACTTCGTCATGGTGACCACCCTTAGAGACAATATTATACCCTATCATCTGATGAAATAACATGGCCCTTGCGGTCAGGTGTTTGCCCTTAAGATGATCAGTGGAATGGTTTGGGTCAAGAGCTATAATCTATAGAAAGCTTTGATCGTCAGAGGTTCCAAAGAAAAGAGGCTCAGTGCCGGACACATACTTGTAGGGGCAGCTATCTAAATGGGAGACCTCCAGAAGGGCATTAATGTACTGTGGAGTAATCTCGATGTGCTTGTTATACACATAACTCTTTATAGTAGAGAGATCAGAGGTATAACTCAGGTTAGTATAAAACATTCTGATGGCTTCTGGGAAATAGTACGATTCTACATCAAAAAGTCCTAGTAACCCGAGATCCTTCAAGGGTTCTATGATATCCATTCCAGCTAAGTCCTCAAAGTAAATACCTCGACTGGGAATTAAAGATTTGAACTTAAAGTCGTCATGGTACCTTAACTCAGCAGCTTGAGAGAGAAAGAAGAGAGATGGCCACTCTTTTGTACGAGGTATCTCTCGTGGAGGACGAGCTGATACTTTGGCCTTCTTCTTGGCTGGTTTAGGAACAACGAAAGACGATGAAGCCATTGGAGCAATTCGAAGAAAGAAAAACCTAGAGAGAAAGAGGTTTGAAAGCCGAGGTTTTCTAAAAGGGCGCGAAAGATGAAGCGTCTCGGAGAAGAAATAGAGTTTAAATGGAATAGGGCATCGCCCGACGAGAGGAAGTCACACGTGTAAAACCGATCAGCCCGATGGGTCACACGTGTCGGCAGATTAAGAATATATCTTCCGATGCCTTAAGACAATATGCATCTGCCGATACCTATCGGTATCAATGCATCAGCCGATGCCTTCACAGATAGAAATGCTCTAACACTCAGGAATTGTCCAAATAGAAGAACAATCTTAGATTTTCTCAACCCGAATGAGACCTAGTCTTATTCTAATATTATTGAAGGTCTTTTCATCCAAAGGTTTTGTAAAGATGTTGGCTAGTTGATCTACTGAATTAACAAATTCTAAAGATATATCACCTCTTTGAACATGATCACGGATGAAGTGATATCTTACATCTATATGCTTAGTTCTAGAGTGCTGAATAGGATTTTTAGAAATGTTTATAGCACTGGTGTTATCACACCGAATAAGAATTTTATCATAAAACAGATTATAATCTTCCAAAGTCTGTTTCATCCAAAGCATTTGTGCACAACAACTGCCTGCAGCAATATATTCACTCTCAGCAGTTGACAATGCAACAGAATTCTGTTTCTTAGAATACCAGGAGATAAGAGATTCACCAAGGAACTGACATGTTCCACTGGTGCTTTTCCTATCAACTAGACTACCAGCATAGTCAGAATCAGAGTATCCAATCAGATCAAAAGAAGTGCCTTTAGGATACCATAATCCAAGATCATAAGTTCCACTCAAATATTTGAATATTCTCTTGACTGCATTTAAGTGGGATTCTTTAGGGGCAGCTTGGAATCTAGCACACAGACAAACACTAAAGAGTATATCTGGCCTACTTGCAGTCAGATATAACAATGAACCAATCATACCACGATATTTTTTAATATCAACACTAATTCCTTTTTCATCTTTATCCAATTTAGTTGTGGTACTCATAGGAGTCTTGAAAGACTTAGATGATTCTAATCCAAATTTCTTTAGAAGATCCTTGATGTATTTTTCTTGACAGAAGAAAATTCCATCAGGAGATTGACTAATCTAAAACCCTAAGAAGAATTTCAACTCCCTCATCATACTCATCTCAAATTCATTTTGCATGAGGGAGGAAAATTCATTATACATGTTAACATTAGTTGATCCAAAAATAATGTCATCGACATAAATTTGAACTAACAAAATGTCTTTATTCTTTTGCTTGGTAAATAGAGTTGAATCAGTATTTCCCTTTTTGAAATTCCTTTCCTCAAGGAAGTTCTTCAATCTATCATACCAAGCTCTAGGAGCCTGCTTAAATCCATAGAGGGCCTTTCTTAGTTTGTAAACATAATCAGGTTTTTCAAAGTCTTCAAATCCTAAGGGCTGTTCTACATATACTTCTTTCATGATATATCCATTTAAAAAGGCACTCTTTACATCCATTTGAAAGAGTGTGAAGTTTTTGTAGCAGGCATAGGCTAAGAGCATTCTAATGGATTCTAGCCTAGCTACAGGTGCAAAGGTTTCCTCAAAATCAATTCCTTCTTCTTGATTGTAACCTTTGGCAACTAACCTAGCTTTGTTTCTTACTACAATCTCATTTTCATCCAATTCGGCTTCCTCAAACTTCTTAGGCTCTATCTGAGAAATAAATGCCATATTGGCACAGAGATTCCTAAGAGAGGATCTGGTCTTAACACCTAATGAAGGATCACCTAAGATTTCATCTATTGGATGGTTTCTAATATACTTCCAATCTCTAGGAAGATCTGCAGATTCATCTTTAATAAGAACAATTTCTAGAGAACTTGAAGATGGTTCTAAAGATTTTTCTACTAGAGGAGTATCTGTAGGTTTTTTTAAAGAAAGAGAATCGAATTGTTTATCCAAGGTAACATCCTCATCCACATAGATTGTGGGCTGAGGGGACTCATCAAAGTTGACATGGACCGACTCTTCAACAACTAGAGTTCTCTTATTGAATACCATATATGCTTTACTGGTCAGAGAATAACCAAGAAAAATTCCAAGATCAGATTTGGAATTGAATTTTCCTAAGTTATCCTTAGTGTTGAGAATGAAGCATTTACTACCAAAGGCTCTAAAGTATTTGACAGAAGGAGTTTTTCCACTTCAGAGCTTATATGGAGTTTTCTCAAGAATAGGTCTTATTGAGACCCGATTAAGCACATAACAGGCTGTTGCAACAGCTTCAGCCCAGAAATACTTAGGAAGAGAGTTTTCATTAAGCATAGTTTGAGCTAGCTCTTGGAGAGATCTATTATTCCTCTCAACAACACCATTTTGCTGAGGGGTCCTAGAAGAGGAGAAGTTGTGCTCAATTTCATGTTTGAGACACAAGAGTTCAAATCTTTTATTTTCAAATTCTCCTTCATGATCACTATGAATAGCAATAATGGAGAGCTCCTTTTCATTTTGAACTCTTTTCCTAAAGCTAGAAAAGGTATCAAAAGTCTCATTCTTAGACTTCAGAAAATATACCCAAGTGAACCTAGAGAAGTCATCTACAATAACAAAGGCATAGAGTTTGCCTCCTAAGCTGGTTATATTGGAGGGACCGAAGAGGTCCATATGAAGGAGTTGGAGAGGCTTTGAAGTAGAAATTGCATTCTTAGATACAAAGGAACTTTTGATCTGCTTACCCATTTGGCAGGCTTCACAGACCTTATCCTTCTCAAAGGATATCTTAGGGATTCCTTTAACTAAATTCTCCTTAGTAATCTTAGCTAAAGTATCCATCCCTACATGTCCTAATCTCCTATGCCAAATCCAAGAATTATGGGAAGAATTAACAGCAAAGCATTTTTCATCATCATGTTCAATAGCATCTATGTTAATAATATAGATATTTTCTTTCCTATATCCAGTGAACATAGTTTTGTCATTAGATGCATCTTTAATTATACAAGAGTTTGATTTAAAAATCACCTCATAACCTTTATCACATAACTGGCTAATACTAAGCAGATTATGCTTTAATCCCTCAACTAACAGCACATTTTCAATAGTAGGATTAAAACTGTTACCTATATTGTCGATGCCAACAATTTTGCCCTTTTGGTTTCCACCAAAAGTGACACTTCCTTTCTTTTTGTTGACAGCAGCAAACATGGTTGAGTCTCCTGTCATATGCCTCGAGCATCCACTGTCGAGGTACCACTGGTTCTTTCCAGGAGAGCACTTAACCTGCAAAACAGTAATCAATTGGTCTTCTTAGGTACCCAAATTTTTTGGGTCCTAGTGTTAGGTCTGGTTCCCTTAGAAACCCATTGAAGTTTATCACCCGACTTCCTACCTAATTTTAAAGGACATTCAAATGACTTATGTCCTATCTCATTACATGCATGGCAAGTAGAGGATTTAACAAAGAAATTCTTAAAAACTCTCTTTTTATTAGGCTTGTCATAACCTAATCATGTTCTATCAAAATTTGCTCTCTGACTTCCTAATAACATCTTAAATAACTTGGTGCCATTAGTAAATTTCAGAATAATATTATTCAAATCTTCGTTTTTGCTCTTAAGCTCATCAATCTCCTTAACATGCAGATTACACTTCTTAGCATGCATTTCTACCATGTTTGCATTTTCCTTTTTCAACATGTTATACTTAGTCTTAAGCAAGCTAAATTGCTTAACCAAGTCATTAAAGGCGTCAATTAGTTCGCCTTCTTCATTATCACTTTCGCTATCACTTAAAGTACTTGAAGAAGAAGTAGTAACCTTTTCCTCGTGTGCCATGAAGCACAGATTTGCAACTTCCTCATCTTCTGAAGAGAAGGTGTCGCCTTCACTGTCATCCCAAGTGGCCTTCATAGCCTTCTTCTTGAACTTCTTGGGGTTCTTAGCATGTGGACAGTCGGCCTTCATGTGCCCTGACTTTCCACACCCAAAACAAGTGATCTCCTTTTCCTTTTAAGGCTTATCTCCTTTCGAGAATTTCCTCCCATGCATCCTTTTTCTCTGGAGGAACTTGCTAAATCTTCTAGTGATGAGAGCAATGTCCTCATCATCTTCTTCCTCCTCAGATTCATCTGGTTTGCTTGAAGAGGCTTTGAGGGCTATGTCCTTTCTCTTGGAGATCTCCTTTTCCTTAAGATCCTCCTTGTCATTGGCCCTCATGGTTATTTCATGAGTCATCAGAGATCCAATGAGCTCTTCAAGTTTGAGAGCTTTGAGATCCTTTGGTTCCTGAATTGCAGTCACCTTTGGCTGCCAGCTTCTTGGAAGACATCTGAGAATCTTCCTGACCTGTTCTTCACTAGAATAAGATTTACCAAGAGCTTTCAAACCATTAGTTATGTTAGTAAATCTTGTAAACATGGAAGAGACAGACTCATCCTTAGGCATAGAGAATAATTCATACTCATGTGTGAGCATATTCAGTTTGCTCTCCTTCACTTGGTTTGTGCCCTCGTGTGTGACCTCTAATAAGTGCCAAATTTGTTGCGCACTTTCACACCCTTGTACCCTATTAAATTCATCTCTATTCAGAGCACACTACAGAGTGTTTATTGCCTTGGCATTAAGGCTCATATTTCTCTTATCGGACTCAGATAATTCAGTAGAGTCCTTATGGATACTCTTCCCATCTACAGTTTTCATGGCCTTAAAAGGACCATTCTCTATTATACACCAAGTCTCATAGTCCATGGCTTGAACGAATATTTTCATTCTAGCCTTCCAATAAACATAATCACTACCATCAAAGAAATGAGGTCTATTTGTAGCTTGACCTTCTACGTGTGTGAAGTTAGTGTTGAATGCCATTGTAAATATATATATTACACAGAGTGTTTAAGCACAACTTAGACAGTGACAAACCTTGCTCTGATACCAATTGTAGGATCGAGATTGTCTAAGAGGGGGGTGAATTAGACCTTTTAAAAATTTCTTAAACTAATCAGCAAGCACAATAATAAAAATAACAAAGAAAGAGAGAAATACCAACACAAGAGTTTTTACGTGGTTCAGCCAAAATTTACTTGCATCCACGCTTCAAGGTTCCCCCTTGAAGATCCTTAAACTTCTCCTCACGAGAATAAACAGATCGGAATTCCGGGCTCCGATCAACTGCCTTTTACAGATCTGGATTGTACTTGACAGGCGTCAATCTACTACCTTATACAGATATTTGAGTTTGTAAAAATTCAAGCTCAGACTACACTCTCAAAGATTAAAATCTCAAGTTATCGAATCGAGAGGTGTAGATGAAATACAGAGTATGATAGATTTAGCAGATTAGGGCTCAAGAGTAAAAATTCACAAAAGTTGTTTCTTCGTGCTCTAACCTCAGCTTAAATACTCTATCTGATTTTGCTTCACAGAATTGAATGCTTATTTCTTCAAATGGAAAATGTTACCGTTGGAAACCATCCGTACTGAAGCAGATATCTGTTGCATCTGAAATTGCTGTTCGTCGTCGCCATTAAAGTTCTGGAGTTAATGCTGAAAACGAAGTCACTGTAGCTTCGCGGTTATATTCAAATTTGGCGGAAGATCACCGGTGGAAGCAGCTTTAAAAAATCGAAACGTCATCGGTGGATGCAACTTGAAAAACCATCGGCAGATGTATCTTCATACGCCATCGGCAGATGCAACATGATAGGCTATCGGCAGATGCAACATGGAATGCTATCAACAGATGCACCTTAAAAATTCATCGGCAGATGTATCTTGAAATTTCATCAGCAGAAGCATCTTGACATTCTATCGGCAGAAGCATCTTGACATTCCATCGGCAAATGCATCTTGACATTGCATCGGCAGATGCATCTTCAAACGCCATCTGCAGATGCAGCTTGAAAACGCCATCGGCAGATGTAGGCCTTGAACTCCTTCGGCAGATGCAAGCCTTGTACTCTATCGGCAGATGCAAGCCTTGAACTCCATCGGCAGATGCAAGCCTTGAACTCCATCGCCTTTTGTCGTTTAGCGATCGGCATGTGTGATTCTTTAAAACTCCACTGTTTTTGTCGTTTATCTATTGGTGGATGCCATTTTTTTCTTCAACCGGTGGATGTCTTCTTTGTCTTTTAGCTATCGGTTAATGTGAACATTTTATACAATTTCAGCCCTGTACACTTAACCAATATTGTTAGAAAACTAAAATACTCTTTTTAAGGGTATTTCCAACAGATTAAAAACACAAACATAATTCATTCCTCTCATTTAACAAACATAATCAAATTACATATTTATCATCCAAATACATCATCAAAAACTTAGTTAGACTTAAACACTAATTAAGTCAACACTAGAAGTTTTAGGGGTGAAATACTTTATGTAGATTTCCTATTTTAACTTGTGATTTGAAGAAGATGATTTCTTTCCAAACCTATTTTGTTGTAACGTGGGCGGTTAAGCTTGAACTAGGCGTTATGAAAAGTTCCTGCTTCATTCTTACAAATACTTGTCACTAAGTTCTTTAGGTTTGAATCTAGACACCTTTATGATAACGATTTGCAACTTGTTTAGGTCATTCTAAAACATTACACAGTTTGGCGGTTAAATATAATAGTGATCACTTTGGTTTGGAACTTAACTGAAAACTTTGATCCAGTCTCAATTCATCTCGGTGCCAGTTAATGGACTGACATGCCCGGACCACGCTGAATCCTACTTAAAACTCTGTTTACATTTTTCATCAAACATCCAACAACGTTGCAGAATCTACAATCTCGTCGATGTCCTTTCATTTTCTCCAGCAGCTTCTTGGCATGGTTTCAACTTACCCTTCAACTTGAATCTGTACACTCCAAAAAAATCCAGGGTTATTGGGTTTCGATTGCCGGCAAGATGAAGCAGGTGATCGAAATGGCATTTCCAATAAGATGCAGAAATCAGTCGTTGGATGTAACTTAAAACTAAGGGTGAGCAGAACTGGTCCGAGACCGCGGGATTAGACCAGATTGGACCGATTGATTCGATCTGGTTTCAGTTGGTTCTACACTTTGCATGGTTTGGAACCGGTTTCCACATCTCAAATCACGCGTTCTACAGTCCATTCCATAGCCCGAATGCAAAAATCTCGAAGAATAGAAAAAAAAAAACCTAAAGAACCAAAAAAAAAATCTTGTAAATACTACTTAATTTGGATTTTAAAGTATTTTTATTTATTGTGGATGTTGGATTTAGTTGATTAGATTTAATTTTAATGTTAGATAGTTGAATTTAATACAAGTGGATTTTATTTTACATTTTTTCAATTTATTTTTAACTTTTTTTGAAAAAAATTTAACTTTTGTAAGAAATTGGAACTGAACTAAAAACTTTGGTTCGGCCCCCGATTCTTCTCGGTGCCAGTTACCAAACTGACAGGGCCGGACCACGCTAAACCCTACTTAAAACTCTGTTTATAGTTTTTATCAACATCCAACGACGTCGCAGAATCTACAATCTCGTCGACGACCTTTCATTTTCTCAAGCAGCTTTTCGGCGTGGTTTCCACCTGTCCTTCAACTTCAATCTGCACACTGAAAAAGTTCAGGGTTCTTTGGTTGCGATTGCCTGTGAGATGAAGCAGGTGATTGGATTGGTTGTTTCCAACAGTAAAATTAAATCTAACATACTAAATCTAACTATCCAACATTAAAATTGAATTTAATTAACTCAATCTAACATCAACAATAAATAAAAATACTTTAAAATCTAAATTAAATAGTATTTTCAAGATTTTTTTTTATTCTTTCAGATTTTTTTTAAGATCTTCAAGATTTTTGCATCCAGATTATGGACCGGACCAGACCGGACCGTAGGGACCTTCTGGATTTGAGATGTGGGAACGATTCCAGATAGGGCAACGTTAGAACCAACGAAACAGATCAAATTCGTCGGTCCGATCTAGTCTAATCAAGCGATCTCGGGCCGGTTCTGCTCACCCCTAGTTTTAAGTTACATCCAACGATTAGTTTTTGCATCTTATTGGAAACGGACCAATCCAACCACATGCGTCATCTCACCGGAAATCGAAACCCAAGAAACCTAGACTTTTTCAGAGTGTGCAGATACAAGTTGAAGGGCAGGTTGAAAACCACGTCGAGAAGATGCTGGAGAAAATAAAAGATCGTCAACGAATTGAAATTGTGACGTCGTTGGATGTTGATGAAAAATGTAAACAGAGTTTTAAGTTAGGGTTCAGCGTGATCCAAGCCTGTCAGCCCGGTAACCAGCATTGAGAGGAATCAGGACTGGACCAAAGTTTCAATTCAGTTTTGATTTCTTCCAAAAGTTAATTTTTTTCAAAAAAATTAAAATAAATCGAAAAAATGCAAAATAAAATCCACATATATTAAATTCAACTATCAACATTAAAATTAATCCAACATACTAAATCTAACTATCCAAAATTAAAATTAATTACTCAATCTACATCAACAATAAAATATAAAAAATACTTTAAAATCTAAATTAAAATAGTATTTTCAAGATTTTTTTTTATTCTTTCAGATTTTTTTTAAGATCTTCAAGATTTTTGCATCCAGATTATGGACCGGACCAGACCGGACCGTAGACCTCTGGATTTGAGATGTGGGAACCGATTCCAGATCGTGCAACGTGTAGAACCAACCGAAATCAGATCAAATTAGTCGGTCCGATCTAGTCTAATCAAGCGATCTCGGGCCGGTTCTGCTCACCCCTAGTTTTAAGTTACATCCAACGATTAGTTTTTGCATCTTATTGGAAACGACCAATCCAACCACCTGCTTCATCTCACCGGAAATCGAAACCCAAGAAACCTAGACTTTTTCAGAGTGTGCAGATACAAGTTGAAGGGCAGGTTGAAACCACGTCGAGAAGCTGCTGGAGAAAATAAAAGATCGTCAACGAGATTGTAAATTTTGTGACGTCGTTGGATGTTGATGAAAAATGTAAACAGAGTTTTAAGTAGGGTTCAGCGTGATCCAAGCCTGTCAGCCCGGTAACCAGCATTGAGAGGAATCAGGACTGGACCAAAGTTTTCAATTCAGTTTTGATTTCTTCCAAAAGTTAATTTTTTTTCAAAAAAATTAAAAATAAATCGAAAAAAATGCAAAATAAAATCCACATATATTAAATTCAACTATTCAACATTAAAATTAAATCCAACATACTAAATCTAACTATCCAAAATTAAAATTAAATTAACTCAATCCAACATCTACAATAAATAACAATACTTTAAAATCTAAATTAATTAGTATTTTCAAGATTTTTTTTGGTTCTTTGGAATTTTTTAAATTCTTCAAGATTTTTGCATCCGGACTATAGACCGGACCGTAGACTGTGGGATTTGAGATTTGGGAACGGGTTCCGGACTGTGCAACGTGTAACAACTCGTAATTCGACCGCTACTAACTTACCTTTTCGTAAAACTTTGTAAAAAATTCTTTGAAAATATTGTACATCTTTAAAATGCTCAAAACATGTAAACTTCTTTTTTAAAACTTCATAGAAAACGTTCGTAAAATTTTCTTAAAACATTTTTTTTTCTTCTTTGACACTGTTCACGTTAACAGTACCTTGTATTATTCACGTGAACAGTCCCGGCACTGTTCACGTGAACAGTCTCAACATTGTTCATAAGCGATATTGCCCCTTTCACTGTTTTTTTTTTAGTGAACTTTCACCTGGAGCGATCCATCGCCCTAGTGGGCCGATGTATCACCCTACCCTCTAGTTGGGGTGATAAACATTGCCACTGGGGCGATATTTCATCTTTTCCCCTGTTTCTTTTTCTCAAACATTTAACCTGAATTACATCCTAATAATTCTCTTACCTCATCAAACACTTATACAACATAAATACTCTATTTGAAGTCCTTCAAAACATAACATCTGTCACCTAAGATTTTAAACCATTCATTTTTCATAAGACAAATCGAAACACATAGCGGAAGTCAAACCTATATGTAAAAACCCATCATCAAAACATTTTCTATAAATTGTAAAAAAACCCCAACTAAGTCCAGTATTTTCAAAACTTCTTTACATCGACTTTAAATCATAAAACATGTACCCAAACACTTGCTTGGAGCACAACCCACAGGTCGGAATTGCCTTGCCCAGCTCAAAACGCCCGCCACGAGTACCATCCATCAATCGAATTATCCATCAACTACAGGGTGAACTTTCTCACTTTTGATTTCTTCATCTACATCATAAGGTCTAAACGATAAGCCCAATGCTTAGTAAGAGGTGCACATATATTAATAAATGTTCATGTAATGCATGCTCGAAAAATCATGTCTGTTTACTTGTTTCTTATTCTTTTAACTTAACATAGATTAAGGGGAGGTTTTCGTGGGGGAGTAGGCAAGGGTTCGTGTACATGGTCGTCACGGACGGATTCATGGTCCATTACATGGACAAGTGACATGTTCCACGAGAGGAACAAAATCTTGGCCATACTGCCCCGACCCACGCTTAATCATTACGTACATTACATATTCATTCTCTTCTTTACATTTTCTTCACATAAATCATGCAAGAAAATATTTTCGTATGCTTCTTTGAGAAAACATGATGCGTGTAACATGAATACACATATAAGTTCATTTCAGAGCACATAATTCAAAGTCGTAATGCTGAAAAATTCTAGCTGAAAAATTGGATCTTTGGAATTTTTTAAGTTCTTCGAGATTTTTGCATTTGGACTATAGACTGGACTGTAGACTGTGGAATTTGAGATTTGGGAATCCATTCTGGATTGTGCAACGTATAGAACCAACTGAGACCAGATCGAATCAGTCGGTCCAGTATAGTCCAATCCCGTGGTCTCTTGCTAGTTCTGCTCACCCCTAGTTTTAAGTTGCATCCAACTACTGATTTTTGCACCTTATTGGAAACAACCATTCTGATCACCTGCTTCATCTCACCAGCAATCAAAACCCAAGAACCCTAGAGTTTTTCGGTGTGTGTGGATTCAAGTTGAAGGGCAGGTGTAAACCACGCCGGGAAGCTACTTCAGAAAATGAAAGGTCGTCGACAAGATTGTAGATTCTGCGACGTCATTAGATGTTGATGAAAAATGTAAACAGAGTTTTAAGTAGCTTTCAACGTGGTCCGGGCATGTCAGTCCAGTTAAGGGTGAGCAAAAACCGGACCAGATTAAAGAACTGGATTGGAACCAAAAATTTGGTCCGGTTCTGGGTGGTTTTGCACTTTAAAAAGTCAAAATTCAATTTTTTTGTAGGTGAACCGAAAAATTTGGTTCGGTTTTTGGGTTTATTGAGACTAACCCGAAAAAACCCAACCAAATTATGTGAAAAGTACACAGCCGCTCGCTCGTCTCGCTCTCTTCACTTCAGTCTTCAAAATCGTCGCTGGACAGTCGAACGACGAAGTGCGAACCCTACGCCCGTCGCCAAGCGCCCAGCCCAGCCGGCAGCAGATGGCTCTCTGCTCGCACAGTCGCAGTTCGCAGTCGCTGACGCCCAACCACTCTCTGTCTCTCTCTGCTCGCACTTCGCAGTCGCCGGACGCCCAACCACTCTCTGCTCGCACTTCATAGTTCGCAGTCGCCGACTTCCGACTTCGACAAAGTCTCCGACTTCAACAAAGTCACCGATTTCGACGAAGTCACCGACTTCCGACGAAGGTAAGCAGCTTACCGTAAGCTGTTGATGTAAATTTCATTGTTTGAACGTAAATGGAGGGTCATGATTTAATTTCCTTGTTTTTTCTTCGTTGTCATTCTACCTCATTAATAGAAGTCGAATTACGAAGCTTTCATAATCCAAATGGTTGAGATTGAGTCCAAATGCTTGCTGAAGAAGATGATGCAGATTTATTCTTTGAGTTGTGTTCTGCATTTTTGGAAGATTGAGGCTGAAAAGGGAAGTATTGTTGATCTTATGCGATTGACTTTCTGTATTCTTTATAACCGTTCGATTTCCAGTTTGTGATTGAAGATTATGAGAAGCGATGTAGATTTATATATATTTTAATCATTTAGATTTTTATTTAAATTTTTTAAACAATGACCAATATTTTTAGAAGATTGACATTTAACTATTTATTATTTTAGTTTGGAATTTAAAAAAAAAAAATTGAAGTGGAAAAACCAGAACCGGACCAAAACTGAAACCAAAATTCAGGTCCGGTTCTAGTCCGGTCCTTAAAAAAATTAAAACAGTCCCGATCCTAAAAATTAAAAACTAAATTTTATTATTTTGGTTCTAATCTTCCTTAAAACTGGACCGAATCGGTTTTTACTCAACTCTAAGTCTAGTAACCGACATCAAGAGGAATTATTGGGACCAGACTAAAGTTTTTAGCTTAAGTTCCGGTTTCTTTCAAAAGTTAAATTTATTTTTTCAAAAAAATTAAAAATAAATAAATAAAATGCATTTCTCTCGGTCGCCAATGTTGCATCGGTTGGTCTCATCGTGAAACATAAACTTGGAAGTGCGCTTGACATAGTGATTAAAGAGCTTGTGGTGGAGGAGTCTGTCCACTGCCACAACGACCGATTTCTGCATTTTATTAGAAATGACAATTCTGATCATCTGTTTCATCTCATTAGCGATCGAAATCCAACAACCCTGGACTTTTTCGAACTATAAGGATTCAAGTTGAAACCACGGTGGGAAGCTACTGGAGAAAATGAAAGGTCGTCGACGTGATTGTAGATTCTGCGATGTCATTGGATGTTTATGAATAATGTAAACAGAGTTTAAAGTAGGGTTCAGCGTGGTCTGGGCCTGTTAGTCAGGTAACCGGCACCGAGACAAATTAGGACCAGACCAAAGTTTTCCGTTAAGTTCCCGTTTCTTCCAAAAGTTTAATTTTTTTTTTCAAAAAATTAAAAATAAATAAATAAATAAATAAAGGCAAAATAAAATCCACATATATTAAATTCAACATTAAAATTAAATCCAACATACTAAATCTAACTATCCAACATTAAAATTAAATCTAATCAATTCAATTCAACATCTGAAATAAATAAAAATATTTTAAAATTCAAATTAAATAGTATTTTCAAGATTTTTTTTGGTTTTTTGGGATTTTTTTTAAAATTCGAGATTTTTGCATCCAGACTACAGACCGACCGTAGATGTGGGAACCGGTTCCAAACCGTGCAAAGTGTAGAACCATTTGAAACCAGATCAAATTAGTCAGTCCGGTTTGGTCCAATCCCGCAGTCTCGAGCTGGTTCAGCTCACCCCTAGTTTTAAGTTACATCCAACGACCGATTTCTGCATCTTATTGGAAACGACCATTCTGATCACCTACTTCATCTCACCGGCAATCGAAACCCAAGAACCCTAGACTTTTTTGGTGTGTGCAGATTCAAGTTGAAGGGCAGGTGGAAACCACGCCGGGAAGCTGCTTGAGAAAATGAAAGGTCATCGATGAGATTCTAGATTCTGCGACGTTGTTGGATGTTGATGAAAAATGTAAACAGACTTTTAAGTAGCTTTCAACGTGGTCCAAGCATGTCAGTTTAGTAATCGGCACCGAGAGGAATCGCGACCGGACCAAAGTTTTTAGTTCAGTTCTGGTTTATTCCAAAAGTTAAAATTTTTTTTTCAAAAAATATAAAAATTAATAAATAAATACAAAATAAAATCCACATATATTAAATTAAACTATCCAAAATTAAAATTAAATCCAACATAATAAATCTAACTATCCAACATTAAAATTAAATCTAACCAACTCAATCCAACATACACAATAAATAAAAATACTTTAAAATTCACAATAAATTGTATTTTCAAGATTTGTTTTTGGTTCTTTGGGATTTTTTTAAGTTCTTGGAGGTTTTTGCATCCGAACTATGAACTGAACAGTAATCTGCATGATTGGATTAGACCGGACTGACTGATTCGATCCGGTTTTGGATGGTTCACACGTTGCACGGTCAGGAATCCATTTTTCATCAACATCTAACGACGTTGCAGAATCTACAATCTCGTCGATGGCCTTTCATTTTCTTCAGCAGCTTCCGGGCGTGGTTTCAACTTGCCCTTCAACTTGAATCTTTACAATCCAAAATAGTCCAGGATTGTTGGATTTCAATTGTTGATGAGATGAAGCAGGTGATTGGAATGGTCGTTTTTAATAAGATGCAGAAATCGGTCTTTGTGGCGGTGGACAGGCTCTTCTACCACAAGCTCTATAATCGCTATGTCAAGTGCACTTCCAAGTTTATGTCTCACGATGAGACCAACCGATGCAATTTGGCGATTGGGTGAACCTATTTCCGACCATTCTTTCTTTCTCTTCTATATTCTGCCAATTAATTTTTTTTTTATTTTTCGTACTGCTTAATTGTAACAACTTATGGTTTGTCACTAACTGGCTTTCATGTTAGATGGATCCTTATAGACCACTAAGCAAGCATAAGCATTGGGTGGTTGCTGAATTTTAATGAAAACACGGATGTATGTGCGCCCACAATCAGTGGATAAATCTCCTTCTTCAAAGACTCATGATGTTACACCCTCCTCAACCACTTAGTGTGAGGCCAAATTAGTTTTTCTTTTCCTTTTCCCTCGGGCGTGAGGCATCAAAATTTGCAAATTTAACCAATGAGCTTATAATTGTAGATTTCCTATTTTCTCATGTGATTTGAACAAGATGACTTCTTTCCATACTTATTTTGTTGTAACATGGGCTGTTAAGCTTGAACTAGGCGTAATGAAAAGTTCCAGCTTCATTCTTACAAATACTTGTCGCTAAGTTCTTTAGGTTTGGATCTAGACACCTTTATGATAATGATTTGCAACTTGTTTAGGTGATTCTAATGTAGGATCGAGATTGTCTAAGAGGGGGGGTGAATTAGACCTTTTTAAAATCTCTTAAGCTAACAGCAAACAAACAACCAGTAAAAGTAAAAGAGGGATAGAGAGAAAATTCAACACACGGGTTTTTACGTGGTTCGGCCAAAACCTGCCTACATCCATGCTCCAAGGTTTCCCCCTTAAAGATCCTTAACCTTTTCCTCACGAGAATAAACAGATCGAAATTCTGAGCTCCGATCAACTGCCTTTTACAGATCTGGATTGTTCTTCACGGGCGACAATCCACTGCCTTATACAGATTTTTGAGTTTGTAAATTGCAAGCTCAGACTACACTCTCACAAGAATTAAATCTCTAGTTAAAATCAAGTGGTGTAGAAGAAATACAGAGTATGATAAATTTCGCAGGTTAGGGCTCAAGATTAAAATTCGCAAAAAAGTTTTTTTTTCTTTCGTGCTCTAGCCTTGGCTTAAATACTCTGTCTGATTTCTGCTTCACAGAATTGAATGCTTCTTTCTACAAATGGAAAAATGTTACCGTTGGGAAGCATCTGTACTCAAGCAGATATCCGTTGCATCTGAAATTGCTGTTCGTCGTCTCCATTAATGTTCTGGAGTTAAGGCTGAAAACGACGTCACTGTAGCTTCGCGGTTATTTTGAATTCTGGCGGAAGGTCACCAATGGAAGTCTTTAAAAACACAATCGGCAGAAGCACTTTGAAACGCCATCGGATGATACGAAGAAAAGTGCTTGAACCGGTACCGGGATGTATCATCAAACGCCATCGGCAGATCCAACTTGAAATGTTATCGGCAGATGTAAGCTTTGACACGTTGAAACTCCATCGGCAGATGTAAGCTTTGAACGTCATCGGCAGAAACACGTTGAAACTCCATCGACAGATGTAAGCTTTGAACGTTATCGGCAGAAACACGTTGAAACTCCATCGGCATAAGCATTAGCGCTGAACCGCCATTGGTATGAGTTTCTTTAACCAGCTGAACCGCTATCGGTATATGCAACTTCAAAACGCCATCGGTATGAGTGATTCTGAAATGCCATCGGCAGGAGTAGCTTCAAATGCCATCGGTATGAGTGATTCTTGAACGACTCCGCCTTTGTCGTTTAGTGATCGGCATGAGTAGGTTTTTAGCGATCGGTTGAAGTCCTCTTTTCTTTGTCGTTTAGCGATCGGTGTGAGTAGTTTGAAAACACCATCGGCAGAAGTAACCTTTAAACGAATTTGCCTTTTGTCGTTTAGTGATCGGTGTATGTCTACTTTTAACAAACCATCGGCAGATCAGTTTTTCAGCCCTGTACACTTAACCCGATTCATTAGACAACTAAAATACCTTTTTCAAGGGTATTTCCAAACAAATAATTTCATATTTAAAATATATTCTTCTCATTTAATAAGCATGATCAAATTATATTACAGACATATAAACACATCATCAAAAACACATTTAGACTTAAACATTAATTAAGTCAACAATCTCCCCCTTTTTGATGATGACAACCTAAATTTGATTAAGTACAACTCTCCTCCATAATCCTAGCTCCCCCACAGCATATGCATATATTTCAATTTCGTTCTGATTCTCAAAACATGCATACACAATTCATATCAATTCTGATTAATTTCTCAAGCAACATCAATCAAATCAAATTTGTTCTCCCCTATTGACATTATCAAAAACAAGCAGAAGGACAACAGAAGCAATGCATTCAACACAAGAATATCAATAAGGAAACATCAGAGTATTCAACATTAGAATAGGAATAAAATTGAGAACAACAAAAAAAATATCATCTATTTAAAGATGGCTAAAAAATGATCGCAAAAGGCTTGGTGAATCCAAGAATGCTCTTCAAGGTGCGGGGAGAAGTAAGCATTTGCAAGTGCTTGAAGTGAATCAATAGCTAGAGGTAGTGGTGCTTGATAGATCACTAAAGCCTGACAGGGAGAAGGTGCTGGATGAGGAGCAGTAGATGGAGAGGGTCCTTGAGAGACCACCAAATCCAAGCAGGGAGCTAAAATTGAATAGATTTCTGGAAACAGCAGCATGTCCAGACAAGGAAGAGGCTCTACAGCAGGAGAAGCAGTAAGAGATGCATCCATAGGACTTGAGGACACTAAATATGGCTCATGGACAGAAGGAGCAGCAGGTGGAGAGAATGTCAGAGCAGCCTCCTGAAGATCTAAGGGCAGTAGCCGAGCATCGTCACCTTCCTCTGGTCGGATGATCGGAGGGAGGAAGTCTTCAGAACAAGCCACTGTGACACAGACTGAACTGGATGGTCCAGGGGTGGGTTCGGGGTTCAGATCTTCAACTGAAGATCTGAGAGACTCAAGTTCCCTGACAACAAGGCGTCTGTGACCATCCACTTTCGTTGCCAACAACTCAAGACCAGTATCCACAGCAATGCTCATGTTCTTTTGGGTCTTCTCAAGCTTGGCATCTAGAGACTGTTCAAGCTGACAGAGGGCTGACCCTAGACTGTCAACAGTAGCCTTTAAATCATTGTACTAAGTCTCACTCAATGAAAATCTCCGCTGATAAGTCAGAGGAGTGGCAGGAGTAACTGATTGAATTGGAGAGGAGACTTGGACTAGTGGAGCTAGTTGGACAGGAGGAGGTGTTAGTAGTGGAGGAGGTGGTTGGACTAGTGGAGAAAGTTGGACTGGAGGAAGGGTTTGGACTGGAGGAGGGGTTTTGACTGGAGGAGGGAGAGAAGGTACCAAAAGAATAGGTGGAGGGAAAGGTAGAAGGGATGAGGGCACAGATAATGGAGTGGAATATGCCACTAATGTAGGATGTGGATGAGGAGGAGGAAGACTAGGAACAAAAGGTGAAAAGGAAAGGCTAGGAGGATGAGAACGACACACCTGAGAGGTAGAAAGTGAGTTATCAAAGGCAGGAATCTCAGATTCATCCATACCTTCTTAAACAGATTCCTCTTGCAGGATAAGTTTCCTCTTCCCAAGCTTAACAGAGGCTGCCTTAGTAGCCTTTATCTTAGCCACATCCAAGACAAACTCTCCTTTTCTTGTTTTCTTGATTCCCATTTTCTTCAGGGTAGTTTGAGAATAGTAACTAGAGGGTTGAAGACAGACAGGATCTTCATCCTCTGGAAATACAACATCAAGCTGTGACAATATCCTCATGATAAGAAAGTTGTAAGGCAGAGAGGTGGCCCTGGTTGACACAGCCTGAATCATCCATCTGACAACAACAAATCCCAGGTTGAAAGGGGTCTTGTGGTAAAGTGCAAACAGAACAAAGAGTTCCATTGCACTCACCTCATCGTGGTGACCACCTTTAGGGACAATGTTGTACCTTATCATTTGATGCAATAACCTGGCCCTTATGGTCAGGTATTTGCCCTTAAGATGATCAGGGGTTTGGTTTGGGTCTAGAACGATAGTCTTGAGAAAACCACCACCCTCAGAGGTACCAAAGAAAGGAAGCTCAGATCCTGAATCATAAAGGTGAGGGCAGCTATCTAGATGGGAGCACTCCAGAAGAGCATTTATTGATTGGGGTGTGAGTTCTATGTGCTTTCCATACACATAACTCTTAATGTTGGAGAAATCAGAGGTAAAACTCAAATTGGCATAAAACATACGAATGGCTTCTGGGTAGTAGTAAGATTCGACTTCAAACAGTCCTAATAACCCAAGATCCTTCAAGGGTTCAACAATGTTCATGCCAGAAAAGTCTTCAAAGTAAATACCACGACAGGGAATCAGAGATTTATGCTTATAGTCGTCATGATACCTTGCTTCTGAGGCTTGACTGGTGAAGAAGAGAGATGGCCACGCGTTTGCACGAGGAATCACACGAGGTGGACGGGCTGAAACTTTAGCCTTCTTCTTGGCTGGTTTAGGAAGAGCGAGAGATGATGAAGCCATTTGAATGATTCGAAGAAGAAAACCTAGAGAGAAAGAGGATTGGAAGCAGAGGTTTTCTGAAAGGGCGCGAAAGATGAAGCATCTCAGAGAAGAAATAGAGTTTAAATGGAATAGGGCATCGCCCGACGAGATGAAGTCACACGTGTAAAACAGACATCATCCGATGAGTCACACGTGTCAACAGATTAAGATTATATCAACCTATGCCTATCTGTAGATGTGCATCTGCCGATGCCTATCGATTGCAATGCATCAACCGATGCCCTCACAGACAAAAACTGCTCTATCACTCAAGATTCACCAACAGAGGAAACTTAGCTTTTCTCAAACCGAATGAGACCTAACCTTATTCTTATATTATTGAAGGTCTTTTCATCCAACAGTTTTGTAAATATGTCGGCCAATTGATCTACAGAATTTACAAACTCTAAGGAGATATCACCTCTTAGAACATGCTCTCTTATGAAGTGAGATCTGACATCGATATGCTTTGTTCTAGAATGCTGAATAGGATTTTTAGAAATGTTGATAGCACTGGTGTTATCACACCGTATAGGAATCCTATCATAAAACAGATTATAATCTTTCAAAGTCTGTTTCATCCAAAGCATTTGTGCACAACAACTGCCTGCAGCAATGTATTCACTCTCAGCAGTTGACAATGCAACAGAATTCTGTTTCTTAGAATACCAGGAGACTAAAGATTCACCTAAGAACTGACAGGTGCCACTAGTGCTTTTCCTATCAACTAGACTACCTGCATAATCAAAATCTGAATATCTAATCAGATCAAAAAAGGTGCCCTTCGGATACCATAATCCTAGGTCAGGTGTCCCACTTAAATATTTGAAAATCCTTTTGACAGCAGTTAAGTGAGATTCTTTAGGAGCAGCTTGAAATCTAGCACAAAGACGAACACTAAAGAGTATATATGGCCTACTTGCAGTCAGATATAACAATGAACCAATCATACCACGATATTTTTTAATATCAACACTTATTCCTTTTTCATCTTTATCCAATTTAGTTGTGGTACTCATAGGAGTCTTGGAAGACTTGACAGATTCTAAACAAAATTTCTTTAGAAGTTCCTTGATGTTATTTTCTTAACAGAAGGAAATTCCATCAGGAGATTGACTAATCTGGAAACCTAAGAAGAATTTTAACTCCCCCATCATACTCATCTCAGATTCACTTTGCATGAGGGAGGAAAATTCATTACACATGTTGACATTAGTTGATCCAAAAATAATGTCATCGACATAAATTTGAACTAACAGAATGTCTTTATCCTTTTGCATGGTAAATAGAGTTGAATCTGTATTTCCCTTTTTGAAATTCCTTTCCTCAAGGAAATTCTTCAATCTATCATACCAAGCTCTGGGAGCCTGCTTAAAACCATAACGAGCTTTCCTTAATTTGTAAACATGGTCGGGTTTATCAAAAGCTTCAAAACCTAAAGGTTTCTCAACAAAAATTTCTTCTGTTATATAACCATTTAAGAATGCACTCTTTACATCCATTTGAAAGAGTGTGAAGTTTTTGTAGCAGGCAAAAGCAAGAAGCATTCTTATTGACTCTAATCTAGCTACAGGGGCAAAAGATTCCTCAAAATCAATACCCTCTTCTTAAAAGTATCCCTTAGCAACTAATTTTGCCTTGTTTCTAACCACAATCCCATTTTCATTCAATTTATTCTTATAAACCCATTTAGTTCCTATAATGGGATGATCCTTAGGCCGTGGAACAAGTTCCCAAACATTGCTCCTTTCAAATTGATTTAATTCATCCTGCATAGCCATAATCCAATTATCATCATTCTCGGCCTCTTCAAATTTCTTAGGCTCTATTTGAGAAATGAATGCCACATTGGCACAGAGGTTCCTAAGAGAGGATCTAGTCTTAACTACTAATGAAGGATCACCTAAGACTTCATTTAAAGGATGGTCTTTGACGTATTTCCAATCTCTAGGAAGAGCAGGATTTTCATCCTTGACAGGAACAAAATCTAGAAAAGTAGAAGAGGGTTTTGAAGATTTTTCTACTTGAAGAGAATCATTAGGCTTTTCTAAAGAAAGAGAATCCAGTTGTTTATCCAAAGTATCATCCTCATCCACATTGATTGTGGGATAAGGGGTCTCATCAAAGTTGACATGAACTGATTCTTCTACAACTAGAGTTCTCTTATTGAAAACCCTATATGCTTTACTGGTAAGAGAATAACCGAGAAAAATTCCAAGATCAGATTTGGAATCGAATTTTCCTAAGTTATCCTTAGTGTTGAGGATAAAGCATTTACTACCAAAGGCTCTAAAGTACTTGACAGAAGAACTTTTTCCACTCCAGAGCTCATATGGAGTTTTCTCAAGAATAGGTCTTATTGAGACCCGATTAAGCACATAACAGGCTGTTGCAACAGCTTCAGCCCAGAAATACTTAGGAAGAGAGTTTTCATTAAGCATAGTTCGAGCTAGCTCTTGGAGAGACCTAATTTTCCTCTCAACAACACCATTTTGCTGAGGGGTTCTAGGAGAGGAGAAGTTGTGCTCAATTCCATGTTTGAGACACAAGAGTTTAAATCTTTCATTTTCAAATTCTTTACCATGATCACTACGAATAGCGACAATGGTGAGCTCATTTTCATTTTGAACTCTTTTCCTAAAGCTAAAGAATGTATCAAAAGTCTCATCCTTAGACTTCAGAAAATGTACCCAGGTGAATCTAAAGAAGTCATCTACAATAACAAAGGCATAGAATTTGCCTCCTAAGCTGGCTATATTGGAAGGACCGAAGAGGTCCATGTGAAGGAGTTGGAGAGGCTTTGAAGAAGAAATTGCATTCTTAGATGCAAAGGAACTTTTGATCTGCTTACCCATTTGGCAGGTTTCACAGACCTTATCCTTCTCAAAGGATATCTTAGGGATCTCTCTAACTAAATTCTCCTTAGTAATCTTAACTAAGGTATCCATCCCTACATGTCCTAATCTCCTATGCCAAATCCAAGAATCATGGGAAGAATTAACAGTAAAGCATTTCTCATCAACATGCTCAATAACATCCATATCAATAATATAGACATTTTCTTTTCTATAGCCTTTGAACAATACATTGTTATTTGAAATGTCTTTGATCACGCAAGCATTAGATTTAAAAGTGACTTTATAGCCTTTGTCACACAATTGACTTATGCTAAGCAGATTATGTTTTAATCCTTCTACAAGCAAAACATTTTCAATGGTAGGATTAGTAGGATTACCTATATTGCCAATGCCAACAATCTTGCCCTTTTGGTTTCCACCAAAAGTAACACTGCCTTTCTTCTTATTGACAACAGCAAACTTGGTTGAGTCTCCCGTCATATGCCTTGAACAACCACTGTCAAGGTACCACAGATTCTTCCCGGGAGAACAGTCAACTTGCAAAACAGAAGATCAAGTTGTCTTCTTTGGTACCCAAACCTTTTGGGTCCTAAAGTTAGGTCTGGTTCCTTTAGGAACCTACTGAAGTTTACTACCAGATTTGATATTGTTTGATTTTAAAGGACACTCAAAGGATTTATGTCCTATTTCATTACATGCATGACAAGTGGAAGGTTTGACAAAGAAATTCTTAAAAACTTTCCTTTTATTAAACTTATCATAACCTATACCTACTTTATCATGAGTAGCTCTATGATTTCCTATCAGTAATGTTAAGTTCTTTCTACCATTTGAGAACCAAAGAACAAGGTTATTCAAAGTCTCATTTTTCTTTTTAAGTTCAATAACTTCCTTTTCATACAAATTAGTTTCTTTGGCATGCTTTTCAACTATACTTGCATTTTCACTTTTCAACAAATTATATTTAGCCTTTAACATGCTAAATTGTTTTACCAAATCATTAAATGCATCTACCATATCACCATCATCATCAGATTCACTATCACTTGAGGAAACACTAACCTCATTTTCATATACCATAAAGCACAGGTTGGCTACTTCCTCATCTTCTGAAGAAGAGGTATCACCTTCACTGTCATCTCAAGTGGCCTTCATAGCCTTCTTCTTAAACTTCTTGGGATATTTCTTGGCCTGTGGACAATTTTCCTTCATGTGGCCAGGCTTGCCGCACCCAAAGCAGGTAATCTCCTTGTCTTTAGGAAGTTTTTCATTCCTTGGGAAACTTCTCCCTTGCAGCTTCTTCCTTCGGAGAAACTTGCTGAATCTCCTAGTGATGAGAGCAATGTCCTCATCATCTTCTTCTTCAGCTCACTCAGATACTTTGGTTTACTGGAGTGGCTTTCATAGCAATACTTTCTTTGTGGCCTTTTTTTCTTGAGGTCTTTCTTCTCGTTTGACCCTGTTATCTCATGTGTCAGAGAGATCCAATGAGCTTTTCAAGCTTAGAGCTTTGAGATCCTATGCTTTCTGAATGGCAGGTTCCTTCGTCTGCCAATTCTGGAAGACTCTGAGGATTTCCGACCTGGTTCGTCACTAGAGTAAGATTACCAAGAGCTTCAAACCATTTAGTTATGTTAGTAAATCTTGTAAACATAGGAAGAAACAGATCAACCTTCGGCATAGAAAATCGTTAGCAACTCACACCCTTGTACCCATAAATTCATCTCTATTTAGAGCATAGTACAGAGTGTTTATGCCTTGGCATTAGGCTCAGATTTCTCTTAGCAGATCAGATATTCAAGTCGAGTCCTGAGGGAGAATTTCCGATCTACAGTTTTTAGGCCTAAAAGGACATTTTCTATATTAGGCTCCAAGAACTCCATATCCATGGCTTGAATGGAATAATTCATTTTTTGCATTCCGTGAAACATAATCACTACCTATCAGAAGGAGGTATATTATAGCTAGGACCTTCCAGGTGTGGAGTAGTGGTGAATGCCATTGTAATATATCTCACGAGTGTTATAAACAAACTTAGGACAATGTAAACCTTGCTTGATACCAATGTTAGGATCGAAGATTTGTCTAGGAGGGGGGGTGCATGAATTAGACTTTTAACATTTCTTAAGCTAACAGCAAACAAAACAACCAGTAAACAAGTAAAAAAAAGTTGGAAGTCCACGTGTTTGACTCGTGTTCACCGTTAATGATGTCCACTACTGGGCGATGTTATAATTGAACACGTGAAACCCAAGTGCCCACCGA